>BMAW01030270.1:313363-347159 GCA_019974015.1 Nephila pilipes | reverse complement strand
ATATATATATATATATATATATATATATATATATATATATATATATACTGAAAATTTATGAAAGAATAATTTAAAATATTTAAAAAGACAAAAATCCAGAAAGAAATGTAACAATGAAAGAAAAATAAATGAAAATATGGAACCCAGCAAGTCAAAAAGCAATATCGGGCTGGGGACCGATTAAGCGGGGTTAAACTAGTTTAATGGTACCAACCTTCCCCCTTTGCGACTTGGTAGGCTGAATTAGGAAATCCAAATTGCAAAAGAGTTCATGATTAAAAGATGCAAACAAATTCAGCGATAAAATCTACAAAAGTAAAATCTATAATTCCTGGTAGTCTGAATTGGGAAATCCAAATTACAAAAGAGTTCAATGATTAAAAAATGCAAAAAAATTTTTCAACGATAAAATTTACAAAAATAAAATCTATAATTCTAAAAAATATCAACAAATCAAAATATAAAAATTACTTACAAAATTCAAAGAAATGAAGATTCAAATATGTGAGTAGTAAGACGGAATTTTCTTTAAGCTTCAAGATGTTTATCACATAATACTCAAAATGAAAAAAATATAACACATCATCACCATATAAATTGAAAAAAGATTTAAATCATTGTTTGATTGGTAATAAAATGTAAAAGGATGCAAACAATTGGTTGGTAATAAGTTGTATGGTAAAGGAGTATAACGGTCCAGAGAGTGAGTAAAAATGTAAGCTGTGTAGATGTAAATAAATAAATAAATTCTTCACGGCTAGACCACTAACAAGCCGACTTTGTGGACCTATTGTTGTGTGGTGGATTTGAAATTGGATCACGATTCGCAAAGATGTTTAATATATTTGTGATGTATATAAGTATTTAAGAAATTTATTGGATAATCATGATCCAAACAGTTGTTGAAGAATTTTTTAATGTTATTAATTTTGTCTATTTTATGTGTGGTTAATTTGTTATTACGTAATAAAAAGCCCAATAAAATATTCCTATGAATGGATCTGTGTAGATTACTGTTCCAAAAAGGTTTTTTAATTATATGGAATTCGAATCTCTCTCTTTTATCAAAAATATTACTAATAAGTCTATTGTCAACTATTTGCAAATCGAGATCTAAGAATTCTACTGTATTTGAATTAAGATTAGTTTTTAATAATTTGAGATAATTAGGGTAAAATGAAATATTTGGTTTAAAATCCTCAGTTTTACCTAAAATAATTAGATCATCTATGTAACGAAAAAGAAAATAAGAATCATTGTCAATCTGTTTTAATTCATAAAAATGTAAATAAAAATTGGCCAGACAATTACTAGTTGGACCTCCCTGAGGGAGACCCTGAATTTGTTTATAGAGAATTTGACCAAAAACTATAAAATTCTCTTGTAATACAAGTTTAACGAGAGTATTGAATTTTTCCTGTTTTATTGTTTGATTAAAATGATATTTATTGTATAAAATTGCAAGAACCTTATATATATATATATATTTCCATTACTCATATAAGAGATTAGTCATTTTTCTTCTTTGTTTATGTGTATTTTGACTGTTCCTGAATATTTTCGGTTACTTATTGTTTCACAAGAAAGTATTTAATCATTCAAAAGTATTTAAAATTCTCCGTTTTTTTATACTTTTAAACCAGTTTAATGGTGGAGATACCGAAATTGAATTTCTCAAACTTGTAAAGTATATTTAATTAACAATGACTTTTTTTTGCTTTTTCATTTTTCCAAAACAGTAATTCATGAGAGAGAGAGAGAGGGAGAGACGATAATTATATCCTTTCAATAAAAATGTCTTCTAAATCACACTAGGAATAATCGCTTAGCCAAAGTAGAGTTTCTAAACGTTCAAATAGTTTAAATCGTTTGGTTAGATCGTGTATGTTCAATGTCATTTGAAATTGCAAACATAATTTTTTCTCTTATAAGTAAAGTTTAAGAATTCGAAATTTATTTCAAGTCTTAGATAAAAGTTCAAATCTTATTTTAAATGTGTAGGGACGCAAACACAAAAAAAATAATTTTTTGTGTAATACTACGGAAATACATTGCTTTTCGAATATTAATTATTTTTTTAAAATTAAATTATTTTTAATTTGCTGAAGTATTTTTATCCCTATTTCATGCTTTAAATATGTATATAAGTGTATATTTTTTTTTGTCAAACGTAACAGATCAAATGAAAGTAAATCCCAAATTAAATGGATATTTCCCATGCCGTTATTATATTTGTAATCAATTAAATCAATCCCTTATATAAATGAGTAACATATATTATCAAGCATTTTTTTCATGCATGCGTTCGTTTTTTAGTTGTTCAATTTTTGTCATTCTAAAGAGTGAATCACCAATGTTAAAGTCATTGTTCTAAAAAGAAACTATATAAAAGCATCTAAAAATTGCTCACTTTCTTTTAACCTGTAAACAATTAGAAAAAGAAAATTCAGGAAACATAAATACGAAACTCTTAGCTTTTGTTGTACGTGAAAAATTAAACACCCCCTCCTTAAAATAGAATTGAAAGGCTGCTTCGACAGTTTTTTATTTGCTAAACACATCTGACAAAGAATCAATTGTATACCTGAAGGCTACCCCTAAATGTAAATAGCTTCAAATGGCTAGGAGAGGGCGAACTGAAACAGAACTTGAGACAAAAATTAGTAGGGAAATGGAGCATTAACTCTGAGGTCGAGGCGATTGTCAACACAGGAGTTGCTCCTCGCCATCCTCTCGTGTCGTCACATCCGGTATAGTTTCTCTCACTGTGAAAAGAATTCCCTCGCTTGAAGAAAGAGATTGTCAGAACTCACAGGATCCCCAAAGAACACCGGTTTCAGTTTCTCTCTTCTTGGTAAGAATGGTTCTTTTTCAATTCTGTGGCAAATTACAGTTGATTGATTACTTGTTTATGAACATTTTTTTCTAATCGTAGTCAATTGTGTAATTCAATTAAGTTAGTTTTAAAAAGATGGAATTATTTAAATGAATACTTTATATTTAGATTGTTTGATACGAAATACATTTCTAACTTTTCCTGTGGCTTATACAGAGAAATTAGAAATTTTAATATCAATAGAAATATCAATTAATAAAATAGTTTTCCAATTATTGCTTGCACAAAAATTACTATTTGACAATTGTTTCGAAAATTAAAAACCCAAATTTTAGATGTTGAAAAATTCTATGTAGAAATCATTCGTTCGAACTTCTAACGAACTTTAATCATCAACATTAATAATTATTTCAGTATCAATTAAAAATTACTATTTTGACAAGATTTCGAAAAATAAAAAATCACGAATTATTAGGTGTTAAAAATATTTTAGACTTTATATTCGAACATCTAATAACCACCTTAATGGTTCATTTAGCATCCCTGAAAACAATTTTTATAAAATATGATAAAATACAGATTTTAAATATCTATACTCGGGAATATTTTTTATTGTTTTTGAAGACAATATACATATATACAAACCATTTTTTTTTTCGGCAAATAAATTAGAATTTCTTATTTAATTCCTTTTTTTGAAACTTAACTAATTTACTTCCTTGAAATTTCGTAAAATAAATTTTTATTAAGATTTTGAATTTTGATGAACTTATTTAACTATGTTAACTTATTTAAAATGCAGTTTTACATTTACTGCTTAGTTTTAAAAAATTATAATTTTTGATTGAATTTTTCTCTGTATTGCTCTAAGAAAATAAAATATATTACTTTAATCTGTTGTATTTTTATTCATTGTCTATATTCCAACATTTTGAAATTAACTAAAAATTTGTCTTTCTTCTTTGTGTTAAAAAGACATTTTTTCAAAGATGAAAGTTAGAAAATTGATTTTAATATCTTGATAGAAGTAGATTTTTTTATTTCATAAAAAACTTATTTCGCAATAATTAAAACTACTTAAACATTCTAAATTCCAGTCCTAATCATTATTATTCAATAGCAGTCATTTTTATAAGAGAAATATTTCTCCTATTGTTATATAATTCATTAAATTTTTATTTAGTTTGTGATATTTTACTCATTGTGAAATTAATTTTATAAAAATCCATCTAAAAATAAAAGAATGAGAGTTAAAAAATCTTTAAAGTTTGTCAAGTTTTATTTCCTTAAAAGGGATTTTTTATACAATCAGATGTAATCATAAATTACAAAAACACAAATTACTTGCAAAATTTTAAATAAAAAAGTTATTTTAAACTATAAACTATTTTTCAAATAATATCTAAAATGTGCCTTAGTAATTATAAAATAATCATTAAAGATAATTTTCTGTGATTTTTTCTATTTCCAAACATTAAGAAAATTAACCAGACATGGAATCATTTCCTTATTATTTTTATCAGATTAAAAATACTTAAAACAAAACAGTTTCCAATTAAAACACAATCTTTAAATCTGAAAAACCTGTGAAATGAATGCATTTTTATTCCAAAACTTAAAATAACTTTTTTGAAATGCAAGGGTTTTAAGCGACTGAAAAAAATAATGAAAATTTAGTTGAAAGGAAATTTAAGAAATTCTAAATATAATACTTGGCTAAGAGCTTATCGGCTTTTGAGTTTATTTAGTCAGAGTGTCTTGATGCCTGAGCCAAAATATGGAGTAGAGCGCGTAATTAATCATACGCCAAACAAACCGGTAAAGCTGTTCTTTCAGAAAACGGTTTTCAGCATTTACTATATGAATGTTTAAGCTGCGGATTTCAAATTTGTGATCGCTTACTTATGAAAATAATGGATTGAGACTTGCTTGGATTTTGACTGACTTGGTTTTTATTTCAGGACGTGTTTTGCAATAAATTACAATATGTCTGTCACGTCAAAGACTATGTCTATCAGCAAGGGTAAGTACAAACTTAACGTTTGAATATCTTTAAACAAGTTATTGGGGATGTGTTTGTTCTGTTTTAACATAGTTTGATGATTTATTATTTCAAGCTTTTATTAAACTTGCTATATTCATACGTATGCGTGTTTTTCCAGTTCAAAATTTGTACACGAATTTCAACCCACTTTCATCATCCCATCGAGCTGAAATTTTGCTCACACGCGTAGCTGCAATGACAATACAATACTACGGAAGGTCCAAGCGGTGACGGACTTAAGAGGACATGGGGGTCCTGGCCTAGCATTTAGTAACGCCCAAATGATTTGAAACTTTGTATACATATATAGGTCACGTAATTGTTAGATTTCCAAACTAAAAAGAATTAAATAAATATAAATAAATTTTTTTAAATCAAGCTTTTATTTAACGATAGACTAAATGGTATAAAATAACTTTTAAGATGTAAAATAATATATAATTTATAAGAGCTATAATATCTAAAATGTAAAATCTTAGTAAATGTAAAATAATCATTAAAGATAATTTTCTATGTTTTTATTTTATTATGGTTTTTATTTTATTTTCCCTGTTATTATTATTTATATATTTTTTTATTATTTGCTACTATAGCTACTTACTTCTATATGAAACGAAAAGAATTTGTTAATACTTGTTTTGATCTTATATTCGTATATAAGTAAGTATAACTATAGTACTTAATTTATCGGTAATTACTTCGCTATCTTAGTTAAGTGCCTCAAACTTCAATAAATTATATATTATTTTACATTTAAAATAATTTTTATACCTTTTAGGTCATATTTATAATAAAGCTTGATTAAATATATTTTTTACTTTAATTTATAGCATTAAACTTGACATACACGAAACTTTGTCGTGACTGATTTATATTATTTTTAAAGTTGTGTTTAACACTTTTAGGAAATGGGTTTGTTATTGAAAACTGATAATAAGATAGGTGATGTTATATTAAAGTATAGGGTGGTCTTGTATTTTCATACCTGATTGCTCTTGAAAAGTTCAACATACTAAGTTAAAGATTAAAATTTTTAATTAAATGTTTTATTGAAGTGTATGAGTATGTAGGCAAATGACATATCATTTAGTAACTGGTACATTTTCTTTATAATTATATTCAAGTGTTTGTTGAATTTTTCCCTTTTTTTCCCCATCGTCCTCCGTACATGGGAAAAACGATTTTCTTTGGGATTACAATCTTTTTTGACCGTTAAATGTTTATTGAGGTACACGCTTAATCCATTCATAATTTCTTTTTATCAAAGCCTTATTTTATGATGTTAAGAACTGTGCAAAAATAGACCGTAAGAATGTCGAGTACTTCCAATATTTTCAGTAAAAAACATGTAAATTCTATGTGGTTTCCTATTATTTTACCAGGGAGTTGTACTTATTCTAGAAAATTTAAGACTTTATTGTTTTCCCGTAAAACCTTTTAAGCGACCATTGTCATTCTCTTCAATTAAATAATCGAAATTAAATTTTTGGAAGTGAGCAGTCGAATTTTTGGATATTCAACCACTTCAGAACTGAGTTATAGGAAGTTAATTAGTTTTCCTTCCTTCTTTTTTTGTCGAAGTTCTATACGAAAAACGTACAAAATATTGTTCCAAAATCAAAGATAGCTGGTAGTAACGAAATTTTCGAATGTATGCAATAAACTATGCAGACACATGATCCAGAATCATAATACACCTTGGTACATAAGGAATAATGTCATTCTAAGATATCCCAAAATTTAATTACTTGAAACTTTCTTCAAATATCAATAAATGTCCCCCCCCCCTTTTATTAGAAATCAGGATAGACTAATAATGAAAGGACAAACACTTTTCTCGTACTCACACCATAAATATAATTAACGAAAACGACAAAATTGCCACCAGCTCTTACATCTTTTTTTTTTTAAATTCAAAAAATTAAGTTTCTTCAAATTAATTACTAATTAAAATTTATTGACTTCGTTTCTTTTAAACAAACTCCTATTTGCACTCGGTTTGATTGATTTATTGTTTTGTTAACGTTGCACTGAGAAGCAATACGAGAGAAATTGGTGACGAAAATCGTAATTTTGAACCTCGGTCAAGTGGCGGGGAGGACAACTGAGCTGACACATCCTTCTCCAAACTTCCATACCACGTCAACGGGAGGACTTCATATCTCGACTAGATTTAACGAGCATCAGCCCCACTACTCAGTGAGTTGCTAGTGGTGGCAGGATTCGAACTAGCGTCCTGACGGAAACAACGCCGGCCGCAAGTTCGCGGCCATTTGCACTCGGTGGGCCATACGACTTTCATAAGTGTTCATTGATTTTCTGATGAATAGCAGCACCGTTGTAATTAGGTCTGTTCAAAATTTTGATCTTGGTCTTTTTCTCTGCCATTTTTGGCTCTTTTTCTTAATTGCTATTTATTCCGAGATTTTGAACATATGAGTCTAACCGTTGTCGATCATCAATAATTTACCTAGTTAAGAAACATAGCAAGCATATACATTAAAGTCTCAATAATGTTTCCCTCTCTTTCGAGAAAACATTCGTTTTTCCATATCAAACTTAAATTAAATTTATCTTTCCTCTTAAAAATGTCCCCACCTGATCATATTTTTTGTTTGTATAGTCCTTTTCTTATTATTTATTTCATATTTACACTGTTCACGGAAGCTTATGGTTATGGTCACGAATTAATAAATGACATTGTTTCCGTTGAGTCACGAGTTCGAGTCATGGTTACCACTAAGACAAGGCTGAGGCAGGTTAAATTTGTCAGGGATTAAAATCCTCAATTTTGCAATGATGTGGAAGCTTGGAGAGAAGGATGTCATCTCATGTCGGCCTCACTTCTTGGCAGTGCTCAAAATTACGAGGTCCGTAGCCAATAGCTCTCGAGATGCTTCTCAGTTTAACTTTAACAAACAATTAATACGCTAATATTGGATACTTTAGATTCTTAAAAATATATCCATATAATTTGAATCTTATTTAAAAAGGAATATGTAATTTTAAGATATTTTACAAGTATTCTTCTTTTACTTCTTTTTTTTTAAAAAAAAAAAAAAAATGCTTCAAATCTTGATTGTAAGCATCCACTTACGTTAAAGAGGATGCAGAGTAGTAGAAACTGATGTCTATCATCAGGATTTTAGGTTACTATAATTTAAAAGAAGAATTTTGAGAATGCAGTACACACACACACACATATATATATATATGAACATTATAATACAATATATGTTTTTAGACTCTTTGCCTCTGAAGTAATTAAAAATGTTTCTAAAAACTTCGTTGACTGACGCGCGCGCAGTGGGTTTTTATACATATTATATACTAAAATATATTATATCTTCTTATTTTAGTTTTCAACGAGCAATAATTTATGAATTTTATTTATTTTAGTTTGATAAAAGGGGAGAATAAAATTTATTTTTATAAGGATAATGAAATTCTAATAAAAGCAAATTTTGGTGGAAAAATATCACATTTAGTTTTGTCTACAAAAGAAATATATTTTTTTAATTATGAGATCTTAAAACCTTACAAAAATAATTGTAAGATAAAAGTACTTGAGCCTGAAAACTGCTTCTAATTACATTAAACAATAAAATAGGAAAAAAGTTTTAAAACACAAGATGATATAACATGTAAAAAAATTAAGAATCCAATGTGTTTTCAAAATGTCAAGCAACATATTAAATTTGACATTTATTAAATACACTTGCATTAAAAAAATAAGGATTCAGTGACAGAAATTTCGTCTCATAAAAATGGATATTTTAAGTAGACCTTTTGATCAAAAAATGATTCCTAGTACTCTTTTTTGTCCTATTTGTCCAAAATATTACATCAAACAATAAGAGTTTTACTTCTGTCAATTTATATTTACATGGAATTTTTTTGCTTTCGTTTAATACATGTTTAATTTAAGATTTCTTTTTTTATGAATTTGTTCGGAATGCTTAAAATTTTAGAAAAAATTACTGTACAATTGATATTACTACACATTAGATGAAAAAATGTCGTGATTCTGTTGATACATTTTTTATCCCACAAAGGATTCGATTGCTTAGTGATTCCTCTGTCTGAATATTAAACCTATGGTTATGATAATCCCTAAGATTTTTTTTTGAAATATTTGCTTGAATAAAAGTTTTCATTAATTTTCATTCTGTTTTTCTCCCGAAGATTCCAACTTCAAATTCCTCTTTCTGGAAATATTGATATTATTTGTTATATTGCTAAAAATTGGACTTAGTTATCGATTTTCAATCGTTGATTCATCCAAGCCCTTAAGATTATCAGATATTCAAAAACATAACTTGGCGTTAGTGCAGCATCAGGGCGGTTTCTACAGGCAATATATATCATTCCACCTTCACGATAAATTTTTATAACTCTAAATATAATACTTTTTAAGTCTAACAATTGTCTTTCCCCCTGTTGTATTATTTTCGTATATCTGATTAATTGATTGGTTGTATTCACATCGCGCTAAAAGCAACGGGCCTCGACAATTTGAATCTCGGTCAAGTGACCTGAGCTGGCACCTCCTTTTCCTAACTTTGACAGCATGCAAACGACATAACTTTGTGAGCCTCGACAGATTTAACGTGCATCAGGCCCGGGTACATGGCGAGTCTTCAGTGTCAACAAGGATCAAATCCACTACTGGACGAAAAACGCCGGCAGCGAGTCCACAACTGTGACTACTAGGCTACCGCGGCCTCGCATATCTGAAGACTCTTTTTAATGGCAAAATAGTACAGAAGGGAGGCAAAATGTTTTGATTGGAAGTTTTCTCACTGAGAGATTTTGACTCCTTGGCCTAATGATCCGCCATCTCTTTGCTTTCGATTCCCCCATGCGAAGGCATTCACTGCATGGCGCAGATCTTTCCCAAACTTCCTAGAGTTTTTCGGTGAGTGTAAATTTCTTTGGTAAGCCAAGTGCCACCATGCTTTATTTTGGTCTCTTGGAGACAAGCAATATATGTATCTATTTTTTCATAAGAAATTCCAGTAGCTTATAATTCTTTTGAATTCCATGGATATTCAATACGATAGTTTAAAAGCCCTAGAAGCAAATTTCTCATCAGGCTCCTGGAGTTCAGGACTCGATTCAGATAATACAAGATAATTAAAAAATTTAGTTATTTTTTGTTTGATTATTTAATTTCTTTGATCAAAAATGACCAACTTCCTCTTAATTGAATGAAATAGAGATTTTTGTCAAGAATTTCTTATCTGAACGTTAGTTGAATGAAAGATTTTAGGTGCTTATCTCTATCCAACTCAAAAGTTGTATTTAACACTAACGATATGCCTCGTAATTATGAGCTAAAATTAAGCAATGACAATGTAAGTTCAGTGGTCAACACCGAAATTTCCACTATCAGCTTTCCCACATACTTGTGGCCTTTCAATGTATGTCAAACACTGCTGCACAATCGTCTCTGTTTGGAATTACAAGACCCAAATTCTTTATCCATTGGTTACGAATTAGTAAGTAATAAACATGATACCATATTTTGCTATCAATGTAACCATTGCATTTTGAGTTGAAATGGTATCACAGAATCTAATAATTTTCTTTTATCTTATATCAGATAGGTATCAGCAATAAATTGAAATTAATTTATAGTAAAGTCTATCCATGAAAATTTACTTCATTGTTGAACGATACAGGATTTAGTTTTCTTGTTTTACACACTAATTAAATATATACATTACAAAACACTTAAGGAATATTAAAATAGTTACAACAAAACGCAATATTTTCTGATTCAAGAAAAGGAATATTTTGTGGGGCATAATGGCAGCCGACGCTCATTAAATAAGCATCAAGTTCTCATGTTATCACGATATGATTGAGGCAATAGGGTACCAACCCAGATGTTGACCTGGTCCTTTAACCTTGATATATATATATATATATATATATATATATATATATATATATATATATATATATATATATATATATATATATATATGATACAGAGTACATGAAAAAGACTAGCAGAGTAATTTTTGACTATTATTGCTGGAATGGACAAAAATTCTAAATGATTGAAATAAAACTCATTTTAATACACATTTTCCATTGAGATTTAATTTATTTAAGCAATTTAAAGTTGCAATTTTTTAACGAATTAAATATATCTGTTAAAGGCTTGAGAATTCAGTTATAAATCTCACTTTATCTGCAGATAAACCGCAAATATATTCCTCCCCTAATTTCTTTTGCTCATATTTTTGTATTAATCTTATATTTATCGCAAGTGTACGTAATTATTGAATCCATTTTAAAGCTTTATGCATATTCTGTCTACCACCAAATCAACTTCCACCACAATGTCTTTACTTTTTGTTGCTATAGAAACAAGACTTAGTTCATTTTCGATAGAGGGTTCTTGAAAAATACAGAGCGGTTTGATACAAGAAGTATTTGACATAAAACGGTCGGTACATTTATATAATTTTATTCTTGGGACTTTTTTTTGTTTCAAGTTAAATGACTTGATGACTTCATTTCGTATTGACATACACAAAAAATATGTTCACATTTTACTCTTAAAAGTGCCGCTCTTAATTTATTTTTGAATAATTCATTATTAAAAATAGATTGTATCGTGTCTCCATAGCAGTGAGCTAGTATAAACAAAATAGTGAAAGTTTGATGATTAAGAAATTGATATGATGCATTATACAACATTTCAACAAAAACCGATGCAATAAGCATTTTTCCTAATAAAATGTTATCAAAAAGTATTAAAACACAACAGTTTTGAGTCAAAAATGTATAAATACGCAAGTTAAGAACTAGATTATTTTATTCGTTTTTCCAAAGCTCCGCTGCTGAAGGCTATCTAACGCATATAAATATGAATATCGGTTACATTTCTGATAAAACATAATCTTATAAATTCGTTTAGTATTCAATCGTAATTTATTGAATACTAAACTAATTTATAAGATTGTGTACCTCCACTGCATACCGTTTTTAAAATTACGGAGGCATAATATCCTTTTTTCAATTAGATATATATCAGAAAAGGGTTTTACTCTCCATATTTGAACATGCGTAAAATATGCATTTCCGGAGAAGAACATTCATTTTGGACAAAAAAAATTATTTAAAATTTTAATTCGCTTAAAAATATTTCAATGTCTTAAAATTTCTACTATTTCAACAATATTTAAAATATTTAAGAAATTTTTTCTCACTCTCTTGGAAACATTTCTCACTGTTCTAGATATGGTTATAGTTGCGCTAGTATTATTTATAGTCTGAATTTTTTTTATATCAGACACAAAGAGAAATAGACGAATAAAAAAAAAGCCATATCTAATTTTGCTGATTTTCTTTAAGAAATTAGATATTTATTTAAATCCTTACCACAAGCATAGAATTATCAAAATTATTATCCAATTATTATCAAAACTGCTATACGAAACCACCAGAAAAATTTCAAAACTTCATAATGATTACAAAAAAAAAAAAAAAAACCCTCAGCTAATTAACATGTGCCAACTTTTTTTTCCTTATAAATTTCTCAAAAAAGTAGAATTATTCGAAATGAATATTAATCAGCGTAGATTAACTGTTCTTGTAGAGTCCCAGACTCCACAGAAGCAATTACTATCAAGATAAGAAAATACCCTCTTTATATTTCTAATGCATTTTTGATTTAATTGGAAAAACATAAACGTTGCCAATGTTAACAATATGTATAAAAACTGTCGATTCTGCCATAAAAATAATTTGTTAAATTAAATATTAAAAAAAAAAGCAAACGATAAATTATTAAAGTAGACAATAATACGCTGTTCGGATTTTAAAATAAAATCAGACCATAAAATAATGAATGAAATATATCTTAGCAATGTAACTATGCCTGAAGCAAAATAAACATAATTATTATCATTATAATGCATTATAATGTCAATTTTTGAACCATGTATCATTTATTTCATGTCCACTCATTTCTGTTGACGCCATTTCCTCAAAACAACATGTTAGCCCATGTTAAAAAACTTTTTTTTTTTTTAATTTTTGAAACATGTCCTCGTGTACCTAATGAACAGCTATATTTTCTTGGCCTACTTGTCATGATCAAAATTTATATTCTTCGTTTGCTTATTTTCTTCAAAAATATATAATATGGTAAATACTTAGCACATGTTAAAAAAGTTTAGCATTTTAAGAACATGATCAGCATGAAAAATACGAAGGTGAGAAAAAAATTGATGTTTTGAGGATCGTTAAACTGAACTGGCTTATTGTTAAGGAAAATTTAAATAATTCGCTAAACAATTTAGCTAGAAATTTGAAATTGTGTACACATATCAAGAAAAGTGATACGATAAAAATAAATAACAAAAAGTTTTCGGTTATTTGGCCATTGTGTCACCTAAAGATTATTATTTTGAATCAATTACCGAAAAATTGATTTAAATTTAGTGGTTCCCAATCTTTCCCCCTTTGCGAACCCCTTCTAAAATCCGAAAAAAAAATGGTGAACCCCTTATGTAATTAGTTGTTAATAACAGGTAAGAAAACGATTAAATTTGGTAGAACACTTATTTTCCATTAATAAAAATTAAAATGTTAACTACAAGAAAAGAAATAATAAATTAGGTCAACAAGCCAACTGGCTCTTAGTTAAGTGTACATAAACCTTTTCATTTATTTTAAATTTTAATTTTCTTCTTTTTGAATTATTAATAGTGCAGTAAATATATGTCAGTAAATTTATTATTTTGTTGTTGTTGATTTACATTAACGGCTTAAATGTCTACCATTGTAATATTATTTTGCTTCCCCTGAGGTTTCGCGAGCCATCTGTTGGGAAACACTGATTTAATTTCATTAATCGATGTTAGAATTGATACATACAGTCATGTAATAAACCCCAAATTCAAATATTTACGATCGACTTTATTTTATGATAGTTAATGAAATGTGTATATGAGTGAGTGACACACAGATGGAAATATTAAAAAATATCTTATGACAGAAAAATAATTAAGACAATTTAAATGATAATTTATGTTTATAATAAAGTTATGCACTTGTAATAAAATTAAAAAATTCTTACTAGCTACTTCTACTAAAAGGCGTTTTGTTTTCATGTGATTACAAAATGTCGTTTCTGGTTGTACGTGAATTGTTTTTATCTTATTTGATTTCATCCAATTTATTCATAATAATTTCAGTTAAATCTGTAGTCGACTCATTGAAATATTAGTGTAAAGAGCAGATTAATACATAAATATTTATTATTTTTCTTACTGCAGCAGTAACTTCATTTAGCTTGAAATATGTTCAATTTAATAATTTATCAATTGCCTTGTTATTAACATTTCAAAAGAGAATATTATTGTACACGTCAGTATTTTATCGTTAGCTCTTTAACTTTAATATATAATTAAATAACTTAATAATTATTAAAAATGAGCTAGCACCTTTGGCGGCTGAATCTGTTCTTTACAAAAATTTGCATAGAACAATTCTTAAGAAATAATAGGTTATTTAAAAGGCTTTATTTAAGAGAGAGATCAATATACAAACATATTACAATGTATAATAATATTTTTCTTCGCAACTTTGTTTTTATTTTCGCTTGGAATCTTTAAATCAGACGATAGAAAATGCTTTCGTTTTCAGCTATTTGCATGGTATTGTTTCCAGCGGTAATTTTTTGGGTTGTTTTTTACCCATGTTATTCTAAATTGCTATCTTCCTACTTTGACTTCCGTCATGAGTATAAATAGTACCTCCCGAGCAATGCGGAAAGAGGAAGAAAGAAAAGTTTTACTTACATAACTTTAAGAAAAATAAATGTTTGTATCTTTTTCATGTAACGTTTTTTTTAAGTAAGACTCAAAAATCATATAAAATTCATTGTGGAAAAATTCCTGAGTTATTGTTAAAAGTAATGTTAAATAGAGTAACTTGAAAGCTGAATATATATTTTCAATTATTAAATAGTTGTAAAATATATTTAAGTTAAAGTCTAGTTCAAGTATATTTTGATAGATGTGTATGAAAAATAGAAAATATGAGTAAAATAACAATTATAAAAATATGAGTTTTTCTGTCAAAGTGACGAAAATTTTCAATCTCGGTCTGAATGGAATTTCAATTTCCATATTTTATTTCTCCAAAAGAAATTTTTTTTAGGAATACCTTTAGGTTTTAAGAAGTTTTTATTTGTAAACGAATGTCCAAAAATGTTTTCAAATATTATGCGCACGCATTTTTTATTTTTTCTTCCTTTTTCTATCTTCTTTTCTTTTCTTTTTTTTTCTTTTTTTTGGATTTGATTGAAACTTTCATAAACTTAAATAATAATGAGAACAAACATTTCCAAAGAAATAATGAACAAACAATTTTGTCCAGGCCGTTATTTCTTTAGAACAAAATGTGAAAAATTTTAATGTAGATTTCAAAGTTTTGTTTTCCTTTCTTTTGCGCTTGTGCAATTACATATCTCTTGTTCATAAATGCAGAAAGATTTGTAACTGGTTTTCCCTTGCATTTCCTTTTAACTTACCTATGGGTTTACTTTACTAAAATATTTGAAATGAGAACCTCCCTGAGTGAAAGAACCATAATATATGCAAAGACATTTTTCTATACATGAAGTGTAGTGATTAGGAAAAGAGATTAGAGAAATTGGAGGGATTCATAGAGGATCGAAAGATTGGTTAAAGCGAAGGCGATACCAATTACCGAAAGTGTATTTTTGACTATGACTACTTTAATACTCTGGTTACCTTACGACGATGTTTGATATGTGAAGTAACCATGATATGAGCAAATAAATTTTATAAAAGAAGAAGAGTGTGAATACAATCGAGGAGGAGATAGAAGAGTTTGATTGATTCATAGGAACGCTATATTGGCTCGAGAAATTGTAAGGTGAAAAACTACGCTTGTGTACCTGACTCGGATCTCATCACATGGAAGTCCTCTTGAATGAGATGTTGTTAACTGTAATCTTTGCTTAGAGCTTCTCAGATATTTAGAAATAATTATAATATTTGGTTTGGGATGCGATTAGTTACGTGCTCCATATTATTAACTTATGAAAACATGTTGTTGTTTTGAGAAAAGGGTGCTGACAAAAATGTGTAGGCATAAAATAAAGAATTCATGATGCTAGGCTCAAAAGAAAGACATTATAATACATTATGATTATATAATAATTACGTTTAGTTTGCTTCAGGTACATTTACTTTGCTAAGACGTATATAATTTAATATTATATAATCTGATTTCATTTTAATATTCCATCAGAACAGTTTCGTTCGCTTTAATAATTTATCGTTTGTTTTAATTTTAATGTATAATTTAATAATTGATTTTTATGGCAGAGTCAACTGTTTTTATTGTTAACACTGCCAACGTTTTAGTACTCAACAATATTTTGCTTGTGAAAATACAAATGTATTAGGAATTTGAAGAATGTATTTTCTTTTATTGACTGTAATTGTCTCTGTGGATCCGAGACTCGGAGGTATACTCATTTTACGCTAATTATTGTTCATTTTGAATAATTCTACTTTTTCGAGAACTTAACAAAAAAAAAAATGTTAGCACATGTTAAAATGAAAAAAGCAAAGCCAATTTCAAAATTTTAAAGTATTTTTAATTAATTTGAATTGATATTTCTTACTTAAAATATGATTAATCTGATTTTTATTGAGTGATTACGTATAATACACCACACAATGTCATTTTATTATAAACCTCTAAAAAAAAGCACGAGTTTTTTTTTTTTTTTTTGATTTAACCTGCATCGTACATTAATTTTTTTATAAAAAAAATGAGGTAAATAACTTCTACACTACTATATAGATTTCTTTACAATTGTGTGTATTATATTTGATAATTTGCGAAATTAACAAACGTCAATTAAACAGCAAATAAATGAAAGAAAATTATTTAAAAATCCCAGAAACTTTCATTACCAGGACTTGATGATTCGCTTTGCTGTTCTGAGTTGAATAACCAATTCAGCATACTTCTTGACATAAATTAACTAATCGGAGGATAAAATATACAAACATTATCAAAATAACTTGACCATAGCTTAAAAGTACGAGATTATACGTATTGAAAGGTATAAAGGTGATATCATTCTGTATATGAAGCTGAAGAGCAATAATAATGATGATATTTTATTTAAAGCAAGATCCGTTGTGTAGAGGGACTGATTTACATTACATCTGTCGAGGCTCCAAGTTCTCCCATTGCCGTAATTTGTAAGTTTGGAGAGAAGGTGTCAACTTAAATGTTGTCCTCGTCATTTGACAGAGGTTCAAAATTACGAAGCCTTACATTGTAGTAACATGTACTGTTATATTTACCCTTTATTGCAATTTTTTTTCTTCTTTTTGACGATAAATGCTGAGTGCGGGGATGATTGTCTCTCTGGAGTCCGGTTTGTAGTTCTAAGCCTTTCGGTGAACAGTGTTCTCTTAGGCATTCTGCCAACAGTCCTCATGTTGTTTCTCAATGCGCTATTAATAAGCAATCAAACAATTTATCGCGAAAAATCAGTTGATCTAAAAAACAGCATCCGAATTGAGAAGAATATTAGAAGATAATTAACCATGCTTATTAAGTTAATTACTCCTTTAACATCATATATTAGTTTTCTTTGAGCTATTATAGCGGTATCAAGTTTGTGCAGTTGCAATGAAAATTACGAGAATTATTGAGGGTGCTCTATTTTTCGACAACTGTACATTAACTGGTCATACTAATTAACTAATACATTAACGTAACAATTCAGTTTTCTGTCTGCTAATACCAGGGATGAAAATTTATTTCGTGTGCGAGGAAAATTATGAAAGCTATTAAAAGAGGTCCATTCGTTTGACGACAGAACATTGGTTTTCATAAAATTCGCTTGAATTTAAGTTCATTTTTTTCCAAGAGACATTTCAATTCAGTCAATGCCCTCTGAGAGTAATACAAATGGTTTGGAAGAAGTCTGGCATTGTTCCTCGTGACCATGGTGGCACCTTTTCAGCTACTAGTTAGCACTCGACTGCTAATCAGCATAACTTTTGCCAACTACACGTTGTAGTTAAGTTCAAACACTCTTTATTTAATAAAGTCTAGTATAGGGAAACAACTCAACTATTAACAGAAGTGTAGTCATTTGCTTTTGATGACTACACTTCTGTTAATAGTTGAAACAGTTTGGTTTTTATGTAACTTTTACTCTAAATTTCATAATTATCATCAGAAATTTAAGTCTCAAGAATTTTGTTATTGAATAGTTATATGTATATATAATTTGATATTTAAAGGTATAAATAAACACCAATACACTACAATTATAAAAGAGTTAGGAATTAATCTAAAAAATGAAGAAAAATAATACATTATGGAAGAAATCATTACTGAACCATTGGATAAAACATGTACACTAATCCATGTAAATGTGTTAGTAAAACTTTAGAAGCAAAGAAAAATTAATATGTAAATTTGACTATAAAAGAAAAACATATACTAAAGAAATTTTCAAAAGAAAGATAAATTAAACGAGAAATTAGAATTACAACTACCAAAATTATGAAAAGAAAAAAATAAATTGAAAAACTGAAAAAAATCATCTATTGAAGAATAGCAGAATAATGGAGTATAACATAAGTAATGTGCTGTAAAAGGTTGCGGACTTTTAGGTTGGGTTACTCCAGCCTATTATATATATATATATAAGGCTGGAATAGCACAATCTTCAATTTAAAGAAAAAAAAGCTATGGAAGTCATACTTTAAAATTGATATATATGTACACATATGTCTCTGTATATGCACAAAATGACATTTATAAATATATATAATTATTTATAAATGTCAAATGTATGAGAAATTAATATTCAATAGTTGCTGTATTTTCATTTGCAAGTCGTGTACTTACTTATAGGTACATTTTGCATAAAGCGTGAGGCATGCATGCATATATATAACAGTGTTTGTTCACTAAACATAATTATCGCTAAATACAAAATTAAGTAATATCTTAAAAAAATTATGATTCTTGTATTTCTTGTATTTCGTACAAATATAGAATAACATTTACACTCACTGTATGGGAAACAATCTTATGTCATAATGTGCAGACTATCAACACTATGAATAAAGTAGATTTTGAGAAAAGTGTACCAGAATCTCATTACGAGAAAAATGCAAATACACATATTTTTCTCTAGCGCGTACAACATTTGCTTGCAATTTTTAAATTAAATTTTCTAGCGTTCTTTTTATGAAATCAGAAATATTATATTTGTGGAAATACCGAAGCGCCCTCTATTTTTTAATAGCAAAACTACAACAACAAAAAATCAAAATCTGGTGCATTTTAGTGTTTCATTTACCTTGAAGAATAATATTAAATTTAAAAATTATCATATAGAATTTTTGAAATTACAATAAAACGAATTAAATTTTTAAACAGCTTTTGAAACGTTTGTTCAAAATTTGTTTTATTTTTTGAGCTGCACAAGAAAATAATAAAATAAAAAATTGAATTCAATTCATATTCTTATAACTATTTATAATTTGCTATAACAGAAAATGTTAAAATTATCTTATATTCATGGCTGAATTGTTTCAAAATTCTATATATTTGAAGTTTTAAATTTAAAAAAAAATATTATTCATATTTATATTAATTTCTTCTTCTAAATAGAAAAAAAAACGTTTCCTAGATATTTAGTGCTCTATATACATAGACATAATTTGAAGTAAGTCTTATTAATGTTTGAAAGGAATGTCTGTTTAATTTGAAAACATTTATGCATTAAAATTTAACTGATTATATATTAATGAATGTCTAATTTAAAAATTGTAAGCATTTTGCTTCATAAATTAACAAAGTGTGCATCTGGAGTTACTTTAATAAATTTGCAGTAATTTCCGTCTTTCTTCCAGGTATAATATAACAGAATATTATATCAATTACTTCCGAAGAATTATAGAAGATGTGTGATAATAAACATAAAAATGATTGTTTAATAATTAAGTTTGCAATTAAAGCATTCTGCTTATGGAGGAGGGATGTATGAACGTGTTATATTTACAGTAATGCATTCATTAATTTACAACAATAAGAAAATGTTGTTAGTCTAATAATATCAAACGTAATTTCCAGATAGCCAGTAGCCCTTCGATAATATTGAACGCTTTATTTCTCCACAAACGCGGAATCATTTAGATTGGAGACATTAGAGCAGGGAAAACCTGGACAACACTTTGAAGGAATGAATCACTCTGTAAACACACAGACACGCTCGCATAGTTCATGGAACAGCGAATGTTCTAAATTTAGCCTGATCCGTATCGGGCGACAAGTTCTCTTCGTGTCTTCTTTCTGAGTTAGGTTGTGAGCCACTGCCAGAAACGTTTTTTCCCCTTCTTCTTGTGTTATTTTATTTTATTTTACAGAATGGCATCACGAAGTCAAGCTTTATTTAGCGCTTGCTGCTCAAAAACGGTTCTGCCGCGTGTTGCGCCTACCTGACGCTTAAAAGGTGTAATTCGAATTCATCCGTCTGGAATTTTCGAAAATGAAAACCAAAAGAAGAATCCCAGACGATTTCGTAGTTGGATTCGAAGTTAAGTTGAGGCGTTTGGGTTCATTCATCATTTACTATTGTTCATCATAAGCGAGAATTAGTGAGAAAATAATCAGAAGAATGTTCGGAATTTTTTAATGATATCTTACATTCATTTTCATCATCTTTTGTTTTTTTAAAAATTTTTTTTCACAATTTAATAACGATTTTATGTAATAAGTCGTTAATACATTGTTATGAACTTTTTGGATTTGGCAAATGCTTCTGAGAAATATTTTCTAAGATAAAACAATAGATTACTAAGCTTTCTATATCACTTTCAAACAGTTATACAAATAAGTTATTTAATGAAATTAAATTTATCCCCTATTTCTCAAAAAAGAGAGAGAAAGAGGAAGAAATAATGTATACATATTTTTTTATTCTTGGCCTTATAAAACGCAATAACATTATGATATCAACAGCTATTTTTGTGATAATACTATCATTTTTACAATACTGTGAAGTAATTTAAAATAAATAATAACTTGACTAATTAATTATTTTAAGCAGTGATCAACAACATTTGTTCAATTACTAATTCAGAAGTGTTAGAACTAAAATCACCTAGTCACGTAAGCAAAAATTATATATATTACTAGAAGATATAGCATATATTTTCGTTTTCCTGGATCAGCCAAAACTCAAATTCGGAAATTATTATTCCACAGTTTGGTAAGCTAATTCCATTGTAAATGAAATAATTATTTCGTATAATATGGAATTATTTTAACAACTCTACTTTACAAATCATTAATAGCAAACAGTTTATTGAAACAAACATAACATATTCCCAATCAAATTATTTACACGAAATTTATAAAAACAATTTGCTGAAAGATATTTTAAGTCATTAATACGTTATTAATATCTAAGAAAAGTTAATAACAGCGCCCTCTATAGGTCAGTCGTGAGTTCTAACGAGCATTTTTATTTTTATAAATTTTAAACCTTACTTTGATATTCACAAAAATATTTGTTTAAATATGAATACTTTGATTGTTTTCTTTTAAAAAAGCGCTTTTGGAGTTTAAATTTGATGATTCTATTTTTTTTCTTATTAGATTGCATTCGGGCTCTACAAAAAGCCATTGCTTCCAAAATATAATAACTATGTTTTTTCTTTATTTTTTGAACTTTTATAATATTTTGTTACACGCTTATTGAATTATGCTTAATTAAAGTCATTTTATTTAGAAGATCAACTTTTAATATTGGATACAAATACATATTTTGCTTAAAATTTTTTACGGGAAATTAATCTCTAATAAAATTTTTTTCAAGGGTATTTAAATTGATCCTGGTGATTTAAAACATAAAATAATGTTTTACAAAATCTCTTCTCATATTTAAATATAAAATAGAAAATTTGCCACACGAGGTTTCAAATAACATCATAATAAGACAAGAAAAACTTTATAATTGTGAAATATAATTTTTTGGGGAAGGGGAACATGTTTAAACACTTTTTAATTGCTAAACATTTCTATAAAATTACCAAAATCAAAAACTTACGCACAATTTATTGTATATGCTATGATAGAATAAAAAGTACAACCAAGAATAATAAAAATAGATGTAAAATAAAATAGAATTTTAAGATATATTGGCTTTCAAATAAAACTCGAATCGTAAAAGAATTTTGAGCGTACACACACAAAAAAAAATCATTTTGAATAAAACGAAGGCAATCGAAACAAAGAGATATTGAAAAATACCGAGTCCTTTAATTCAAAAGAAAAATTAGAAGAGTGAAAAATCGTCCGATTTGGATAATTTTAATTGCTTGTGTTATATAAAACCGATAGTATTTTTTACATCATTTTTTTTTCTTTATATATTTGGCGGATCTCACATCCTTTAAACCCGTCTGAACTAAGAATTCTTTGACTTTTTGATTGTTTAGTTTAATGGAATCTTAGAAACAAAGGCTATTACACCTTGGAATTCTTTTCATGGCGTATCGCGTCATGAAAAGAATCGTCAATAGTCCTCGCGTAGATTCTCAGTGCGACGTTGATAAACAATCACATCACATCACATACCGTGAAAAAATTTCCAAGGGGTAATAGCCTTTGTTGTCGTCTGCTTGACGATTGATTATTTATGCACTGTTTATGAATAAAATGTTAATTTACAAAACAAAGGGCTATGAAAGTTAAATTTGTGAAGGGAAGGGATATTTTGAAATGACGAAACGGACCACTTTTTGTTGTCTTGACACAAACTTGAGCCTATTCATATAATCTCAAATACAAACAAATTTTCAAAGAGTTTAAAAACGAAATTCAAAAGATGGAAGTGACTGTATTTAATTTCACCTCTGTTCTTATTTTAAGAAGTATACATTTGTTCAGGACCATCCCGAGAGCGATTAGATCACTTAAGGTGCAGAATGAAAGATTGTTTGATTTTTTTTATTAACATCGTACTTTGAAAAGCACAAGAGATATTGGCGACGGACTTCATGACTCTTAACCAAAGATAAGTGGCGAAGACAATACTTGAGTTAGGACTTCTCGCTTCGAACTTCCACACAACGCCACGTGAATATTTCGAGCCCTGAGATATAAAAAGGAGGCGCCAGTTCTTTTTAACTACCTGTTGGGAGGGGTGAAAGATTTTACCCGATAGGCCTTAAATGGAATCAGGAGTCGAACTAAACTACTTTGACCGCGAGCTCGCGATTGCTTCTTCCTCATGAATTAATAGTATGATATATAACGTTAGTAGCTCTTTTAGTAGTTTAGCTGCGATGATAATCCAAAACTTAGAGGATTACCCTATTTATAAACGGGCTAAATAACCCCGAGGTACCCTAGTGATCTTTCCCTTACCCACGGGGTTTATTTTCTTTGGTAAACAAGGTAATGTACTCCTGGGATACTCAAACGATCCTTCTCTATTTTCGACCCTTTTTCTTGTCAACCAATTATTACTTTTTGCTTCCTTCTTTTTGTTTGGACAACATTTCTTTCAAACGTTTGTGGTGCAGCCAAGCTATATATTGCTTTCATGCTATGAGCTCTAATTGTTATTGACACACTCATTCGAAGAAAATAAGAATAATACTCATAATTAAAGCATTCAAAACTATCTTTTTTTTTCTGCAGAGATGTCCGTGGAGGAGTCTTACTCCAAGACCAGCAGCAGCATCTCCTCCAGCGTGATGAGCAGCAAGATGGAGTCACTGGAGAGCAGCAGCAGCCTCGTCTCCTCCGCTCTCAGCGACTTGGATTCTGGCATATCCTCCATGGTCAGCAAGATCGACTCCGACATACTCGATACCACGAAAGGAATCGCCTCGGGTAAGACTTGCAATGCATTACTCTCATTATTTAACTTTACAGACATTGTAAAGCTTAAATAGTCACCAAAATCGTAATTCTACTTGAAGAGACGTCAGAAAAATACAAACACTATTTATTAACTTTTTTATTTACAGATTAGGGGTATAAGATCTTTATCTCTCTGTCTCAAATACCCTCAAAGCGCCTGAATCCTTGCTTAGAGTTAAATAATACAGTTCTAGCTTACCAGGTAACTCACTTTGAGTGAGACACTTCTCCAATAAATCTCGGTTTCAAAACTTTTTAACATTTATTCCAATCAGAAATAACTTTCATCCGATTTCAACCACAGATTATTAACTACAGCAATTCACTCCGAATTTTTAACTTACTAACATCTACGACTACACTATCAGCTAACCACTTATTTCAACACTATTTTACTTATTTCTGACTATTTTCAGTTTAATTAAATACTTTCTTACCGTCATATAATTTGCCTTGATCACGTTTCATTTGTCTGGAAAGGAATTGGAAACATAAATATAAAATGAGAAAGTAACCCCAGATATTAGTACAGGGATGGTTTGCGAAGAGCACAATGTTACAGATTCTTCAAAGCTTCAGTTTTTTCTGTATTTGGACAGCAACGATAATTCTGTTTATTTGTTTAAATTACATGGTACTAAAAGAAATTATTTCTTATGCACAAAAATGAAGTTAATGTGTAAATATTCAAGAATCGATAAAATCAAATTCAAAGCGTGTAAAATACAATAATATACTCAGAGAACAATAGAAACAAAATCAAAGACAGAATATGAACAAAATATAAATGTTTAAGAATTGTTTTTCCTTAAGCCTTCTAACCGAATCAGATAATAAAATGTCAATGACATTTTATTTATGAAATACAGAATTTGTAAAATTGAGAATCATTTAAGTGCTTGCATCTGATAAATGTTCAATTTGATGACGCAATAAGCGACTTTGACAAATGTTCAATTTGATAAACAATATCTTCTCAAAAACTGTAAGATAACAAAAAAGTGAAACTTTTGGAAAAAAGAACAATTAAAACATGGTGTCGATCAGACAGTTTCCCTAAGGGGAATAAACGTTTTTAGGTAAGCAAAGGATTAACGACCTCCAGGTGATCCCAAAACTTTTCTTTTCTCCCAGAGTGCGTATTGTTTTTGGTAACCTTATGATATCCTATTTGTCATTATTATACTAATTTTGTGAAACGTATTTTCAAAAGGGGTACAGATAATCAGACATATTTCACGTTTCCTTTGGAGAATTTTGGGGGAAATAGTGACTGATATAAGATTTAAATTTTTTATTTTTTATTTTGAGAAGCGATTTGCCAATGTCTACAATAACAATTATTTCATCCGCGTATTTTGAAAAAATATTTTCTTTTCTGAAATCTTTTTACAGCAATAATAGTATGAAAGTGATGTAGGGGGGGGGACTTACGAAACAATCTTAATGTCTAAGTAATGGCCTCTTATCACCAGGGACAAATGGCATACGGTGCTACGATATATGAATGGAAAAGGCAATAAAGCAATTCTAATCGAACTTCTGTTGTTCATTATGAAGTCTTCATCTTCTGTAAATTTAATTGCTATTCAATTCATACAATATAAATATGATTTCCTGTAAGTTTTTTTTATTTTCATTTTTTCCCAATCTCCGGTTTACTCGAATTTTTGATACCCTCGGCCACTTTTAATACAAATTAGATAGGCGATTTAATAAGGTTTTACTGTGAAAAGATTGCTTAAAAGTTTTAAACCAATTTAGTGATTCTCTATGCATAGCAGAATTATTACTGTTTATATTATTATGACTTTGAGAGGATATCGTTAAGGTTTATTTATTGCTGAAAAATAACAGAGATATCTGAATAAAATCAAGTCTGTATTTTAATTTATCTTATGTACGTATTGTTGTAAATTACTGCTATTCATGTTGATTTGTTTGGTTTCAGGAAGCTGTAGATTGAAGTAACCCGCAGTATTGAAAGGGTTCAATTATAATCCTGGAGTATCATAGAGTTTTAATTATTGCTAAAATAAGGGAGATAGAAACTTAATTTTTATTTATTATACTTAAAGCTTTCTTACATAATCAGCATTCATATTTATACGTTTCTCCCAGTGTTTCTTGATCATTCGAGAAGTCAGTCATTGCAGAACTCAATAGATTTAACTTTGTCTTCTCTGAACTGCTGGCTACTTCAATCTATGGCTTCCTGAAATCAAACAAACCGACATGAATAGCTGTAATTTGTAGCATGACGTACATATGAATTGTATCAATATGCAGAGTAAGTTTCTCCAGATATCTAGTAATAACTAAAACTTAATATACCTTTCTGGATTTTGAAAGAAGTTGCGCGAATTGAAACGATTGTGACGGGTCTATCCGCGACCTTGTCACTAACAGTCCTCTTGGGGAATTTTCAGTCCTCAAAAAATTATTTGTATTAGAAGGCTTCCTCCGAAGAAGAGAACGTAATCATGCAAATGGGGACTGATATATATAGTATGGGCTTTCAAGAAGGAGAGAAGAGGGGAGATAGGATAGACTTGTAGTTGAACAAGAAATAAATTAAGTGTTTTAGAATATGTCGAGTCCCCCTTCCGAGTTCCCCATACTGAGGGCCGAGAGAGAAAAACCCTTACGCGATTATTTCTTACTTAGAAAGTACTAGTAGAAAACTATATACTTAACTTATTTTAAGCTGATAATTAATAACTGATATTGATAATTCTATAACTAATTTTGATTAAACTTTTGACATGGCTGGGAGTATTTTTTTCTTCCTTCAAGGTCTGAAGATGTCCTCGTCCGAAAAGAGCTCGTCCATCATGGAAAGTGAAAACAGCTTCTCCTCCAAGAAACTGGAGTCATCTTCTTCAGTGGACATTCAAGAATCCGTCCAGAGCATGTCCATGAGCATGAAAAAAGAGGAGGTGAGCATGTCCAAAAGCGAGGCCGTCACAGAATCGAAATCCCTCACGAAATCGGAGTCGATCTCTTCAGAAATCAGCGAAGAAAAGGTAAGATATGTCTTGAATTTTTTTTTCTACAAGAAAATATGTCAGCAATTATTTTGAAACCTGCCATTATGAGTTATTTTGTATCAAAGTGCCTTTAATGTTTATTGAATTCTCAAATTTCTGTGAAAGTGCCAAATCTTGATCCTGAAAATTTCTGGCTTAACCTTTAAAAATGTTTGCGTTTACAAAAAAATAAGTAGATAGCTTAATCTAAAACATATCAGCCATCAAGTTTCTTTTTTGTATCTTAAGTTTGTCCTACTGAAAAAAAAACCGTTTCTGTATTTAGACACATGCGTCAAATATCAGTTTGTTTCATTGATTTAAAAATAGCTTATTTTTGTTTATAGCTATTATATTATGAAATTTATTTTACGATAAATTATAATCGTAAAATAAACGTAATTAAATTACGTATTAATTTTTAATGAAGTAAAAAGAATAAAAATCCAAAAAAGAAAAATATTAATTAATACGTAATTTCGTACTTGTAGTCTTAACTTCATAAAAATCGGTAGTTTTTAAAAATAATTACTACGTGAAATTAATATTTGATATACATTATAAAGGCTTGTGTTATACTTGTATTGTAAAATTAATTAAGCAAAATGTATCGCTAAACAATTGTTTTGCTTTATACTTTATTTAATTAATGCCATTAATTTTTAGTTTTATTTGTCTATTGACAACAAAATTTAATATTTAATATTCTGAAGAGAAATTTTAATATTTAAGCTCGAATTCGATCGTAATTAGCAGACGCAATTCATTAAAAGACGCAATAAAGTTTAAATAAAATATAATTTATTTTTTAAAGAAATGTAATATTTTATTCTGGTTTTCTTGGTATTAAATAAGATTCATACTTTCAATAAAGATGTATCAACAAAAATATTTAGTAAGCAACCCGATGGAGCAAAAGTTCTTAAGCATACGAAAATTATACTACAAAATGTGTGTGAGAAATTAATACATAAATACATTTATTAGTTTATTGCGTTCAAATAATCTCTAATTGCTAGCAAAAAGAAAAAAAATTCTATAAGTTATTTATTTAAAAAGTAATGTGATTTAATACACGATAACATATTCTTATTTTATGATTAAATAATTTCATTCATCAATGAATCTTAACAGCTTTAAAAACTATTACAATTAAGTTATTGTACTTTTACAATTTTAAAGGGAAAGATATTGCTTAGTAGTTTAACCATACAGCATAGTTTTAAAATACATTTTTGTTAGCTTTCTTAAGTTTCAGAAAAGATATACAAAAGCTGTAATGTTTTTATTACTTAGATCATTTTGCACGTATGCTTCTGTATTTGCTTTCTGTTGCCTATCTTTGCTTTTGTCTTATTATGTCTTTTACATGTCTTTGACTTATTATGTACATCCCCCATTCTTGTTCATATGTTTCTCAGTTTATGTGAAATGTGCATGCGTGTGCTGTAATTAATCCTGTCCGTGTACTCTATGTTGAAATTTCTGTGTTTCAGAGCTTTCGCAAATCCTTCTTCCCTCCTTAATTATCTCAGAAAACTTCTTTGCTACTAACACAATTTTATCAAAATTAGATTTAGTAATATTAATTTGCTTATAATAAAGTAGTCGGATATAATCTAAGGAACTAAGTATTGAAAGATGGTTAAAATACTTAAAGTTTTAGTTTCTGTCAAGTGAAGGGATTAATTTCAATTAAATCAAAATCTTGATTATTCGTCTCTTCCGTTTCTTAATTCTTCCAAAATGAAAAGAAAACCACCCCTACTCGGACACGAACTTAATTTTATCAGGTTGCATAACTCTATATATTATTTCTTGCAAAATAAATCTGCTCGTTGTAATTATATTGTAATTATAATAGAAATATATTGTAATATAATACAGAAAGGTATCGTAATCATACAGAAATGTATAGTAATTATATCGAAATGAAGATAAATGTTTCTTTATGTAGATATAAAAACGAAATAATCATACATTACTGCTATTTCTATTGTTAAGTGTGTGGATAAACTTTTATATATGTTGTTTCGAAGATGTTCAGCTAAGGGATTTTGTTTTTTAAATTTTAATGGTAAAGCGAAAACATTTTAAAGATTTAAACAAATGATAATCATAAAAATAAGCTGAAACTATAAGCGATGATACTGTTGACAAAAAAAAAAAACCTCTCGAAAATTTTTAAAAATTTGAGAATAATATTTATCGTAATCTTCTAAATAAACCCGAAATTTAATTTTTTACTCCATTGATCGCATTTATAAATCGCATAGAAAACGCTACATTTCAAAAGACATATTTTATCTAATTACGAACTGCTCTGCACCAATGTAGCAGGTTTTCTAATTTTGCTGTTATAAAAATATTTTTAAGAATGTTTAAAGTTTTTGAATATTCTTTTAAATAAGAAAATATATTTTTTAAATATTTGTAAGGACTTCGGAAAATTCTTTGGGAAAAACAACAAGCGTTTATTATTATTATTGTTATTATTTTTATTTTTTAATATTTTTTTATTAATTTTTTTTATAAATTCATAATTTATAATATTTAACTGACTTTTAATACTCGCATTTTAAGTTTTACGCTTTTATTCGATTATTATTATTCATGCAAACCACTTTTCCTTTACAACTTTGTAAAAAAAACTATACGTACTTAGCAGATTTTTTTTTTAAAAAAAATTGAAGTCTGCCTTGTTTTCTGAACCACTGAACTAATAAAAATGAAATTTTAAGCAATTTGTTATTTTTTCTTATACCTATGACTGAACAAAGTAACATCTTTTTTCTTTGACATATTTATTTAAAATTTCCCTTCGATTTTTACTGGCCAAAATGGTCTCTGAATATAGTAATGACATTAAATTAAGATCCGAATATTTATGATAAGTATAAGGGAATTTTGCGGTGAAATTTGCTTTCTTTAGTAGTGCATCCAAATTCTAAATAATTCAATTTTTTTTTTTTTTTTTGTTTTTTTCCTTTGTCGATGACACATACGTGGTGTCTTATAGTTAGTCTTTTGACATACCGGCGGCGACGCAAGTGAATCAACCCTCCTGCCAAATTTCAACAAAAAAGCAACGCTAGTTGGCTAGAATATCTATTTTGCCTTTTGATTTTACAATGGTATCCGTTGTACCTTTCTCCAACCGAAGAACATTCTCGATTGTTGATTTATATATATTGTTAGTAATGTCACGTTGCTGAGTGGAGTCGAAATTTGCGCCGAAAAAATAACATGGGTTGGCAGGAACATTTGAAATCTCTAAAAAAAGGTAGCAGTTTTAATTTCTGTTGCAATAATATGAAATGTGATACACACACACACGCGCGCGCACGCGCACACACACACACATATATATCAGACAGGAACTGTCAAAGGAATTTCAGGGGGTCGGCGATCGTTGGGGAGTCGGGGTAATTAATTTTTCAGGTTATATTTCCTATTATTTCTAGTTGGATAATTTTAGAGTCAATTTATATTTTAAATATGCAGCGCTTACATAATGTTGAATTAATTACAATTTCTAAAAATATTTAATAACTACGTCATTTAAAAAAAGTATATTGCTTAGTAATTTTACACAAATGATTTCAACACACCTTAAGAATTTGAGATTTTCTTATTTGATTTTTTTTATATCCAAAAACTAAAGATATCTCAAATATTTTTCCAATATTTTAAATTTTCATTTAAAAAATAGAAGTTCATTAAATAGTTAAACATCACTTGAGGTTTTTTTTTTTTTTTTTTTTTATAAAAAAATAACTGTGTAATTATCATTAACGGTGCGAGTATACAACAAGATAATGAAGAAATTAGTTTTCTTAACTCTTTATTGATGTAATTCTCTTCAAAATTAATTACAAATGCAAAATCTGTATGAGATTAAATATATTATTGAGTCGTTTTCGGGTTATTGCTTTTTGAAAAAATAAGTCTATACAAGTATTAAAAGTTATTCTTTTTTACATAATTGTCTCTTAAAAGCAGGTGCTTTTATAGAATATTTACACTAATTACAGTCGATTTAAACTTATGTGATCATTCGAGTAATATATATATATATATATATATATATATATATATACACAAATAATAATTTAATGTTGAATAATAGCTATTTTTAAGGACAGAGAGATATTTTATGAAATTATTGCGGGAAAACAATGAGGAAATAATGAAAAAAAAATCTTCGCTTTATTTTATGATTTGTACATAAAATTTAATACAAATGAAATCAATAATATTTTGACGCAGATTTTTTTTACTGCGATGAATTTGAAAAACATTTTAATAATGGGAAATATGAGACACATGATGATATAATATTAAATAATACAAAAGTTTTGTATTTCCATTCTTAAAATTAATCTCACACCAACAGGAAGCAACGTAATAAGCATACCTTTAAGTATAAACTACACGATAAATAAAATAATTCTCTCACGCGCCCATTATGAGATTGAGGTTAATTTTAAAGTTTCAATATATTTTTTGAACTTTACATCAATAAGGCTTTCTTACACATTATAGCGTTAAGAAATTGGTTAGAAAAAAAAATTAAATTTTTTCTGAGTTTTTGAGGTAATTTGAGAATTTCAAATATTTCTTTCATTAGTGGATTAAAGTTATCAACTTCTAAACCACAATTTTTCTGTTCAAACGCTATTAAAAATTACTTCACGTGAATATAGCACGAGAATATATTAAAGAGAGGAAGAGTTAAGTAAAATTAATGTATAATTGAAGTATAAAAACGTTTTCACGTGATCGATCTTTTTCAAAAAATTGCGGCAGCAATTTACTTAGGGATTGCGATTTTTTATCAACGACACACTGAGGAGCAATTCAAGAACTATAGGCAGAGTACCCAAGGGGACCGAGCTCACCCAAAGGGTTTAGAGCTGCAGACCGGACCCCCGGGAAACAATCACCCCCGCACTCAGCATTTATTGACAAAATAACATAAGATTTACATAATTTTGAAATAAAGGTTAAACAAAATGTACAAGGTATTTGCACAACAAAAAATATACATGACAGAAACACAAGAAACAGTTGAAATTTTCTCACAGAAATAAGATACACAACAGGTTAAATAGCACAATACAAAAACGTTCACAAACTCGTAAACAAAAATTAAGTATTAGGCAAAGGTGGGAACACATATACAAGACATACAATTATAGCTACATGGTAAGGGATGATAAAAATATTGAGAAATATATAATAAAAGTTTGAAAAAATTAATAAATTTGTTGGGTAATTTTACGAGCCGTAAGTATACAGGATTTAAGCTTAGAATGTAAGTAGGGATTTTCACACACGGACCTCAGCCAAATAGGTTTCGCTTCAATAACAGGACATTTTAAATGAAAATCTCTGGTAAAAGGGCAAGAGAAAACGTAGTGGTCAGCATCTCCAACAGTGCCACAGAGACATAAATTTGTACTTTTTAAATTAAAACGATTTAAATAAGAAATGAAGGGACCATGACCGGTTAAGAAGCGGGTAATAAAACTAGAATTTGTATAAAAACTCAAATTTGGTCTAGGAATATATGACTGAACCCGAGTACCAGTATTACAAGTTGACCACCAAACCTCCCAGTCAGAAAGAAGCTTATTTTTTAAGGTCATAACTATATGAGACTGAGGGGCAGGGACATTCATTTTCTCACCATAAGTGATAGCGAGCTTTGCAAAGAAATCGGCAATTTCGTTACAATAATCTCCGACGTGGGCCCGAACCCAGTGTAAGTTGTAAAAATCAGAATAAGTTGTTAATTTTTCTCTAATGGTATTGATAAAAGCCGATTTATTTCTAGTACTCTGCAGTAGCAATATAGAGGATAAACTGTCGGAGTAAACAGAAACTTTAAAGTTATGAGAGACGGCCCACAAAACGGCAAATCCGATTGCTGAAAGCTCGGCCTGAAAAACTGAATTATAAAAATTCAGTTTGAACATGTAGACTCTGTTTAGGACACCCCGGTGGAAGACACACACTGCGAACCCAGTTTCGAACTATAGGCGACAGACTTCGGAATTTTGAAACGCGATTAAGTAACGAGGATGGCACTTAAGCTAAGACTTTTTCCTCCAAACTTCCACACTACGCCGACTGGAAATTTCCTTAGGAAAGAAACGGAATACTCGTAAATTTTAAATAAACATATCGTTGTATTATAATACTACAATTTTCAATTTTATCTATAAGTAATTTTTGCATACTTTAATCCCTTTGATTACAATTTTTATTACCAATATGGCACAAAACATATCTCTGTTATTTCAGTTTAACGCTTAAATATGCGTTTGAATTTGTTCTAATAAAAAGCTTCTGAAGGATAATTACATTTCATTTTCTGTAGTGGTGTGGCGACTTTTTTTAAAAAAAAACTTTTATTTTAGAAGCGAATCACGTAATAGAACTTTTTTATTTATGCTAATTTATTGTTGATCTTATTAATACCATCAAATAAATTAAAAATAAATTTTAAGAATTGAAAAGAAGTAGAACTTTGATATTTAAAATGTCGAAGAATGGGATTTAAATTACAAGGTTTTACTAAACAAAAAATTTCAAAGAGTCAAAACATCAAAAGAAAATTATAAAACATCCGAAATTTCAATTTGAAAGCGGTTTTTATATTACTCTCAAGTGTTGTGCGCAAAAAGCGTAGAATATTAAACAAATTTTGAATTATTTGTAGACGAGATAAGTTCAATAATATCTATAATTTGACTGACTAGCTAAAATTTGTCTTTATCCTTCTACTTCTAAGAAAAAGGAAAAAAGAAATATAGTCTTACGATCTATAAAATTGCTAAATTAAGCCAAAAAAAAATATTATATATATATATATATATATATATATATATATATATATATATATAT
>BMAW01030270.1:285267-313353 GCA_019974015.1 Nephila pilipes | reverse complement strand
TATATATATATATATATATATATATATATATATATATATATATATATTTACACTCATGGACAAAAAAATTAGCGCACCAAGAAGAAGTCGTCAAAATGAAACGAAATTTTATATACATAATGACTACTTTGATATAAGAAAATGATTAGAAAATCAAAGAAAAAGGATCATTTATTTCAGAGAAAAAGGCAACAGAACGGAGGATTTAATACCCTGTTGAAGCACCTGTAGTGCGAATGCACGATGCGATACGATTGGGCATTGAGGCATACAAGTTCTGTATGATATCTTGAGGCGTTTCGTTGCATATTTGCTGTAACCTTGCCTCTAGTTCAAACTCGTGGGATGCCCTACTCGCCGTCCCAAATGATCCCAAATATGCTCGATTGGAGTCAAATCTGGGGATCGGGCAGGCCAAGGAAGGGTAGTAACAGTGCGGAGACAGTCTTGTCCCTTGCTGTGTGAGGCGGAGCATTGTCTTGTTGAAAAATGGCTCCTGGGAGCCATTGCATGAGTGGCAACACATGTGGTTGCAGGATGTCATGTTGCCACGGATCAATACTAGGGGTGACCGTGTATTGTAGGCAATGGCACTCCATACCATCACTCCAGCTGTGGGAGCGGTGTGTCGCTGTAAAGCAAAGGCAGGACTGAGGCGTTCACCATGGGGTCTCCACACACGAACACGATTGTCATCACAGCTGTGATTGAATCTGGATTCGTCGCTAAAGACGACCTGGTTCCATTAAGCTGCAGTCCAGTTTCCTTTTGGGCAGCACCTCTCCAAACGGAGGCGTCGATGGGTGGGCGTCAAGGGCAGCACACGTAATAGGTGCCGCGATCCCAAATGTCCTTCAGCCAGGCGCCTTCGTATGGTTCGAGAAGACACAGGGGTCCCTAATGAAGGTGCTACCTGGATGGCGGCCGATGAAGCAGTTGGCTGTACGCGTGCATTTCTTACGATGTGGCGGTCTTCTCGACGACTGGTCTGTTGAGGGCGTCCTGAGCCTGGTCTTCGTGTAAATGATATCTCTCGGATCCACTGGTCCCAATACCTCCTCACAACACAATCAGAGCGGCCTAATTGACGAGCTACTTGCCTAGCTGACCACCCAGCTTGCATCATGCCGATGATTCTCCCCCTCTCAAACTGCGACAGCTGCTCATATTGTCTTCGAAAACGGCGCAATGGCATGTCTACCTCAGCTCTTCCTTTGTAAACGATTTAGCGCACTCAAACAAACTTTGGTTACCTGTTTTATACTTCACAGAGAACGACGTTAAACGCCCTCTACCAGCTATACGTAATGCGCAATCACGCTGCATTTCTAATCATTTGCATATCTTCTCGACATGTACCTTTTTGCCAAGTTTCGTTACGATTCTGCAATTATTTCTTGGTACGCTAATTTTTTTGTCCATGAGTATATAGATATACATACTAATCACACAGCGCTCAAAGTATGATATGGAAATCAAAATCCAAAAGGAAAATCACGTACACCAAATAATAGTCACTATTTACTTCTTATATATAGCAAAGAAATAGCTTTGATTATTATTTGAAAATTATCTAGCTTCGTGTTTAAGCTTTATGATAAGACTAATAATATAATTGAATATTTAACATAAACTTAACCTCAATTTTCCTATTCTAAACTTACAACTGAATAATAAATTCAAAAACTGTAAGAAATGGATAACAATTTCAGGATCAGAAATTATATTTCCTGAAATTGCACAATAAAGAAAAATATATTCAATCAATTATCTGGTTAGCAAACGGTTTTTTTACAGATACATTAGTGATCCGATTATATTTTCGAGAAAGACAGACGATTTTTTCAGACTATTTTAATCAAATAATATCGTTTTTTGAGAATACCAAGTTAATCGTAATATACGATTTATTTAAACTAAAAGTGAAACATTAGGAATAAAAAAAAAAAAAAAAAAAAAAAAGCTAAATACGAAATAAAAACAGAAACGTGAAAGAAAAATATTATTCTACATTTTTAACAATGTCATTTAAAAGTAATTAAGCTTTAAATAAATTTAAGATTGCTTAATTAATTTTGAATTTGTCTTTTTTTACTGTTTGTTGCAGTTATATTTATATTATACAGAGCCTCAATGTGACCAGCTATTATTTTTAAACATATGCCATTGTAGTATTTTTATGTAAGAAATTTAAATCAATACATGTTATGACATATTTGTATGTGATACAGCTGTACATTTCGATTAATGACACTATTATGTAGCAAACAGTAAATATAAATTATAGAATGGAGCGAATAAGTTTGAGTACACTCTTGCGTAAATTTAGTAGTTTGCTTTGGCTTAAACGCTTCGGTTGTTCTTTAGATAGAGTTAATTTACTGAATTATTTTGAACTATTATTTTCTGTTGTACGGGTTCGACATTAAATTTAGTAAAAAGACAAATAAACCATGCAAGAAATCTAATTATATATTACTCTTGGTATGGGTAAATATATTTAGAATATTTTTTTCAACACTCATTTTCTTAAATTTTTGTAAGTAATTAAGAGATAAAATTCTGAGATTCTAGTGTTTCTTCGATAAATTAAAAAAATAACGTCGACAAAACTTTTCTAGAAGATTTAAATTTTCAGTACGTATATGATGGATTATTTACTCTTTTTGAAGAAAAATATTAAGGATTCATTATAACAAAAAATATTGCATGAGAAAACTTTTAATTAGTAATCAACTTCAGACAGCTTTTTCTGTGAAACGAGAGGAGTAATGAATTGTGACAATCTTTATTTTAAATAACTTGTATTACTTTATGAGAATATTCTTAAACAATAGTGGTATATTTAGATTCGATATTGTAATACACTTAAATAAATTTTTTCGGAAGTTTTTTGTTTTTCTATGAACATTAGAAAAATAAAAATAACTTCCGAAAAATTTAAGAATCTGATAATAAATTTTAAGTACAACATTAGTTTTGAAATTTTAAGTTAGATTATTATTAAAATGACTCTCTATATAGGATCCATTATCTTTCAAAAAAAGTTAAAATAATTAAAAAAAACTGCGCTTTAACTACTTAGTTCGAATTATTTTAATGTTGAGATAAAAAAAAAAAAACGGTTTCGCTACGTGTATTTATAAACTGTAAATAGTTCTCAAGAATTTTCAATTTTTTTTTTTTTGTGTGAAAAAACATTAATTTTAATGTTTATTGCTTGTGCTTGTTCTGCCTGGGTTTTGTTCCACTTTAATTTCAGAGTGAATTCCACAAAAATAACCATTCCTGGCCTCTGAATTCTTCCATATTTCACCACCACCACCTGAGGAATCTGCGACCACGCCTCCTTTTCCCTCTTGCCTCCTTCCCGTCCTAATTCATCTCTCCAGAAAAAAATGAGAACATTCGGTCTCTAATTTTAGTCTTTTCAATGCAGACTCTCACCATAACAGAAAGCTAAGGCACAATGGAACGGGAGGTTTGGCCGCTCTTCCTCTTCGAAGACTGTGATCCATTAAGAATTTTGCAAATTTTTTGATGCCGAAACGTTTGTGTGTGAGCATTCTTATGAAAATTTAAATAAATTTTTCTATGCATTTGGAAAAACCTCTTTGGAATGTTCCTTCTGTGTCTTATTAGTCTCAATGTTTACTTTCAGATAATCGTCTGCTAACTTACTATTTGATATAAATCTTGGATTTGAACTCGATTATAAAAGTAACATTTAATACGATATATGGACTAACTAAAATGTTTAATTTATAAGTAAGTACAAAAGCAGTTTGAAAGTGGTTTAAAAGTTTGATTAGTTTTCTTTATTCTATTATTTGAACAAAATGAGTTAACAATTACTACAGTAATAGCTTCACAATTTTTGAACACTAAAAATTAATCGTAACTACGTATAAATAATCTTACAAAAAATTCGGAAAAGATTTTTTTTCTTGAAGAGTTAGAATTCAAAATTAATTTTTGTTGTATGATCGTTTCTGATACTGTAACAATATAACAGGTCAATTGAAAAGTCCCCGGCCTACCATAGTAAAACACATTTTTTTTTGGCAAAATTAGTTTTTTTTATTCAACATAATTCCCTTCAAGGGTGATACACTGATTATAGCGACCCTCCAACTTTTCGATACCATTTTTGTAGTACGATTTGTCCTTTGCTTCAAAATTGGCCTCAGTTTCGGCGATCACCTCTTCATTCGACGAAAATTTCTTCCCAGCGAGCATTCTTTTGAGATCTGAGAGCAGGAAATAGTCGCTGGGGGCCAGATGTGGAGAATACGGTGGATGAGGAAGCAATTCGAAGCCCAATTCATGATTTTTGCCATCGTTTTCACTGACTTGTGACGCGGTGCATTGTCTTGGTGAAGCAGCACTTTCTTTTTCTTCAAATGCGGCCGTTTTTCGGCGATTTCGTCCTTCAAACGGTCCAATTACGCTATGTAATAGTCGCTGTTGATGGTCCTTCCTTTTTCAAGGTAGTCAATGAAAATTATTCCATGCGCATCCCAAAATACAGACGCCATAACCTTGCCAGCCGACTGTTGCGTTTTCCCACTTGGAGCGGGTTCATCGTGTGCAGTTCACTCGGATGACTGTCAATTGGACTTCGGAGTGAAATGATGGAGCCATGTTTCATCCATTGTCACATATCGACGCAAAAACTCGGGTTTATTACGCTTGATCATCTTCAAACACTGCTCCGAATCATCAACTCGTCGCTGTTTTTGGTCAAAAGTGAGCTCGCGTGGCACCCACTTTGCACAGAGCTTTCTCATACCCAAATATTCGTGAACGATAAGATGTACACGTTCAGTTGATATCTTTAGAGTGTCTGCTATTTCATTTAATTTCAATTGACGGTCATTCAAAATCATTCTGTGGATTTTTTTTAATGTTTTCGTCGGTAACAACCTCTTTTGGGAGTCCACTGCGTTCACCGTCTTCGGTGCTCATTTCACCACGTCTAAACTTAGCATACCAATCCTTGATGGTTGATTTTCCTGGGGCAGTGTCCGGAAACTCGGCATCAAGCCAAGTGTTTGCTTCAACTGTATTTTTTCCCTTCAAAAAGCAATATTTTATCAACACGCGAAATTCTTTTTTATCCATTTTTTTCACAATAACAAAAGTTGCTTCACTCAAAATGCTATAATTCACAAACTAATGATCCGACAGCTGTCAAATTTATACACGCATCTTTTGAGGGTTAGGGCAAACTAAAAACATATGGATTTAATTCTAGTAGAGCCATCTATGTGTCAGGCCGGGGCCGGGGACTTTTCAATTGACCTGTTATATGAGTAAAAAACCACTATTTTATTTTAGATAAATCTTTATGCATTTGGAAAATGTTTCTTTGGAATTTTTTTGAAAAAAGTTTTCTTTATAAATTTTATGAAATTATAGAACAGAACTATAAAATGAGTTTAGAAAAGATTAAAAAGGCCTTACCATTTATCACCGCAAAATAATAAGCTATACTTAAATAATTGAATATACACCCTTCTATAATGCTTATGTGTTAAAAATGTTCTCAAAGAATGCAACTAAGCTTGAACAATTGAATATGGCAGTTAAGATTATGAAGTCAACTTTCTTTTACTTAAAAAATTGTAATAATACATCTATGATGAATACACATGAAGTTTTTTGTACATTCTAATGAAAAAAATTTAACAAATTATCAATCTTTTTTCCCCTACATTCTTAATGGAGATTTATGTAGGCCAACTATTATAATCCCTCGGAAAAAAAGTTTTTTGAAAATAAGAAACTTATTTCTTTCATTAAAACAATAAGAAATGCATTCTTTATAACTACAGTATTGTATAATTTTATGATAAATATAGCATTTTAGGTCTTAAAACTTCAATTATTATCTAAATTTAAAAAAAAGATGCGGCTTCTTATATCAAAAGAACAAGTTTCTATCAGTAAAGCCTTATAACATCAATACTAATCACTTACATACATAAAAATTAATTTAATGTTTTTTAGACATAATTCTTTTTTTTAAAATATTCGAAAATTATTTGAAAATATCGATATAATGTGATTGTATATGTAGTATTGAGTACAATTCTAAATTGTATGAATACGAAGACTCAGGGTATACATCATTATAAATGTGCGCTGCAGTTTCTTAGGGTTTGTTTTGTAAGGATTAAATTAACCCTTCTCTTCAGTTGTAAGTCTAGCTGACCATCTTTAACCAAAACTTTAGATTTGATTTTGAAAATGAAATATTTTTCAATCAAAAACCTCAATTGAAAAGTTCAATGAAACAAAAAATGGTAAAATATTTACTCAAAAAACATTCCTTCATTACAATATCGATTAAAGTTCTAAAGAAGGCAAAATAATAGATCTTCTACATATGCTGCGTTTCTTAGAAACTAAAAAAATTCTACTTTAATATATTCTAACTACTTTCGTTATAAGACCATTAATCTTAAAAATTAATTAGGGGGAATGATTATTACATTACATCTTAAAAACTATATAGTCATTTTGAAAGATATGCATTATTTTATTAAAGATAAAGTGAGAAATATATTCAAATTAAACTACATACTAGTTAATTTTTTTATTGATTTGTAAAATATCACAGCGCTTGTGATAATTTTAAAGTATATCAAATTTTGATCCGAATATTCCAAGGACTAGCAATTTTAAGTTAGTACGAAATTTGCTCATTTTGTAATTTACAGTTAATTCTGATTTGGAATTCAATTACTTGTATTATAAATGACAATAAGGTTATTTTTGGCTGAAATAAATACTTATTTTTTAGAAAACTACAAAAAATCTCATCTATTAAATTTAATTTCCACCTTTAAAGTTTAAATAAGTTTATTTTTGGATTTTATCGTAAAAATATTATTTTAGGTCATTGAAAAGATAGGTCACTATCTAGCAAACTTTAATTTTTGTTGATAGAATAAGTGATTTATCTACTGAACATTTTTCAAAATTTTTTTAAATGAGAAATTATTATATTAAATTAAATAATAAAACCATCTCCATAGGAACTTAGAAATCTTTAAGAAATAGAAAGATGAAATTTAAAATTTTAAAAGTTAAAATGTTTTAGAAAATTTTTACGTTATTGCGAGTTCTATTTCTCATATATTAATTATATTTTAGTTAAAAATTCGATAATATAGTTATTACTATGAAATACACACCAATATTGGAGATATTCTTCAAAATATTTTTGAACCAATAGAATAGCAATTACCATAAAACAAAGGCTAAAAACATTAAAGGGAAATTAAAAAGCAACAGAAAAAAAATCTTGTAGATGAAGTTTTAATTTTACCTAAAACATATATTAATGGTTTTAGAACTAAAAATATTTTTAAAAAAATATGTAAAATTCTGCAATAATTGATTATGGACAATTTCTACTGACTAAAAAGTAATATAATGAAATCCATATTACATATTTAGAAAATAAAAACAATTCATTTGTATTAGAAAAAAAATTAAAATTAATGTACAATAAAAATTCCTTCTATAGCTACACACAACATATAAAAATTCAAATTGAAATAAAGATAAATCCACAAACTAACAACTCTTCACAGATACTTGATAACAAGCGTGCACGTTTATTACGAACTGGATCAAAAATGCTATCATCAGTAAAAGTGTCAGATATATCTAGCATTAACTGTCGGCTTTGATTCAAATGAAGAATTTCATTTATTATAACTAGCTTCTGTTGGGTTTTTTGTTGTTACAAAGTCTGTTAAAAGCGGCTGTTTTTTTGGTTTCTCAATTTGCTGATATCATTCTTGATATCCTGCTACATAAAACTTAAGATTACGTTGAAATTTTAAAGCACGCTCTATGTCAGGATCATGATTACAAAAACGTTGTTCCATACTTGTAGCAAATTTCAAGCCCTCTTGAATTAAATCAGCTGTTAATAGCTGAACATCTTCGACTTCTTTGTTATCATAAACCGTCATAAATTCGATCAAATCGTTCCTCATCCGAAGGGTTTTCTAGCATCCGTTCTTCGATGTCAGCCGTTTGCATGTTAAAACCTTCGGCTCCAATTATATTTGATAGAGTTATAATTTCAGAACTTCCTGCTGAATTTTGTACCACGAAATTTCCACTTTTGTCGCATGCTGGCAAAATATTTTTGCAACAGGCATTTAAAATCAATTGGCGCAACTGTTTGTTGGCAAAAGAAGCATATGTAATACAATACGTAATCTTAAGCGTTCTCCATGCTTCCACAATAGTCAAATTTCTTTCTTCCACTGAGTCTAAAATATATTAAATGTTTGCTTTTTGTACTACATTTTAAAATGCTGTAATACTCTGATTAAGTGGCTGAATCAAAGTGGTGGTATTAGGTGGTAAAAACAGCATTTGAATATTTGGATAAACTTTTTTTGGGGTTATTCGAGTTAGAACAAAAAAATTGTGTAAAAAGTATATTGGTGGACCGTGTTATTTTAAAATTGTGAAAAAAAGACAGTGTAAAAAGAGTTGGATACACACACACACACACACACACACACACACACACACACATATAGATGAAATGTATTTACTTAAACGTTTGTTCAACATTAATTAAAAATTCAATACATGGCCGAAATACTTTTTATTTGATTGTAGCAGACTTTAGTCGGTCTTAGGCCATCGAGGCCGAAACGAAAACACTATAAAAATCTCAGATGATCATCAGAGAGGGGTGTCTGAGCAAGAGAGAGGAAGAGGAATAAGAGAAAAGTACAAGAAAAGAGCGTTTTTTGCTGTGTTTTCGTTTATATATGAGGGAAAATTCACTATATACATCAGAGACCACATGGTTTGGATGGAGGGACTTCAAGGGAATTTAAGTGTACACTTAAAGTCTGGTAGGAATCATCCTTACAGGTCTGAAGAGGTATGAACTGCATTGTCAGCGAAGTTTTTAGAACGCGTGATTGAATAAATTAAAAAGAAAAAAGGAATCGTATCAGGAAATAAGAATGATCATTATCTTTTAAAGGAGAAAATGAGCAAATTTAGGTAATTAAAATTATTGTGGTAAGAAATAAATAAAAATTAAGTTAAATCATTACACACACATTATATATATATATATATATATATTACAAATTGGATTAAATGCCTATCTTTTTAACGGATAACACATACATCATGTTTTTAAAATAAAGTACGAATAATTTTTTAAAGTTGAAATTCATTAAATTCATTACGTGGAATATAAATTCAAAATAAGTGTAAAACTATGTTTGTTTTAACACCAAAAACGTGCATTATTGGAAAAGTAAAATTGAGTAGCTAAAATTGGGAATGTTTTGGATAAGAGCTCCGAAACAAAATGGAAAGTTAACAAGTTTCAATAGTTGATGGAAAACCCAATAAAAAGAGCAGAGAGAGCATTTAGGAATTTTATACTATTCCTCTTGTAGAAATGTATTATTCATGTCTTATCTTGATCAAATCTTACCACAAACACACAGACACGTGTGAGGCTTGATTGGAAAGTAATGTCTATGTTGTAATTACTAAAGGGATTACTTTTCATTGAAATCGCTTTGTGAGTGTTCATGCGCACCATTTGATTGATTTTTCTTGTATGTACATATGTCAAAATAAGGCAGAAATTATACATTACGACAAGGAATGGAGTGAAATTTCTAAAATGTAAATATTATGCGAGAGCTTCGTATATATATATATATAATTTAAAAAATATATATATATCTAAATTTATATATATGCAAAACTCGACACATACTCAGAAAAAAAATTCTAGTGATTGTTGTCGACGCCTGGTTTTCATGGTAGCTTCCACCTCCTTGTCATAAATAATAATGATGCTTCTTTAGGTGCTCTTTTATCGTTGGGAAAAGGTGAAAATCATGATATCGGGTGCAATGATGCTTAGCTGATTGAACCTCATTTCTTTCTATGAGGGTCGCCATACCCTTCTTTCTGTACACCATCGACTCCTTGGTACAAAGAAAACAAATGCATCACATAGAAGACGTATACAACTTTCAAGAACAACAAAAATTGTGAAACTTGGATAAGAAATAAAACTGTTGTGGCTCTTGAGGGGGCTTCGTATATATATGCGAAACTCGACACATACTCAGAAAAAAGATAAATAGATTAACTATTTAAATCGGTTAGAAGAATTAGGACGGGAGAAACAAAGAGTTGGTTATGGATTGTATGCTAATCACAATTCACTTGACGGACATACTTTACTTAATTGGCGCTAGTAGAATAATAGAACCTTTCTTTCCTGCCCCGCTTCCGAAAGTGTTGCACAAGAATAAACGGCAAGTTAAAACCGGTATTCTTCGTAATTTTTTTTTAAAGTTAAAGATCTATTTATTTATCACAATCAATTACAAGACCTTTCTTAAGACTATTGGTGCTTAAACAACTTTGTTTTCAGTATAAAAATGCAAAAAAATTGGCTGGATTTTCAACAGCTTGTAAAAAATATTTATCTATGTGTAAGGAGACGTTGACTAACTATAATACATTAATTGGGAACTTAATTTTCCTACCGTGATAGGGAGTGATCGACCCATTTATATAAACTATTTAATGCCATGCATTATAATTATATAATCTCTCTATATTTTTTAAGTATATCTCAAGTAAACAAATTTTTTAGTTCACCTTTTTTCAGGCTTGTAAGGATGATCTGCGTTTCAAATAATTTTTGATACAATTCCTGTTAAAGAAAATAGTTTTTTCTAATACATACATATATATATATATATATAAAGTAAAACGTATCTTTTTTTCCCTAATCGGGGAGAAAAATTAAAAGAACGGTATGTTGTGATAAGTTATGAATAATTTAGATGTTTTTTTAAATTCCTTTTACATACATCTATTTCACAAGACTTTGGAAAATACATGCAGAGTTGCTAATCTCGCATGTCTATTCCCGAGGCCCGATTACATGAACAGAGATGAAAGTGATTTCATTGTTTGAAATATTATTTTATACTCATCAATAATTATAGCCAACAAATCCTCTCTCTGTTTTCATGAATACTTTTGCATTGTCTTATCGGAGTACTTTCTTGCCCCCTTTTCATTCGTGGAAACAAGAAGAAAGTATACAGAGCTAAATCAGGGGAGAAAGGTGCGTGGAGCATAGGGAGTCCTGTATTTTTCGACAAAAAACTGGTGCACTACGGTGGTTCTCTCTGCTGGTCAATCAGAACTCGAGGTGCAAATTTTGCTATGATCCTTCTCATTTCGAAATCTTCGGTTAAAATTCGCAGCACTGGGTAGCCAGACAACGCAGTAAACTCCGCCATTTGTTCAATGGTCCTTCGTAAGTCTTCTAGCACAAGCGCATGAATTTTCTCGATATTTTCCTCTTTTAGGTCTTTTGACGGACTACCAGATTGAGATTTGTCACTCATCAACATGTGACCCATTTTGAAGCTAGCAATCTACTTGTACACTTATGTTTTTTCCAAAACGACCCTCTTTGGGAGCTGTTTTGATTATCATAATAGTTTCTAACATTTTTCCAGAACAAAAAGAAGCATTTCACAACCGTATATTATTCTCTTAAATTTGACATCTTAAAAAAAAAACGAGGTGAGCAGCTATGCAGATTAGATGGGAAAAAAATCACTACGGACAATCAAAACCTTAACGGGCCACACCATAAACAGCACTGAACTCACAAAGAGTTAGGTGACAAGTCTCTATCAAGAAAAATCCGTACTAAGCAATCACTTCCCGCTACAAAGTTTTTCCGGGAACTTTTATGTGTACTTCTCCCATATGTACGGACTATTTAAAAAAGTACCTGCGACTGGAACCCCGTAATTTTGAACATCTGTCAAGTGACGAGGGAAGAAATTAAGCTGGTATTTCCATCTTGAAAATTCCACACCACGCCATTGGGAAGAATTGGAGATTTGGTATATTTAACGTGCACCAGCCTTGCTACGCAGCAGGTTTACAAAACCATCACGGCTCGAATTCACGACTCGACGAAAACAACGTTCGGCCGCCAGTCTGCGACCATGATTCTTGAACTACCGGCTACTACATGAGCGTAGCGTTAACACTACGGAAATTTTTCTATCCTCTTTAAATCTACGTTATTTTATCTCTTCGAATACTAAAATGTTGTATCCGAGAAAGCAAAAAATAGCGAAGGTTTCAGCGGAATCTCAGTTTCCCTATCGATTTTTAAAAATATATTTACATCAATTTTAATTATTCGTTTTTTTGGGTTTTCCGGTCTTTAAAAATATTTTCAAAAATCAGTGGAAAAATTTAAACCTGATGCAATCTTCATTATTTGTTGCTCTTTAGGGTACACTTTTGCTCTTTTGTACGGATAAAATAATCTCTATCTGAAGTAGAAACTCCACACAGAATTAACATTACGTTTATGAAATCAAAATGGCTAATAGACGGGAGCCTTAATAACGTCATTTTTCAGAACTATAGAAATATTAGAATATTTTCGTGTGTATTATACACAAAGCGCAAGACGCAGAGAGGGATTTACACGTTTTTGGATCCGTACGTTGTATTTGATGTTGCAATGTTTATGAGCACTTTTGATACATATGAATGTAATAATTACATACATAATAATTTAAATGATTTATAATTTTAAAAAACAGGACATTTTCATGACAATTTAAAAAGTAATAAATTTTCTCAAAATATTATTCAAATAAAATATTGGTTGTCTCTGTATAATACGACTTTCAGGCTGTAGAAGAAACCAAGAGCCTCCGCAAAAAACAAAGATAGATACTAGTGTACTAAAGCTTTAAAAATAAGCATATTTCACTTTGTAACTAATATATTCGTTAAAGCAATATATATATATATATATATATATATATATATATATATATATATATATTAAAACAATGCTATTTAATAATACAAAATAATTCTATGACATAATTATTCTAGAGATTTTTCAATTGAGGCGGAACATTCTCACAGCTTTGTTTTTTTAAGAAACATAATTTTAATAAATATATATTTCTCTTTCTGCAAAAAGAAAAACAAATTGTTTTTAATTGTTTCTCGTTAACTGAAAGGCAGTTCATTATTATAAATCATAAAATTGGGGTATTACTTATTGTCTTGAGAAGCAACACGAGAGCTATTGGCGACAGATCTCGTAATTTTAAACCTCAGTCAAGAGAAGAGGACGGTACCTCTCTTTCCACACTAACTGGATCATAAAACTGGAAATATCTTCTTCTTACAATCGAAGGATCCACAGATAGAATTCTGTAAGGTTTAAGTATTCTTACGTTTTTAGGGATGGCAGTGGTAACCAAATGGTCGTGAGTTCGTATCCAGCGTTGTCAAAACATGAGTTCGAATCTTGTCACCAATACATATCCATCATATGATGAGGTTGATGCACGTTAACTCTGTCGACGCTACAAGTCTTTTTGTAAGGATGGTATGAAAGTTCGAAAAGTGTGGGGCTATCTCAGGTGTCCTCGTCAATTGACCGTGATTTGAATTTAGGAGGTTGGTTGCCAATCGCCCTTGCGTTGCTTATAAGGGCGACTATAAAAAATGGTCAATCAATCAATATTTTTCAGGAAAAGGTACTTAGTGACATGATATTTTTTCTATATTATCGATTTTTGAATTAATTTAATTCTTTAGATGCTATTTATACCAAAATTATCTTATATATACCTTCTTCTGCATATAGCTCTTATATATTTTTTAAATATCTATTTATCTATCGAGTAGTATTAAACTGGAAAAATATTGTAAGAACGACAGTGTTTGTATTGCATTTGTTTCTGTGTGTCTTATTTTAGCTAAAATAACACATTTGTCTGTTGTTATAACCTTCCACCTTCGATTCAACGTTGCACCCATTTTAATAGTCTCTTAAATTAAAAAGAATTCTAAACATTTTGTTAAGCCAACTATTGATTTTGGATGGAGGCCATTCTGAACTGGCAAGCTTATTTTACGAGCACAGTATACTTGAACACAATACACTTTTCAGATTTCAAGAGGCTATCTACGTTTATTATTATCAAAGGTCTAGAAAAAAAAGTAAAAATTATTTATGACAAATTCAGAGTTAAAAATGAATTAGCAACTGAATAAATATAATCGAAATACTTGAATCACATCTACTTTGTTGTTTAATGAATTATGATTATAAAACGTTTTTATGCCTATTACATACAGTTAATGTGTGCTGCTTGGCTGGCGGTTTTCGTTCAGTCCGGGTTCGATCCTTGGCCGCCAAAGATCCACCGTGTAGCCGGGGCTGATGCACGTTAAATCTGTCGAGCCCAAAATCCTCCCGTTGGCGTGGTGTGGATGTTAGGAGAGGGGGGTGCCAGCTCAGGTGTCGTCCTCGTCACTTGATCGTGATTCAAAATTACTAGGTCAATCGCCAATAGTCCTCGTGTTGCTTCTAGTATGACGTTAATAAAAACTAAATTAAATTAATGTGTGCTGTTATTAACATGTCTAAAACCGTATATTTTTTCATAGTATTAGATTCTTTTCAGAATTTTCTGCATTCATAATTATAATTTGTTCGATTCTACTATTCAGCTTTAATCTGCGCAAGTGCATTTATGTCTAGAAATGATGAAAAATAATATTATTTTTTTTCCAAGAATGAAATAATGTAATAACTCAAACATAAATTTCACATAAAGGCTCATATTCATCAGATAATTGAAGAATAAATCACATAAAACTGGGGGGCGGGGAATTGGATATAATAACTATAATAAATTAGAACCCATATTTTAAATCATATTGAATGACTCATGTTGATGATTTAAAAGAAGTAATTCCGTGTTGTGGCGAATGTTAAACTTTTATGTACTGCTTAACACGTAAAAACGTTAATTGTTGATTATATTAAGTTAGCATTATTGCTACCTAAATGAAGTTTGAATAGACTAAATTGCAATATGCGTTTTTCTTCACATTATTATTTCAGACATGAGGTAAAGTGATTATGAATGCAAGCAAACACCAGTCGAACTTTGCAAGACCCTAGCAAAGATTAATAATCAATACAAGATACCATTACACCTCGCTTAATATTTAGGATTTGTTCCTGGACAGTGGAGTACTGAATAAAACAACGTTAAACGAAGTTATTTGAATATATAGTCGATAGAAAATATGTGACCAAAATTCAATAGATTTTACTTTTTTTAAAATTAATTTGCAAAATGTAAATGTTAACGCACTAAAAACAAAGTTCATTTTTGTAAAGAAGCGCCTGATTCTTCTTACCTTAACATATTTGAGTGGTGTGGAGGTTTGGAGCGAGAGATGCCAGCTCAGGTGTCCTCCTCGTTCATTCAGTCTGTTTTGATACATAATTCTAAAGATGCCTCACTGCGTTCTGTCAAGTGTGAATTAAAGTCAATGACGCCTTACGGCGTCAGTCTTCAAATATGTCAATTTATTTTTCGCCGTTGGTTAAAGGGAATTTAACTACCATAGCTTCCTCCTAAATTAACTAACGAAGTAAACACACTAAAATGTGTATGTTTGGCATATTATGTACTAATACTACACACTTGTAAATATAATGTAACCGAAATAACAATATACACTCGCAAAAAATATTACAAAATTTTTGAATACATAGTTAGGTATTATTTATTTTTCTTCTCTGATTAGTTTTTTCAGTGTGGGTTCACTCAATAAATTACTATAATAAGAAAATAGCAAGAAAATACGAAATAAAATTTAATAAAAAAATAATATCGAATTAAATAGAATCAATGTCAATCGAGGAAGTGTTAAAGGAATCTTACATTAATTATTGTATATTGAATTTAATACAAAAATAAGGCAATTTAAATGACATATTTAATTTAAAAATTTTAGTTAAAAAGTTGACAGTTGAAATGCTTATTGAATATGTAGTTCCCTTCGCGAGACAATATACTTTTTCGATTTTGGGAGCTTCCATTCGTATTTAGTAATAAAATTAAAACAGAAATAACTTCAACAATAGTTAATGTTGTGAAGGAACAAGTGAATAAAACTTTATTTTAGTTTTTAATACTTTATATGTACGCAAGAATTTATAGTGAATAACATCAAGTACACAGACTCTCAAATTTAGGGGAATTTTCACGTTTGGTTGATTATCTCCAACCAAACGCCGAAATAATCAACCTCATTTCATTACGAGGGAGGTATGAAATGAGGTACTTGTATTTGAATACAGATGACATCATTTAGGTAAATTGTTGTTACCATTGGGTGCTGCTATCTGTTAGGTGGAGCTGAGACAAATTAGCTGTCTAGTGAGTCTTGATGCTTACCAAAAACAAAGGATTTTCTATATTATGAGCACCATCCATACCTAATTCCAAGCACAACTAAATCCGCTTCAACGAAATTGTATTCATTATATTGTAAATTATTTTCATTTAAATCTGTCTAGTAGATAAATTAAACAGATTTTATTGAAATAAGATACATGCATGGGTAGATATTACACAAAAATATCACACAACATGATACACATTCATTAACCTGTATACGTCTCATAAGCCCAAGAAAGCCTAAAAGAGAAGTTACAAGATAAAACAAAACAAAAAGAAAGGATAAATAGGAAGTATGGCCCATTCTCACAGTGATACAGTGTTCAGAACTTGAATTCACGCTGAAAATGAAGCAATTCACATGAGTTCTATCGCAATTGTTCTGACTCATAAAGCAAGGTAGAATTCTGTGGCCGCATTAGGTTCTCGAGTTAGCCTAGTAGCTATTGTACATCTATTAGGGCCCGTTGCAATTGACAAATATTTATGTCGATTAGCTGTCGTGGCTCTTGGACGACCTTGCCCATGCTTTCAATATATGGATCATGTCTCATTAAGCTATTTCCATAAATTACTCCCAACACTGAATGTTACAGGAAAGTCTCTACCAATCTGCTCTTGCCATGCCTTCAGTAAGATGACGATTTGCTACTCCATTTCTTTATCCAAACGTTGGCGGTTATTTTAACTGTTTGAATTTGAGTTCTATTGTTGGTTGACACACACACAACACCATGAAAGACGCCAACGTGAACGAACGAAGCGTGGAAATTAGTATTTAGGAAGCATTTAGAAAAAAATTATTTGTAAGGGCATGCCCTTACAAATATTTTTTTTCTTCTAAATGTTTAGACTATACGCACATGTACGCTTATAAAATCTGTACCGAAAAATATCAGCTTTGTTTGAAAAATAATAATATTACTTTTTGAGAAAAATTTCAATACTTTTTGGGAAAAATTTGATTAAATATGTAAAATCTTTAATTTTTAACGCAGGGGATCTCTGATAATTTTCGCTTGTGTTTCTATAAATATATACATTCATAATTTAAACATGGAATTTTTTTTATGTACGAATCAAGTGATCGGAAATATCCACAATAAAAACCAACATTTCAGTTTTCAACATTTTAGCGACGTAACTGCTTTTAATTTAATATATTATGTTATTTTAGTAACAAGAAAGCAATGACTAAAATAATTAAAGTAAGTTACTTTACAATTAATTCATAATGAACTCTCTAAAGACGAAAAAGTATTTTTAATACCATTTGTGAAAAAAATAAAGCGAACTTGTTAATAGCCGTTTGTTTTATCAATGTATAAGTTTAAGAGGAAAAAAAAACCGCCATTCAAAATATTAAAAGCTTATCTTAAATGCCACATTTATAGTTTGTTACATTTCCCTTCCTCCTTTTTTCAATTTAAATTATTTCATGAACATGAAGCGAGGCGCACAAGTCTTTTTTCGGATGGGTAAGAGTACAAATAAGAAAAATTGCATGAGTTATATTCCCGTCTCTTCACTATTCAAGTTTCATTTCCTGTTATAAATCTTGCTCTTGAAGACATTCTGAAGAATGTGTTACGCAATCTCCATTGACATACCTGAGTTTCGCTAGTTAACAATGTTGGCTGTACTCCCTCGCGTTTTTGAAAGCTGCGTGCTTCGGTCGGAGTTTCCTTTCCATGCTTGTTGTAACTTATTATCCAGCAAGCGGCACTTTTTTGGCAATTTGACAATAACAGAAAACCGTCGTTGAAAGCATAAGAAAAATTCTCACATTTCGATAATACTTCAGAAAAAAAAAATATTTCTATTTGTGACGAGCAGTGAAAAAGTGAAATGTAACAGAATGAATAATCCTAAAATATAGGCAAGCATTATAAATTAGTCATCTATTTTATTCACTACTTTGATTTTCATGTCGCGAGTTTAAGTATGAATACAACCATAAGGATCCAAGAAAAGTTCTTCCAGCGAATAAAAACAAATACCTATGAATAAGAATGAATAGAGGTCTGTATATATAGAAAAACCACGTAAACTATTCGTCACATCGCTTATTACGTCACAGTTTTGAAAAGTTTTCAGACCACGCCAAAATAGACTGTTACACGGTGATATATAAAGAGTAGAAATGTTTTGTATATCATCGGGTTGTTCCCCTTTTTACAATTCGTCATGGAATATTCTTTTGCGCTTTTCCTGTATTTGTACCAGACTTTATATTCATTTAAACTTGGCAAATTCACCATTCATTGCGGTCATTGATCTGTTATCATGTCACAATTTGAGACCTGAACATTTTTATTAAAGTTTTTGAATAATGGGCATTGTTATTTTGCAATCGAGGGACTCTTAAACTTTTTAGTCTTGCAACTCTGCTCCTACTTTAAAATTCTCGAATAATCTCTTCCCTCCTAAGCATAAGCATACATGGAAAGAAATTTGTTTAATTTCAATTTTATAATAAAAATAAATAAATAAATATAAAATTTTAATTAATTTAATTTTTACTATGCTTAGATAAAAAAAAATTTCCCTGCTTAAAATGTGATTCAAATAACTTCTTTTATAATAATTATTGAAATAAATTTCATCGAATAAAATAGTAAAATACAATATTATATTGTTCTTGCGATGTACACACATGTGACAAAAGAGTGATTATAATAGAAAAGGATTTTCACCCTAAGCCCGTAACGGTGCCTGTATTATTCATTTTTAAAAAGTTTGTGTATTAATTTGATGTCTTTTGAATGAAGGAGTGAGTGATGGTGAAGTTTAATGGCGTAAGAAACAGATATAACTTGCTGCGACAAAAAATGATTATCCGTAAATTTAATGTTTGAAAAAGAAAATGGGGAAAAAAGTAAAAATTAGTTGAAAAGACGAAGGATTGAAAATAGAAAAGGATCGCTAAAGTTTAGTATTCCGGGAGTGCGTCATTCTTGTTTACTATGTTAAAGACAAGTAAGCCCATGGGAAAGGAAAAAGTTCCCTAAGGTGCCTCGGGTGAGTAATGCACGAACTTACCTGAAGAATGCAAGCCCTTGATGTCCGATATCTTTTCAATAAAAGGAATTTAACTTTTTAAATGAGTTGGTCATGTTGCAGAAATGTCACTTTGACGGGAAAGTTGGGTCAAATTGATTCATCAACCACTCTGAAGTGAAACGCTGTTTCTGCGCGGGGCCGGCCTTGGGAGAGGGCAAGGTAGACGACTGCTTACGGTAGCAAAATTTAAGAGCTACAAAATTGCCTGAACTTGAGAGCAAAAATAAATAAACAAACACAATCCACAAAAATATTCTATATTCGATTACGATTTCTCGCTTGGCAATCAAAATCCAAATAAAAAATTAAGTACAAAACGCTATCACGGGATTTAAAAAAAAGAGCAAATCTCGAGAGATTGGCTAGTATGTTCTGTATCGAAAAATTCAGTGTACTATAATTTTTTTTGGGGCACTCATTTCAGTTATACAGAATTGAGTTCTTTTCAAATGAGAGTTTAAGAAATAGGAAAAAAGAATGGTGAATTATTAAGATAGCATGTGAAGACTCGGAATCTTATGTAGATAATTTTAAAGCTTTTTTTTAAACCTGGGGGTGGCAAAAAGCTATTGCCGATCCTGTTCTGTGATAAACTGAACTTCCATGCATATCATCTATTCAACATGATTTAATATGAAGAAAGGCTCATGTATAAATGAAGAAAATATGTCGTTTAAAGTAAAGTTTTTCTTAGCTGTTGTTGGGTCAGATTGGTCTAACGTTCTCACTGGTGGGATAAAGAGAAAAAGGAGATCCTAAAACTTTTAACGGATAACTTTCTTTATGCATCACAGTAATTTTTCAAGTAGATCATTCGTTACGTCAACTATAGAATCAAATTTTCGTTTACTTCTTAATAGAATTCAGATATGATTTATTTGATTATTTATTCATAGTTGATTTATTTCTATATAACATTATTTTTAGTTGCATCATCACTTGCAGCATTTTAAAGAGTTATTTGCTCGTTGTAAATTAATTTCTTGATTTTTTTTTCCTATTCAGTACTTTACAATTCTTAAATTTGTTTGTTTTAAAATTAAAACCTAAGTACAACAAAAAACTGGTACATTTGTTAGTTAAAAAATATAACATAGTGGCGTATTCCTATTTCTACCAGTGGTCGGGGCAGTTTAGTGGTCATGATCACTGACTCGCAGCCACGTTGTTTTGGTCGAATCGTGGGTTCGAATCCTGATGACACTAAATCCTGCCGTGTAGCTAGCTGATGGACGTTTAATTTAGTTCAGGCCCCAGTTCTTCCCATTCGCGTGATGTGGAATTTTGGAGAGGGAGGAGCCAGTTCAGGTATTGTCCTCGTTACTTGACCGAAGTTCAGAATTACGAGTTCTGGCCCTGTAGCCCTCGTGTTGCTGCTGAGTGTGACGTTAATAAAACAATCACAATCCCTATTTTTCTACTCTCTTCTGTCATTACTCAATAGATATGTCAAGCTCAGACACATCCATTAAAATAAAACAGTCGAGGCATTCTTCGAAGCACTTTTTATTTAAGCCATTTGTTTCAGGGAAATGCCTTCTACTAGTTCACGGCTCCTCAACGCGTTTACCAACAAGTTTTATTAAAATATGAAGCATCAAGCTCATTCGGATACTCAGGTCCGAGACGAAGTATTAAAGTATCTTCAGCTTCAACCAAACAGAGTCGGATCTTTAATTTTGCAACATCAAAGTATTTTTCACCCACGCACAAGTGTATTCCTCACACATTCCAATTCCTTTTCGCTCTTTCTCCCTCTACTAACTTCAGAATAGCTTCTTTGTATGTTTTTCACTGTCACTTGATCCCGCTTCTTTTGTCTAATTTGCGCTTCTTTTGTCTAATTAATATGTTACATTTGATTGGGTCGATGAGTAAGTTCTGGAAAAATCGAATAATATAGAGCCTCCTAGGTAATTAATAGAATATAGTTCATCCTTAAAACATTCCAAAACTTTTTTCAACCAATTAAAAATTACTCTTTTTGAAAAATCTAGGTTTCTATACATCTATTAAATGCAATAAACACCAAAAAATTTGATCACATTGATAAAAGAAATCAATATCATTATTAGTTCAGAATTTCATTTGCATATATAAATATATCTGAATTCAAAAAAGAAACAATTTTTTTACTATCAAATTAACTCCAAAGACTTGAAAACCTCTCATCCATCTTCTCTGGAAAGATCGGGGATTCGTTTTTAGAAGAACATGATGAAAAAAGAAAATTAAGAGTTTCCCTCACTTACACAAAGTTGAAAAAAAATTTGTTTTTAACGAAGATGATTCTTTCCCCCTCCCATCGACATGGGCTACTAATTACTAGTGACCTGATGAATTTTGTTTTCAAGGATATTAGGCTGTTTGCCAGCGACGGTGTGTGTTAACGTCATACGATATGTTGAGACGAGACAATTTTATTTCTGCTGTTGATAGCGTCCTTGAGCCCAAAAGTATGTGTCAGGGGGTTACAAGGTAAGGCTCAGGTATTTAGACTCTTCCGTGAAGGCTTTCGTTCACCACTCTAGAGTTTATTTAAATTAAAAATTTCATTACCTGTGCACTATTGGAGCCTGAATCTTAAAAGCTATTTTATTTCCAATAAAATTTGATATCGCACTGTTTAATTAATTTTTTAAAATATGTATAAAGAATGAGTTGTTTTTTATCTCTCATGATAGGTTGGATATGCATATTTTAACGATAAATGATTCAATGAATTTGTGCTTATGAGTTATGAGGAAACGTTTAAAATGATTTATAATTAGTGTATTCAATTTTTTTAAATGCAGCAAGGGTTCTTTAATCTGGCATTCGAGGGTTCGGCACATTTTATAATTTGGCACCAATCAAGCCATCCGCTTTCGGATTTTTTCATGTGGATTCTGGAGTTTTTTGACTGTGACCACCATATTAAAACACAGCTCTGCACGCATTTTCACGCAGTGCTTATCGTAATTGTCCATTTTCCTCTCTATTCAGTGTTTCCTGTTTCCTAGCGTTATGAAAAAAAATAATCAAACATGTTATGTTACAAATCATATTTGCATAATATTATACCTGTGTATACGTATAGTATACTGAACAGAAAAATGTTCACGAAACTCAGTAGGTTTTCTTCAAGGGGTAATAAGCATACGCATGCGATTACAGTAACTCGTCATAACTTGTTTTAATTATCATTTTAATGTGTTGTGCTTTTTACCAATAAAGGAATATTTAATTTAATTAATGTTCAATGTTTGAATTTAATTTTGTTGTTGCCAGAACGAGACGCAATACTTTTTCGGATATTGATACCGTAACTCTACACAGGTTCGGAACGTGCGTAAACACACATTAAATACATTTTTTAATCATTTAAAATTTTATATACAGTAATTTATCTGTGGTTCTTGGTATCCTCGTTGAAAACTAGACTGATGCTCGATAATCCTTCCAAATTTCTAATCTGTACGGCTTTGGTCCCGAACTGGCTGAATTAAAGTCATAGTACGTATGTCATTTATAGGCTTTATTTCTTCATTTATTTGAAATCTACTAGCTTATTGAAGTTTGTTTATATAAAATGTTTGTCCAATATCCATGACGTCGTAATGACGTGACGAAATTACTTTTAGATTTTCTTAACTGGGTTATATGCATATTTTAATGACAAACTCATTTAACGTGTGTACTAATAATTCATGGGCATATTGAAAATCTGCGGAGTTTGAGAATTAAAAACTGTGTTTGAAAAGAAACAATTCCTCAATATTGTTGCTATATTTAAAAAAAAAGTTTGGTTTATTTCAACTAAACTTGTTACCGAAATGTATTGGAACATTTTCAGGTTTTAGTACGTTTTTATGAGCTTTATATTTAGAGATTCCTTCAGCTAGATATAATAACGTTCTGTAGTAAATTAAGATTCTGACCAGAAATATTGGTGACAATTTGAAAAAAAGAAATATTTCAAAATGTTATCTATTGAAAATGAGATAACGTCATAAGCGTGTTTAATTTTTTCTAATAATGATTCCATCTGAAAAATGGTCAAAAAATTAAACATATTCTTAAATATCCCATTCTACTTTATTTTGGAATGAGAATTGAAATTTAGAATGCGTGTACTTTTAAACATTATTAACGATGCATAAGTAGATTTTTGGTTTGCTTTGATCCAAACGTCACTCAAGAATCCACGCGATACCATTAGTAACGGATTTTTATTTTTGAATCAGTCAGAAACCTTAAGTAATATTTCCGGCTCCTAAATTTCACACCACGTCTAACATGGAGTCATACATTAATCAAACAGTGTCAGGTCTTTGAAATTCGAATTTTGTTACACTAATTAAGACGTACTAATTTAATATTTAATTAAAACCGTTTTCATGTAATGTCAGAGAACATGAAGGTGTTTAAAAAGCACAGTTTTTTAACTTCAAGTGGCGTTTATGAGACAAATAGTTGTTGTTATTGCGTTCCGCCATATGTTAAATGACACCCAAACCAAATTTGACTGTGATTCATTCGTTAGTTTGTAATGTTGAGTTATTGTCAATTTTCTCTTAAATAACCACGGGGACTTTATAGTAATTTGAATTTCATAAATTACAATTTCTTTCCAACCAAAATGAAACGCGATTTGGTAAATTAGAAGATAGAAGTGAAGTAAAAGAAAAAGTATGAAATATAGTAGAAGAAAGAAAGGACGATAGAGAAAAACGACTTGCTGATAGATATTTGTAAAATGAATTGAAGTATCGTAATTAATCTTTGGGGTGGACTAAGATACGAATCTATTGTTAGAGAGAAGTGTTTGAATGAAAACGAGTGATTCGGTAAGTTGAGAGACTAGATTATTAGATCATTATCTTGGATTGACATTTAAAGGAAGATTTGAGAGAGATCGACCTTATTAGGTAGTCAATGAAATATTTTGTCCTCAATTGGAGTTTTGTACTTTTTGACTAATTAATTAGACTGAAAGATGGACGTAGAATTAACATAGGAAACATGTCACAAGTTCATTGGCATCTATGCACTTTGTTTCTCGAAAATTTGAGATAAGGAGCAATTTTAAAAACTCTCCATTCACGATAAAAGGAACAACTCGAAGGTAAAGGAGTTTATCTCGTTCGGCACCCCATCCAAGTTGATAAATTCCACATGGCCCTCACCTCCGTCACAATCCAGGAAGCATAGGAAGCCAACCTTCTCGGATAAACGTCCTCAGTACGCGTGTTTGTGTCTCGGGTCCTATTGCTTCTCCTTTCACCATTGTCTGCCAGTGTTTTACACACACAATGGCCTTTTTTTAAATACCCCTGACTCGGATGAATCGGGGAGAGTTTTGATGCTAAGTGCTGACAGCGCCTCAAATCGGGGCAAATGAACAGCCACATTGGCTACGGTGGTATCAAGGCAAAGGTGTCAACAGCGGAAAGGTGCTTCTGGTTCGATATTGGTGTGAAAACGTGCGATTTGGATACGTTCCTGTGACAGAAAAGTGAGATTTGGAATTTTCTTTTTGACGGATGACCCTGCTGTTGGCATTCTGCCAGTGTAATGCGAGTGAGGTGATAAATAGCTGAAATGGAATAAGAGGATTACTGTTTCTGTGTGGATGAAATTTGAGTAGAGTAAGTTTTTTTAATTTTCAATACGCACAATCGAGGCTCTGTTATACAATTTTAATTGAGTTTTGGAATTTAGAGAATAGTTTATAAGGAAGTGTGATCTTTTGAAAAAGATTATATTAACTAAGAACAATAAAATGATTAAATCAATAATCAAATTGAAAATTTGTTCCCCATGAGAAGAACAGATTTCACCCAAAAATGGACCATTTTCTTTCCAACGCGTTAAGCAGTTTGTTTTGATTTAATATAGTATATTACGTGATCTATTATAAAATCCCCTTTGTTGGTTTTAACATAACATATTTATATTAAAATCCTTTTTCCCAAAACATTTTAAAAAGCAAAATAAATTAAAAAGTAGTTCGAAAAACTCGAGACAAAAAAAATGGCTGCCACACATCTGTCTTAAAATTCTGAATAATTTTATTCATTTTCAGTCATTTCTCGATTCCTGATTGCATAGGAATTAAGGATATCCATCAATCGATAGGTTAATATAATACCCAGTTTTTATATAAACATGTTTTATAATAACCCAATAAAAATTTAAAAGAAATTTATTATGACATATTTATTATGAAAATTAAATTCATTACTGGTGAAAGTAAGCATCAAACGTATATGCTAAGACTTTTACAATAAAATTTTAAAAGCATTCAGAAACACCAATTTAAGCTTGAATGGAATCAATTACAATCTTTGTTGGCTAATTAAACTTTTGTAATTTGTTGTATAATTAATAACTTATATAAAAAGCTTTCTACACAACAATATATATTTTCCTACCCTCCCCCTTCTCTCTCGTGGATTTTTTTTAATATTTTTTCATATATATATATATATATTAAGAGAACACATTACTCTAAAATGACCAAAATATTTAAACAAATTTTCATAGCTCTAGCTATGTTACTAAACGGGGAATTTGAATATTCATTAACAATGTAATACATTATTTCATTACCTTTCAAAAATTTAAACTAGTTAATACCACCATTTTATTTTTCATATTGATCAGGTATTTAAAAGCAAAAGATTTCTTAAAAATAAATTTTCTAATTGTTTTGCATAATATGATTGATAATTCTGTGCATAGAATAAGTATTTATATAGATAAATGGTGATTATCTTAAGAAATCCACCAAATTAAATGTACTTGTTTTCCCTCTATTTTTCATTGTATACCAGTGAAAAAGATTTGTAAAATGAATAATTTTAGTAGAACTAACACCAAGCATGAAATCGTGAGAAAATAAATATAATTTGTTAAAAATATTAAAAATTGTTGAAGTAGGTGAATTTTAAAGTATTGAAATATTTTGAAAATTTTCTTAAAAAAAATAACTGTTTGTTAATAAATGATTTTTTTTCTTCCAAATGCATATTTTACGTGAGTTTAAATGAAATGAATATAAAGTTCTTATCTTCTATAGTTCTTATAAGTTATTAATTCAAAAAAAAATAAAAAATGCTCGCAATTGTAAAAGTTTTTTCAGTCATTTGTTCCTGAATTTTTTGCAGTACGAAATTCAAATTATTAATATAATAATTTTTTTGTTCTGATATTAATTAGCTATAATTTTAAAGATTGATGCTTATTTTGAACATGAATAATGCTTTTCATGAGGAGCTATTTAATTTAATTACTTTAATTTTCATTGCGTACTTTTAAACTTGCACAAAATACATTTGAGAGTATACTTACTTTTATGACTGGAATTATTTTTTTCATTCAGTGGCAATCAAAATCTTTTTGATACTTCATTTTAAATGGTTGTGTGCTTAAATTTGTAGAACAGAGTCTCGAGAATGCTATTTTTTTTTTTTTTTTTAAATTAAAGTCTGAATAAGTGTAGTTATTTGCAGCGAGAAATACGCTTACTTGAAATGTCCGAGTGCAAAAATTGGTAAGTACCTTTAAATGGCGAATTATTCATTGGGAAAAATGTTTGCTTATCTTGTGACGTAAGTAAACATTTAAGATGACTTACCGTTTGTCATCTTAAATGCTACTCCAATCACAAATCTATATTTCGACTTATCTTCAAACACACATAAAGTAATAAAAATCGTCAATTATGTTTCAAAACAGAGTTAAGTAATTCCTTAATAAGGGGAACGCTGTCAACCAAGTCCCTGGCTGTGAGTAGTAACTGTTTCTGTAATATATTGAAGAATACGATGCGAGTAAATCCTACAAATAACAATTTGACCTGACAACGTCGAGTCCTAGTCTCAACAAATCTCGCAGACACGCAAGGAACTCCTGCCCATTTCACACAGGCACTCTTTTTACTACCGTAACCTTATTTACTATCTCCCTTCTTTTTTTTTTTTTTTTTTTTTTTTCAATTCTATTTCGCTTATATATTACTATCTCTAATTCAATACTTTACACTTGCTATCTTATTACTTCATCGAGTTTCATTTTTGTTGGCAAAAATTTGTAATTTTATGCTATTAAAATTACCAAAAAAGGCTCCGAGGTTAGTGAAAGGAAAAGAACGTGAACTTATTTTGTTCATAAAGTCTCAATTGGGAAACTATTCAGAGCTTCATATTGAATGAGTTTTATTGTACTAGCTTTGTGAGAAACATGAAAAAGAAGAAAAAAATTCTCTAGTTTCACGCGTAAACGTACGAAAGCTATTTCTATCATGTATTACTGCAGTTCTTCAAATTATTTTGATTTACAATTCTGTAGGACCGATATGTTGACTTCAGATTTCTCCGAAATTCGCATGTTTGATTAACAAGTTGTGACCGCGGTAGCCTGGTGGTCATGGTCGTGGACTCGCGGTCGGCGTTTTTTTACATCGAATCATGGGTTCATGCCCTGATGCCCCTAAAGACCCGCCGTATAATGGAGGAAATGCACTTTTAATCTGGTGAAGGTATCAAGTCCTCACGCTGGCACGGTGTGGAAGTTTGGAGGTATAGGTACCATTTCAGGTGTCGTCCACGTCACTTGACCTAGGTTCAAAATTGCAAGATCCATCAGTCCTCGTGTTGCTTCTCAGAGAGACGTTAAGAAG
>BMAW01030270.1:190860-246473 GCA_019974015.1 Nephila pilipes | reverse complement strand
CTTCACCTGAGCCGTGACTCCACGTGACGTTAAATATCAATGTCTAAAATAAATGAACCGTTAACTAGCTTCCAAAATACTTTCTTTACCAATGCGATTTCCGGTCTGCTACCACTGCTCAATATCGAAATTGTTCCTGAATTTGAATGCCATAAAAATCAAAATAGCTTCTGCACAGTCACCAGGCAGCAATGCTGTGGTAATCCAGATAATAATATTCAAAATTTACCACAGTTAATTGTTCAATGCATTGCTTGGATTGTTGTTGTTTATAAAGTGTTTTTGGCAGAATACATTTCAAAACATCCACGAACAAATTTCTAGCAGGTAGAAGGTTTGCTAAATATGGAAGAAGAAAAATATATAAAGGAACACAATACACACACACATATATAGTATATACATATATATATTGTATGTATGTGTAAGTAAATAAAACGATAAATTCGAAGACACATGCAAATGCTTTAATAAGGCCAATAGTTAATAGAATAAAAACCACAGAATATTTTATTTACAGTAAAATTTCCAAAGTTTAATGGCTAGGAGAGATTTAGAAAGTAATGAATAAATTGCAAAAAGCACAAAAAAGACAGAGAATGATTGGAACATATCCGAGTGTTTTACAAAAAAATATTATTTCATTTTATTTTACCAATTAAAGATTCAAACTTTCAATAAGGAGATTAATGTATTCTCACACCTTTTATTGATTGCTTTTTTTCAATTAGATGTAGTAACCAATTAGGGGTTGAGTTAAAATGTAAATTTACTAGATTTGTTCTCGGCGCATCACATATTTTGCCAAATGTATGTAAGGAGAAATTTCTTTTGTATAGTTAAAAAACATTAGCGAAAAATGTGGTTTAAATGAAGCATCAGTGATTGTAAAATAGATCAACCATAATATGACGTCAAAATTGGCTAAATATGGGATCCAATTTGCAACATTGTTGATTGGTAAATTTAACGTTATGTCAAGAATTACATGATTTAATAAATTACACCCTCCTGAAAAATATTTTACTGCAGAATCATTTACGATATGAATAATATGTAATCTAAACAAAGTACACACACAAAATGTGAGGGGGAAAATTACTTTTATTTGGAATTTCAAAAAGCATGAACTTCTTTACAGCATCAGGTGTAAAGAAGTTCATACTTCTTATAAGCTCAGACTTACAACTCACTTAGAATTTTTGCCTGTACCAAACAGCAGAACATTTTCATACTCAAATATCTGTAACACAATCAACTTGCTCTCCTCAAACCAGCTATTCTTATTTTTAGATCTTCTAGTAGTTGTAAGTTATCACACGCACATATTCATTTTCCTTTCTTGCATCATTCCCAAATAAAACTGTATTGAGAATTTTTTTTCCAACCAGCCGCAAATTATTCCTCTTAAACCGAACGTTGGATCTATTTCGAAATTAAAATTTTATTCGATACACAACTAACATCTGTATTTTATCATTTGGTTTCAACAAACACAACAAAACAGGATATATTTATCTAAAAGTTATACATATTTTAATGAAGAATACTTTTTATATAACTTATGTCGAAAGACAAATATAGTTGACATGGGACATTGAGCCTCTTTGTAGGGCTCTAATCTATTATTTAATATTTGAAGCATTACCCGCTTCTTTCCAGGCAAGAACTGCAGAAATTATTGAAGAATAATTAAGTTTATGGTATGAGAAAACTTAAGAATAGTTTGAAGTTTAAAGATTAAAATTACATTAAAGCTGAAAGTTACAAGAAAAGGCCGTTATCTTGGGAGAAATTGAAAGTTATCTTATCGTTGATGAGAGTTTAGTACAGGGGTGGGGGTATGTATCTGACTTTCCCAGCCAACCAATGGGGAAGCTGCCTTTCATGCTGGTACTGTTGGTCGAGAAAAAAAAAGTATAAGCTTCTTTGCTGGAGATAACATATTTTAGAAGAAATTTCACTTTAACTCGTTGCCCATTTAAAAGACGTAAATCTTTTTACAATGGGCTGCATATGCAAGGTCTGAACTATGGGCACGACCTAATTTAAGGGGTCCACAGTCGACTCGGGGTCAGGAATGGATAGAGGTGAGTGCTGTTTGATCTTGACGCGCGCAACGTTTTTCTGTAGATCGATCAGTCCGGTTATTTTCTAACCACACCTTGTGTTTTGTCACAATTTGTGTGAGTGTCACCTTTCATGTCTGCTTTAACCAATAATGAACTCAATTTTCAAAAACAAAGGAAAATTTTCTCTTTCAGTTCTTTAGTCGATTAAAATATAATTCCAATGGAAAAAATAAGTGCTTCGCCTATTGATTGGTGTATAATTTTCGATTATTACATAGATAATTTATAATTAATAAGGCATCCAAAAATGATAGAAAAATAATGTTAAAGTATTCCGAAATTTAAAACGTTTGTGAAAATGTCATTTTTATCTCTTCTTCTTCAAAATATTTCTTTTTAAATTGCCTTCATTTTCGGCATGTTTAGGATAAAACGATTTCGGATGCAGCAGGTAATTGCCTTTTCTCTTTTTGTATTTTTTTTTAAAATTTCTTTCAATTTTTTTTTCATTTTATGCAAATATTCTGTATCTATTAAATCTGCTTAAAAACGGAGTACTTAATGTTGACCCATTTTTTTTTACTATAAAAGCATAAGCTCCCTACATCAGCACGCATCTATGCTAATAAAATGTAAATCAGTCTCATTAATTTATTTTAAAAAACTTTTATTTAATAATTTTTAATTTGATTGTTATTTGGTTTATTTTTATACAGTTACCAGAAGTAGAGATCGTCGACTGTGCCGATGACGACGACTTGAAGCTTCGATTCCAAAGCCTGAAGAGCGGAGTGCCAGGATTTCCATTCACCATCAAGGGCAAAACCATTGAACTCAAGGAAGAATGGCTCAAAGCCATTCAAGAATCTTCAGCACCACATAGTAAGGAACATAGTAATCTTTTCTCTTTGTTTAAGGGAATCCTTGATTATTAATATTTTCGTGTCACTGTTATTTTTGGAGAGTTTTTAATTCTATTTATAGGCTCTTGATGAGATTAATTTTACATTTAAAAATCTTATAACTAGTGATTTAAATACATGAGCGATTTTTCTCTTATTAACATATGATAACATGTTGTTTTGAGAAAATGACGTCTGCAAAAAGAGTGTGGGCATAAAATAAAGGATACGTGCTACAAGGTTCAGAAGATTAACATTATAATACAGATTATGATCTAAAGAATTGCATTAAGTTTGATATATTTACATTACTAAGATACATTCAATTAAATATTTTAATCGTCTGCTTTCATTTTGGCCTTCAAATAGAATATAATTGTCTACTTTAATAATTTATCGTTTGCTCTTATCTTAATATTTCATTTAATAATTTATTTTCATGGCTGAAACGTCTGTTTTTATTCTTTTTGTTGTTTACATCGGCAACGTTTTTTGTATTTTAGAATGTTTTTCTTGTGAAAATTCCCTAGATCATGTTATATTCTGTATAATTCAATTTACAAAATGTCAATATATTAATTTACCAAGTTTCGTGGAAAGTCTTAATTTTTGCTTATATTTGTGTAAAATGCCCTTTTGACAGTAAAACTTTATAGTAATAAAGTTTTTATAGGGGTTTTCCTAATTTTGAAGCCCCGTAAGGTCATAAAAATGCATTTGTGGGCAGAATTTACGTTAATTCAAAAACTTCTCTTCGAAGATGTACTATTACGTTTACGATAATTTTGTTCAGATATCACTTATACGAATATGTGAAGTGTGGCCGCCGCAGGTGTATTCAATGTAATACATTTCACATAAATGAAGTTTAAAACACATGAAATAACTAAAACTAGAAAAAAATTATTGTATTGGAAGCCTAAATTATTCCGTTACAATAGATGGTATAAAAGATCTTCTGTAAGGTTTGTATGCCTGAGTAAAAACGCCGGATTACTGTCTGTGCCTGAAAAATGAAGTGCCAGATTATTGAGGGAGTACTGAACAAAGAATTTTTGCAACTTTGTTACAGTTAGTTTCTTTAATAAATGATTCTGTTAAGTCTCCCGTCTACCCGCCATTTCGATTTTTTGGACGTAATGTTATTGCTATGGAATATCGACTTTAATTCTGACATCTTTACTATTTGATCTATTTGAATGCAATAAAGTGCATCTGAAAGAGCAAAAAAATAATGAATGCTTCTGCGGAATTACTTTCCCCCTCCGATTTGTAAAAAATATTTTAAAATATTAGTTAAAGGCCGGAAAAATTCAAAAACGAATAATTAAAAAGGGGTAAAAATGTTTTTAAATTTCGGAGGGGAAAAGTAATTCCGCAGAAGCATTTTTTATTTTTTGCTCTTTCAAATGCCCTTTATTGAATCCAAATAGATCACATAGTGAAGATGTCAACATTGAAGTCGAAATTCCATAGGATTAACATTACGTCCATGAAATCAAAATGGGGTGGGGGTAGGCGGGAGCCTTAATATAAGCAGTTAACAAATGAATTTCGTAGTAACATTTTCGTTTCTCAAAGGCAACAAAAATTTTTCTAAAATTCTTAGCATTGTCCAGTATACATAATTTGAATATTAATAATTCAAATTTCATAAATCTAATCCAACTATTACACAACAAACAAAGGGTGACGTTGTATTTTTTTATTGTCAGTCGAAGATCTCGGGGACGAAGAGTTGGACCAAATAGAAGATCAAGCGACCAAAATCGAAGAGTTCTACGAAAAGCACGAGACGAAAGTCGAAGTCGTGGAAGACTTCGAAGCTTACGAAGAAATGCAGACTGTCATCACCGAAAGCGTCAGGTCTGGATCGCTCACATCCCTTGAAGGTAAACCAAGGATAAAAAAATTAATGATTTTAATTAATTAAATTATTTATTTATTTAAATAAATCTTGCTTGTTGTCTATTTTTAGATATTTAATTAAAAACTGAATGCATTGTTTTAAAAATATGCTTTCATATTATGTTCAGATGAAAGTACTATATTTTATATTTATTCTTATTTTGTAATTGCGGTATCTTGGAAACAGATCACATGGAATAAAAAAAAATGCAGCAATATAAGGCTGAAGAAGTTTTATTGCAGAAATTTGAGATTATATATATATAGCCGATTTACTCGGAGGAATATTTTATCCTTTCTAGACATATTTTTTTGTATAACAGCTTCTGTTTATCAGCCATTTTGATTTTGTCAATGTAATATTAATCCTATGGAATTTCTACTTTTCCTCTAAAATCTAAATTACTTTACGTATTTGAATGCAAAAAAAAAAAAAAAAATCGCATGCGTAAGAGGAAAAAAATTTCCCCGGAATTACGTTTTCTCTCCGATATCTGGAAATGTTTTATAACATTTTTAATGCCTAGAAAGCCTACAAAAGAATAATCAAAATAGATGTAAAATTATTTTTAAAAATCTGAGGGAAAACGTTACTTCACAGAAACCTTCATTATTTTTTGCTTTTCCGGTTGCACTTTTTTGCATTCAAACATGTAAAAAATCTAGATCTGAAGACAAAAGTAGAATTGACATTACATTCAGGAAATCAAAATTGACGGTAAGGCTCCCGTCTACCGGCCATTTTGATTTCGTAATGTTAATACTATAAATTATGTTAATCCTATACAATTTCGATTACAATTCTCAAATCTTTACTATTTGATCCATTTGAATGCAACAAAAGGCATCTGAAAGAGCAAAAAATAATGAAGGCTTCTGCGGAATTACTTTTTCCTTCCGACTTTTGAAAATATTTTTTAAAGACCGGAAAACTCACAAACGAATCAATAACATAGGGGGAAATATTTTTAAAAATCGAAAAAAGTATTTCCGTGACGCTTTCATTGCTTTTTGCTCTTTCAGATGCACTTTATACCATTCAAGTAGATCAAATTGTAAAGATTTGAGAGAAAAAGTAGAAATTTTATAGGATTAACATTACGTCCACGAAATCAAAATGCCCTTTAGACGGGAGCCTTAATAATATGTCATGATTATATACATAGTAAATTTCTCTAACACTACTCTTCTTCAATAAGATCTAAAAGCATTTTAGACAACTTCTTATGGTTTCATTTGCGCTGTATTAGAATATTTTCCTGGAACGAATCGAGTTCAGATATTTCTAACGCCTTTATTCGAAATCTAATTTATGTTAATTCAGACCAATATTTCTTACCTATCACTGAATGTCACCTATAAAAAGTACACTTCGTAACTTCTATTTTTTTATTATTTATTTTACTCAACACAATCACTCATACAAAAAAAAACAATCTTGCAAGAATTTATAGTGTACTACTTTCGCCCTTTTTGATAACGCTACAAACTCGCGTAACCAAAATTCATGGGCTATGGAATTATTTTTTACCTATTCTATTTTACAAATACGCTACAGAAAATTAGTATTTGAAACAAAAACAATATATTCCTCCAAAAGATATTTTAAATTATTTCAGTAACTGCTCTTTAATCAGGCCCTTTCGGGACTCCAGTGTACCAGATTTGCAATTCTTCTGGACTATCGAGCATCAATGTAGTTTTATATATCGGGTAAACTAAAGATAAGATTTTCTAGATAAAAATTCAAGCCATTAAAACTCATATTTATTGTGTTTAGGCCCATTCTGAATCAGCGCAGACGATAAAAATTTCCTGCAAAGCATATAGTCTCACTCTGTCAGCCATAAAATTTAATTTACTCATTGAACCTTAATTGGATATTCTTGTATCACTTTAATGTACAATATAATGTATTTACACAGCTGTAACATTGCGTAAACGTGATATATAACCTGTTAAGAAATAAGAAATACTGAAAAAAATGAAAACTGACAGTTATAATAAAAACTAGGGGGAAATGCGAGCAGCTCTGTACTTTGACCTGGCAGTCAAGGTCAAGAAACAGCCGAAACCATGCGAAATAATCTGAAAGTGATCGGTTCAATCGGTGCCGGATTATATAATGTATGGAGCCATTGAATGCCAGGATTAAAGAGCGTCTCCTGTAACTCATGAATATTTAAAAGATAATAGCAGCGCCCTCTATGCACAAATAATGAGTTTCAAAATCATTTTTATCTATATAATGAATAGTTTTACACCAATTGTTTTTTAACTCAACCGAATTCAAGTACCGTATTGAACAATTTTACGCACTTCCGGTCGGGATCTCCGTTTTGCGTATTTCACTGTAACGCCTCTCTGTTAATTCCCTCTCCAGACATAACTAAGCTAACATAGAGAATCACAAAATTACTGTTTAAATTAATAGAGAATCCAAAAATGATTAAGCCAATTTGTTTCCATTTATGCTATGAATTGTGGCCGCGGTAACATAACTGTCATAGTCTTTGACTCGTAGTCAGCCTTGTTTTCATTGAGTCGCGGGTTCGAACTCGATGCTATTTAAGTCCATCCGAGTAGCTTGACAAATGAACGTTACATATGGTCGAGGTTCTAAGTCTTCCCGTTGAAAATTTGGAGAAAGAGGTGTAAGCTCAAGTGTCATACTCGTGACTTGACCGAGGCTCAAAATTACGAGGTCTGTAGCTAAGAATCCTCTGAATTAATAAACAATGAAAATCAAGTATGAATAATCATTATATAATTCTTTAACCTACTTTATCTGTGATAATTACTCCTAAACGCGTCTTATTTAACGTTTAAATAAAGTAAAAATAGTTCTTTTTACCAACCCTTTTGGGTTGAAGTTCTCAACTATTTAGATAACCTATCTGGAATTACTCCTAAAGTTACTTATTCAACGCAGGTCTGATATACATGTTTCACTTGTTAACCTTAGCTCAGTATATTTGGCACGGTTGGCAGTCTCACAAGACTGCCAACCGTGATATCAAATTCTTCGCTACTTTCTATGCATCCCCTCGATTCTATTCATTACACTTTAATAATTCTAATCTAATCCTCATCAGTCCCATTTCATTTTTTAGTAAGAATATTTCAATGTAAATTTATTTAACTGTTCCCAAAGTGTTAGTTGAAGGGAAAATTCATGAATAGAGTCCATGTCAAATGATTATTTACTTTTAACGAAATAACTACGATTAACAATACTAGCGCTAAATGGCTGAATAACTTGTGTAATTTTTTGAAAAAAACATGTACGTAGTGGTATCACGAAGATTTAATTATTATTAAGAAATAACCTAGATATCTGGATAAAATTTATTTTTCATATAAATTGACCTGTATGTACATAATGTTTTAAATAATTACAGCCTTTCATGCCGATTTGTAAGGTTTCAGGAAGCCGTAGATTGAAGTAACCTGCAGCATGGAGAAGATAAGAGTTCAATTTGCCGAATTCTGCAATGACGGCCTTCGAAAGCCCAAAAAATGTTGGGATAGATGTATAACTCTGGATGGTGACTACGCAGAGAAGTGTTAAGAGTATTAAATAAAAATGAAGTTTCTATCTTCTTTATTTTTAATAATAGTTAAAATTTCCCTGCGGGTTACTTCAATCGACGACTTCCTGAAATCAAACATATCAACATTCATAAGAGAAGGTTCGTAAAGTTTTAATTATTGCTAAAAATAATAATAGAAACCTAATTTCCAGCTATTCTTAAGACTTCTCTAAGTCATCATCCAGAGTTATACATTCCTCAAAGCGTTTCTTGATCTTTCGAAGTCCGTCATTGTAGAACTGAGCACATTATGGCGAAAATCATCACTCCATCTCTTGGATGACGACATTTGTGTTGTCAAAATCCGTCCTCCTATTTCTTTAGTTTGGGGATTAAGAAAAAGTCAAATGGGGAGCGATCGGGCGAATAGGTTGGCTGCAGCAAAATTTAACAGCCAATCACATAGAATCCTCTAATGCATTTCGAGATGAATTAGCAGGTGCATTGTCTGAAAGAAGACAGACATCTCTGGTGATCCTACAGCTCCATTTTTGATCAGAACATCACGCAATCTCATTCATGATATTTGGATGGTTGCTCTTCAGTCTTATAGATTAAAATCCTCCACTCTCGTTACTGTGTAAATATCGTCTGTGAATGGAATACTTTTTGGATTGTCTGTGAGAGGCAGTACAAAAACTCTTTGGGGAAATTCGGAGTGGTTAGTATGAAAATTCTTTTTCCACCTTATTATAGTATCAGATGAGGGACTATCATTTTCATAAATTGTTATCATTTCATCGTGGCTTTGTCGAACACTGTAACTATTTAAATGAAGGAACTTAATTAGACTTCGAGCCTCTATCTTTTGCATACTGCGGATTACTTGAATCTGCAGATTCCTGAAATTAAATAAGAAAATTCACCATCAATAGCTGAAATGTTCAACATCATACAGATAAGGATCAATTAGTATGCAGAATAAATTTTATCCAGATAACTCGGTTTTTTCTCAATAATAATTAAAACTTTAGGATATCTGACTCATATTAATAATACTTATACGTAATAATAATGCTGCCGGCTTTAAACTGACGTGCATGTCCATCCCTGTGACTTATAGATTTTCACTCTGCACTGGACGACGAGCCTTCACTCTGTCTCACGGCCTCCGACTTGGAGACCGGGGGTCCTGGGCGACCCCGATTCACGACCCCCTTGAAAGCACTCACTTGTGCAGGTAAGTTATCAAAGGTGTTTCCCCCCAAACTTTGCTACTCCCAACCTGCTCTGTTCCCCCAGCTTCATCATCACCCGCGTAGCAAATAAGTATTTTGATCGAGATTTCTTAAAATAATATTGATTTAATGAAACTACATCGCGAATATGCTTGTCAAAGTACATCATATTGCTAGTTATTTGTTTTAATATCTACTTCATTTCATTAATAAGCTATATGATTTTTCTGATGAAAGAACTAACGAAACATGATTAATATGACCATTTTCTTAACCATAACAATGCCATATTGATGTGATATTAAAAATAACAATTGCTTTAATAGAGTGCCATCAGTATTCCACAAGTTTTCCATTTAATGGCTTTATAGGAAAAAACTGGCATTACGTTATGTCATAGTATCATACGAATTTAAGATATTAGGATTTACCTATAATTGAGGAAGACTGAGTTTTCTATTGTAAGTTTTATACACATATGAAGTTATTCTGTAAATTAATTGCTCTTATTTTTTAAACAAAAACCGAAAATTAAGTAATTTGTTTTTATTGATAAATACATTGTTTCCCTTTTCATTTTAATGTTATTTTATGCGGCTTCCTCCATTTCGTAGTAAATCAAAATTAAATATTTAAGTTTTGGAATGGTCTTGTATGAATTACTTAGAACCAAAATTGGTAAGAATGAAGTATAATTTATCGAAAAAAAGCGGCATTAATCAAAGATTTAATAAAAATCGAATGTAATTAGATTTTTTTAAGTATATTAATAATTAAATTTATCGTTTGAATAAAGAGCTGTCATGCCGAACAAACCACTATCTCCACTGCAAAGATCCTTCAAAGTCCCTTTTTCTCCCTTTCCCTCTTTTTCTTACGGCTGACTCAAAACTGTCCCCAATTGCCCACACAATATCTCATTAACCTTACCAATTTCCAATTGAATCCATTATGAAACTGTCTGTATTACTTATTTTTAATTCTGATAATGAGTTGCTAGCTTTTGTTTCTTATTTACAGAGGGTGTCGAGGCTGTACTAGAGTGTGAAGTATGTGCCTCCCCTGACGTGAATGTAGCTTGGCTCAAGGACAATTCCCCTCTATCCTCGTCCAGAAGAGCCATCTTGGAAGCAGACGGGGGTAAACATAGACTCCTCATCAAGAAAACAGAGTGTGCAGATTCTGGTCTCTACACAATTATTGCATCCAACGTTCACGGTACAACCTCGTGCAGTGCCCCGCTTACAGTCAGCTCTGGTAAGATATCCACCTCTTTCGAACAATATACGAGGTGTGGCTATTAAATAACGAGACCGACTCTGCTGCAAAAGAAGTATGCATGCGCCAAACGCTAGTGACCGCCAGTTGTTTAACGTGTGGTCTTCTCTTTCGAATGCAATGCCTCTCGTTTCTGTAAACAAATCCGTATACTCGTAGCCTCCGTTCTCATTAGAGTTATCTTTTTATTCCACCGTAAAAATGATAAGTGTAACAATAGAGCTACGAATGGTTGTGAAATTTCACATGGGACTTGGAAAAACGGCTGAAACTTATAATTTATTGAAAAGGTGTATGGCAATAAAAGTTCATCGCATGCACGTGTTTTTAAGTGGTTTGAGCGTTTTTAAGATGGTTGAGAGAACGTTGAAAATTATTCACGCCCGGGGTAGCCCTTCTACGATAAAAACGGATGACAATATCGAAAATCTGGTCCGATATCACCGTTGGTTAAGTATTCATGTGATTGCTGAGGTTGTATGGATTGACAAGGATTTCGTTAGGAAAATGTTTCCACCAAGACAATGAGGAGGCTCATTCTCCATTGTATGTCAAGAGGTTTCTAGGCCAAGTACAGTATCCCAGTGTTAGACCATCCGCCTTATTCCCTGGACTTGAGCCACGCGACTTCTATCTGTTTCCTAAGGTGAAATCTGCATTAAAAGGAGAAAGATTTGAGCCTATTGAAGCTGTGAAAGAGAAATGGCACGCGTCTTGAAGGAGCTGACATAAGAAGACTTCCAGCACTGTTTCTTAGAGAGGGGGTGTAATACGTAAATATGTATGGTAATATTTTATAGCATAAAATAAAATGTTCTACAGCGTCAGTCTCGTTATTTAATAGCCAAATCTAAAATGATTATAGATTGTACAAGCTAACCTGTGTTCACAAACTAAATAAGTTCGGATTCTGAGTTCCCAAGCTAAATTGTTCGCGAATTAATGTTATTTTTTCCAATTTAAATTAATGAAAATACGAGTTCTGTCCAGATAGTAAGAATACACAATTTCTAAAGAGTCGAAAAGGTAACATATTTTTGAAAAATTTACAAATTCATATACGTACATCAAACTCAATATTTGGTTTAGTAGCATTCTTTCACAATGCACTTAAGGAAATGAGAGATGAGCTTTCTTATATATGTCTCAAAAAAATCTCCCGCCACCTATTTGGTCCATTGTTTGATAGCATTCTGGATCCAATCGGCGGTCGAAATCCTTTTTACCCCCATAAATGCCTTTTTGCGTAAACTGTTTCCCATCTATAAAGATAGGTAAAAAGATGAAATTCCAAACATTCCAATTTAGGGCTGAGAACTTTGCTGTCAAAATACCATTTGCACACATAAGTACACCTGCTCATAACACCGATACAGTAAACGGTTTTTATTTAGTTAAAAATCTAAAATGGTACGTTTCTCTTTGCGATATGAAACCGCATAAAATTCCTAGACTTACAGCTGGCAGAATTTGGATCTAGACATTCATTTCAACACGACATTAGAACAAGAATTTCATTCGACCAAAACGAAAAAGCACGTGTTTTACTCCGAAGACTTTGATCTTGAACGCAATACATTTTTAATATACGCAATACACAAGCGACGCAATACATGTAACGTTTCAACTATCTTTGTCGAAAAAATTATCTTGGAGCGGCAGAGGCTCAGTACTATATTATTTTCTGGAATTAATCTGTTCAACCACCAGAAACACCAAAATTCGCAATTTGTGGTGGTTCAGTATATCGTTACTTCTGGCAACCCTTCGTAGTCTAATCTCACACACAAAAACAATGTCAAACACACGTATTCTGTACCTACTTCAATATCTGTTACGAATTTTTTTATTTTCACATTTTGATTAAATAAATATTCTTTTAAAATCGATTTCTGCTCAATTTTAGATGCGTCCATGAATTTTGTTTGCAGTTGTATCAAATAATTTTGTATTTTCCACAGCTCCTGGTACATTACCACCAATCAGTCCGGATGGCACTCCCTTATCCTATGGTCCTATTTTCCGCGAGAAGCTGCGGGACACCGAGCTCCAAGAGGGAACCGATTTCAGAGTGTGCGTTATTGTGGAAGGAGAACCGAAGTCTGAATTGAAATTGTGAGTAGAATTTATCTTTTCAGTGATCATGGTCGCGAACTCACATCCAGCATAGTTTCCGTCGATTCCTGGAATCGGGTCCTAAGTCCACTAAAAAACTGCTATGATTTGATTTCATTGTTTTGTTAACGTCGAACTGAGAAACGACACCATTGAAATGTATATTTATTTCAAGAGTTTACTTGTATGAGTTTATTTTTTTTTATAATTAATATTTTACCTTAACTACGCTGACTGTTACCGATAAATCAATACGAGTTTTCATTACAACGAATTTAGTATTGCATTTTGGACAACGAAATCGAATTTAATTAGCCACCCAAAGGGCTATTGTTTTAAGTGGGGCGTTTTGGTGTACCAGATCACTTTTCAATTTTTTATCGACTGCTTTAATTTGAATTACATTTAGCTTAAATATATTCATTTTAATAATTTATTGCTTGCTTTAATTTTAATATTGGGAAAGTTTACTATTGTCCATTTCTCGATATTTCATCGTTTACTTTAATTCTTATATTTAACTGAGTAATTTAATAATAATTACATAAAAAACGCACCTTGGGTGACTGAATCTGTTCTATGCAAAACTTTACACAGAACTTTTTTATTTGCTTTCTTTTAATTTTTGCCTTTTTCCGCATAATTTGTAGAATTTTATAACTAATAGAATAGGTAACTGAGACCTGAAAATGCTACAAATTTTGAATTTGTTTGACTTTGCTGTTAGAATAAAGGGGACTTTGCTGATTACATAAATGTATTATTTTTGAAAATGTGATTAAGCATATGCAGAAAATTTAATTTTTAAAATTATGTAAAAATATGCCAAATTATAAGGGATAATATTTTTATTTACATTTTTCACAAAATGTGATTTTTCAGTATTCTAGTAAACTTTCCTCAAAATCTATTTTGCCCATAGTGCTGATATTTTCCATATTATGAAATGGAGTTATTTCCTATGCAGCGAATGTAGTTTTTTCTAAATTTTTTATGTAAACAATGTGCAATTTTCGGTATTGCACAATGTTTGTGAAACATTAAATGGAAATTTAATCATAAAGTTTAAATTTTTTTAACAATTTTATTGTGTTTAAGTTCCAAAATACAATTATGCTCAGAGTACAGAATGTTATACTGAAAAGTATTCTGTGCTAATTTTCAAAGATATGAATACAACAAGATGTACCTAAAGATACGCTCGCGACTTATACACATAAATATATTCATTTGTTTTAAACTGTTCTTATATAATTACTTACGTTCATATATGTGATATTCTTTGTCTTTACAAAAAGCAAACAGATATTTCAATGCTAAAAAACAACTTCTATTAATTTTAATTTAAAAAAAGTTCAGAAGAATTTAAATTTAGGATAAATTAAGACCCTTTTCTTCTTTGTTGAAGTCGTCCTATTTATTCTATATATCTATATATTTCATAAAGTAAGAAGTTTTTGAATGGTGTATTTAAAAAAATATTTTCACTATTAGTAGAAGTACTAACTAGATTAAAAAAATTACTTTTGAAATATTAACAATAAATTTTATTCTAAGCTGTATTGTTTTATGTAATACCCTTTCAAGAAATTTGTAAGGTAATGTAATAGGTGTTACGTTTATATACCATTGCTAATTTGTTGGCTATGAAGATAGTACTTTTACGAAATGATAGATAAAAGTGCAATGTTTTTATAGACTGGTTTAACGATATCTTTTAAATGTGATCGAAATTTTCCGTTCAACAGATTTTTTTTCTGAATTGTATCAAACTCCTTACAAAAAACTGAAATTTGTAAGAGAGTGCTATAGATATTATAATCACATGCCATTGCAAATTTATTATTTTACGTTGCTGTTTTCATAAATCAAGGCTGTCTTCGCTTAATGTCAAAGAATCCGATTGAAACTTGGAACACATTATCAGACAGAAAATTGTTCTAAATTTATAAGGGGTTGTGATATTATAATATGTATATTCGTTTATGATTCAGTGAAATTTAGGAACATTCCAAAAATGTGCAGTTTTTCATTTGAAAACGTAAATTTCGAGACCCATTTGGCATTGCAGTACAGGAGGCGATACATTAAACATATTTTACATCAGAAAACAGGGATTGATTTAGATTTAAATAAGTAATATTATAATATATATATATATATATATATATATATATATGCTACTGTCTAAAAGATAGCGAAGTCAGAACATAAAATTAACTTCAAACGTTTTGTTATTGGAAAAAGTATTCCATTTTCAGGTTCCATTCTTTAACATTACTCGAAGTTAGCCTCAATAGATGAAAGTGCAATGGGTTTATAAAATGATTCAACGATTTGCTTCAAATGTTTGCATTTTTAGTTTCAAAAATGAAGAGGAAATCGGCACAACTGGCAGGATTCGACATCACAAAGAGAATGACGATTGCTACGAGCTGATTGTAGATAAGGTTCAGAAGGATGACGCTGGGAAATACTCTTGTGTGGCGAAAAGCTCTGCTGGTCAGAATGTCACTGCGTGTGAAATTGCAGTCACAAGTTAGTCTTCAAAGTTTTTTAATGTTTTTGTTTTTAATCAAATTTCTTCTTTTTTTGTATTCTCTACAGCATATGGAACACTTTTTTGATCGATGATACTCATTTGTCTGAAAAAAGGGAAATTTAAACCGAATTATAACTATAATATTCTTGATAGTATTATATTAAATACTTAATTTGTTAATACAGATAATGTAAATAAATGTTGCATATAACCAGAAAGAAAATAGAGTTGAATACATTTACTATCGATGTACCATTTACTAAGAATTTATTTTAAGTTTCAAACTCTGCATTTCGACGGAGAGAACGCCACCTAGGCCATCTTTACAGAATAATTAACTTCTTTTTCAAACATGGCGATGAGCTATAAACTTTAGAACACCATTCACTGTTGCCACAAAACATTATAAACGTATAAAATGCAAAAAAAGTGAACAGTAAATAAGAACAAGCATTAACAATCGTTTGCGTAATAATATTATAAAAGCAAATAAACTGTCTGAAAATAACGTAATATCGTCTATCTAAAAATATGATGAAGTTAATGATTCAAAGCATGAAAAATAGTAGATTCTTCGAAAGATTCTTTGCGTCTTTGATGCGAAGCCAAACATGGTATCAATAAATGTAACAATTATTTTCAGAAATACATTACAATATTTGTATTTATAAAGTTTACACTCGCTTGATCATATTTTTGGAAAAAAAAATGTAAAGCATAATAAAATGTAGATTTTGCTTCTCTAAGCTACCTACGAATCGAAATGAAATAGGGAAGGTAGTTAATGAAAAATGGGCTCAAAATTATGCTCATTGTTCGTGTTATCTAAAATTATTCGATTGGAAAGCAACTGTATAATGCTACCGTTAAATAATTTAAGCCAAGTAAGCATATATGAAAAATAAAAACTATATTTAATCACATTTAGTAAAATATAATATTGAAATAAAAAAAAATATTTTTATCTTTAGATGTATTTAAGTAAGCAAATTTACTTTACACGTAGATTTTATACCCGTTTAAAAAAATTTGAAGTTTTGAAATTACATTTTCTTCGATTTGATTAAGAAATGTAATGCAATTATTCTAGCTTTATTATATTCATAATTCTCAAATATTCCATTTGAACTTCTTCCTCATCCCTATTTTAGCATTTTAACGTGACTTAATGTGTTGAAAACGATCACAAATTTACAGTAAGAACTAAATCTGAATTAATTGAAGCAAAAAAAAAAATGTGGTTCCGAAATAGTTTTTTAACCTTCCGTGATCACAATTTAGTATATTTGTGATGAGCATAAAATTTTCGTTTCGAATGCGTTTTGGAAGCTCTAAGATTTCGATGTATAAAAAAACATAATGTAAGGAATTGTTTGAGGTAAGTAAAAAATGTTTCCGAATTATCCATTTAACTTTTGTGATCACATTAAGCATATATGCGATGTATATACAATTTTCATTTTAAAACATTTCGAAAGTTCTACGATTTTCATTTATACCAAAAATAATGTAAAGTATTACTTGTATTAAAAATGAGTTTTCGTATCTTCCCTCCCCCTTTACTTATATGATCACAATTTAGTATAGTTACGTTGAATATGCAATTTTTGATTTAAAAATGTTTTGGATGTCCCAAGATTTCCATTAATAAAGAAGCCTAATGTAAAATAATGAAAAAAGTTATTCGAAATTTAATGATATGAGATAATATTTATTATAAAGTGTTGTTATAGTGTTTGATATGCCACGATTCGAGTGGTTTCATCAAGTTATTCTTAATAAAAGTTTTGAACAGAGAAACATGGATCATATGAATTTTTAAAAAATGGGTAAAATTTACCTGAAAAGTAAAACATTTAAGCGACAATGAAATATTTTCAAGAAATGTAATTATTCCGAATTTTATTCGAATACTTTTTTAATTTATGTTTTGGTAGCTTCTGATTGTAATGCTGCAAAACAATTTTACATTGCATGTGCTATAATAGCCTTGCCAATTCCTGTAGATATAAGTTTCAAAACTAATACTCGTAGCTCGAACTTATAGAAAGAAACATGGTATTTATATTGCAAGACGTACTCTGTTCACAACACATGTCTTTTAATCTACAGAATAATTTTATCTAAAAGGAAATTGATACAAACACATATTAACTAAGTTGTAAGATGTGAAGATTTTAAGTAAAAAGCATTGTTACATATAGAAATTATTTATTAATTATTTTTTTTTTTACTTTTCATTTTGCTAAAGTTAAACTTTAGTTTCTTAAAGGCTAATCAAAGTTTGAAGACATTTAGATCAGTTAATAATTGTACTGTATCATTTTTGATATTTGTTTTTGCACATATATATACTTTTTGTCACAATACTCTGTATTTTGTTGTGCGTCTTGCAATTGCGTTGGAGCAGCTTATGCAACTGCATAACAAGCACCTCGCTGTTCGAAGTGTGTTCTGCATGATGATTGGCAAAAATTCTTCTTTTATTTTAACCAGGCTCTAAAGTATTCGTCAAGGTAGATGAAGATCCTGACAAGACGTCGACGCCGGACTTAACTGATAACGTTCAATGGTGAGGAAAGTCATTATTTATTGTGTGATTGAATATTTAGGTAGTTTAGCGTTATTACAGCCTTGGCGCGTATTGAAACGAACATGGCGAAATCGCGTAATACTACGGAAGAAGTAGAAATGCTCATTCTCCGATATTATGTATTCATTTACCAGAGATAATGAAATAAAGATGAAACCGAAACTTCCTTTTTTGATTTCTAAACAGTAGCAGTTTGTAGAAAAATATGTCATATATTTATGTAACAGGACAACAATAGTGTTCAATGAAAACTTACATTCATAGTAGTTCCGACATACAATTTCAAACGATAAATTAATTCTCAACTAATTAGTTCGGTAATCAAATGTAATTCATCGCCTTATAAGATCGGTAATTAATGTATTAATTGAGAATTATTTAATTATCGAATTGCATTAAAGTAAAATTTTAAGAAATAGAACTAAAAACTCCGACAGAGTGCTTTAAAGTTTTTTACGATTATAATAAACCATTTCCTTAACATATTTTTACTTTTGTGGAACTACTGCAGTACAAAAAATCTATTAAATTGTAAAAATAATTTTATGCATTTTAATTAGTAAAACAAGAAAGAATTACTCAATCGAAATAAAACGAACATTGCAGCATTTTAATATTAAATTCAAAAGATCTAGAAAAAAAATAACAACTTTTAATATTTTATCAAAGCGTTTGCGAGGGGGGTGAACTCCTATTACATATCACCCTATAGTATTACATATATTACTATAGTACATTACTATAGTATTTGCAATATTCGGGTATTAGATTGGCGTCTTCATAGCATGACTTTTCCCAAGGCAGATATCCTGTTCCATAAGTATCAATATTCACGTTTTTGTAATTTACCGTACAATGATAATGAAATAGCACATTTGTATTTATTCCAATTATTAATTCATTTGCGTTCTCTTACGATTTAGGCAAATCTTTTGGTTATTTTCCGTCGTACCAACTCTTTGGCAAATTAACACACTCACTATATGCAGATTTTCCATAATCTTATAATTTTCCGAAGAAAAATTTGTTACAGAACTTTTTTCGAAAGCAGAATTTGAATTTTCTTCGATATTCTTTAAAAACCCCATCACTTACAATTTTTTAAAATTCAGTATGTACCGGTTTATTTGAGAACAAATTTAACAATAGACAAAGAAAAGTGGAAAATTTAATAATGCTTTATCTCTTTCTGTACAATTCTGTCAATAAATTGAATTTGAATTTTTTATAAAGAAAAAAAGTTTCATTGTATCTTTTGCTGTTTTCTTTCTTCTTTTATGTAAATTCTAACTTTTGAAAATGATATTCTCTTCTTGCAAAATATTTTACAATGAGTGCTGAATACTTATAAATACTCATTTCAAGTTCTTTAAATTTAAACTATATATTACTGTAATATTTGACATATCTTAAGAATATATATACAAAAAACAGTTAGTAAAAAAAAATGCTTCGCTGTTCTAAAATTATTATAAAATTTTGAATATTATTCTATTATATCTATATCAAATCAGTTTGTTATTGTATGACAGAAAGGATGGCTCAGAAAGTAGTCTTCTTGGTGATGGATGGCGTTGCTAAGGCAAGGTCTTATCATTGGGGACTGCCATCCATTAAAAGATACCAGAACAAATTTGGCACTTATTTATAGTAGATTAGTTTTGATTGGAAACGCGACGAGTTGTCGTCGTGATTTTGCATTGAGTTGTCAAAGCCATTGAGATCTGGATTCCTTTTTATAAACCGGAAACCAAGAAACAATTAAAACAAAGGATTACTACCGGTAAATCTGCTTTCAAAGAAGGCAAAAACGGTATCATCGGTTAACTATCCTCTTAAGTATTTCTGTATTTTTAGGATCTAAAGAAAATGAAGCCGGAAGACGGCAGTTCTCAAATTAACACCAATAAGTATCAAAACATAAATTTTTGAAAATGATGTTTTCTACATTTTGACTATCTTATATCTTTCTCAGGGCAAAAGACAATGTTGAGGTAGATAGTGAACGTTTCAAAGTTTCCATCGATGAAGCTCAGGATACAGTGTCTTTGATGTTCCAACACGTGACACCAGATGACGCTGGGATGTATACATGCGTAGCGAGCACAAGTAGCGGTAAGATCTCTTGCAGCGCCGAATTAACAGTTCAAGGTAAAGAATTTAATTCACTTCATTTAAACCAATTACACGTGTTTTTAATGTTATATAATTATACATTTATAATAATTCAAATAAGGAGGGAAAAGGTTTCGTAGCATAAAATTTTATCGTAAAAAAATGTGTTCTAAATTCTGTTAACGAATATTTAACTAGGTATAAAATTTCGTATGCATATAATTAAAGAAAAATTAAAAATTTAACGTCCTTAAATGTGTTTAAAGTAAAGTTGTATGAGATGTGATACTTTCGTAGAGTCTTTGAAGCACCTTCTGTTTTTATGAGAAATTGTTTAAAGAGTAATGTACATTGTACTAACAAGATTTTTAAAAATGATTTTTATTATACTGGATTTCTCAGACATGAATTTATTGATAGAAAGTTTTCTCAGACTATTTTAAGATTTGATAATTTTTTTATATCAGAATTACAAAAATAAGAATTTTGTATGTGCGCTTGTTATAAATAAAATATCGGAGAATAATATTTATTCTATCGTATATTTGATCTCCTAAACACTTCACGATTAGCAAACAATTAAGGTAAATATTCTGAATTATGCACACGAAAATGTCGGCAACTCTCAGAAAAAAAATGAAACTTTAGTGGGCCGTAACACATTTTTTATACTAAATAAAATTCTTCATTATACATCATAATGCATTATCTTGACATATAATATAATGTATTATCTTGAATATACTCGTGTACTTTTCCAATTACTCCACATATCACTGCATGTCCATACTTAGAAAATAATAGTCATTACTCTTTCTTTTTGGAATTCTAATAATCCTTCAAAAAAAAAAAAAAACATCCTTATGTACAAAACCGATACCAACTTTTAACAACCAAATGAATCAAAACAAACGATACCGCCATAAATATTCAAAATAGTATTCTAATATTAAAACTAAAGCAAACGATGAAATATTAAAGTAGACATTAAATTATTAAGGCTGACGTTAATATTTTGTGCAAATATCAAAATTAAAGCAAGCAATTTCAATTAAGACTTTTGACATGTGAGACAAAAGTATCAAGTGTGCCATATTTCTTATCAGATGCGAAGCCAAATTACTCGTTAATAATTGTCATTTTATACAATTAGTATAACTTTTTTATATCTACATGCAGAAGTATGGTTCTTAAATTCACTTATATTAATTCTAAAGAGAGCCTAAAGCTCTAAACTTGCGTTTTGTCAACAATTCGGAAATGTATGGACATTTTTTGTTAATGAAAATATCCATGTCAATATTATATTCAGGTTATAATATTTTTTTTTTAAGTTCGATGTCATTTATATATGGTTTAAGAGAAAAATTTAAGATATGGAAACATGCAAATAAGCATAATTTAAATAGTTTAGTGTGTAACAGATATATCACCCCGTAATATAGTATCATCTATCTTTAATATAAGACATTCTTTTGGTTAACCTAATTATTTATATTTTATGTGTTTGTGAGGTATATCGTAAAAATAAATTTGTTCATTTAAAACCAATTTATCATATCGTGCTATAAATAAAAAAACATCACTTTGTCATATTACTCAATATTGAAACTTTTACCACTAATATTTTATTAAAGTTTTTTTTAATACATTTAAAACTAAATTAATATATTTTAATCAACAAAATAATAATTGGAAGCAAATGAATGTTTTGCTTCAAAATTACTTTTACTAAAATATTCCAGATAAAAGTATATGTTTAAATAAGTTTTTTTTAACGTCTCTTAAAAATATGGGTGTTGAAACAACATATTTATATCATCTTTAAAATTGTTATTTGTTCTAAAGGATTGTGTGTAATTTGTGTTGTATAACTTTTACTGAACAAATATTATTATTTTGCTATTTGTTGTTTGCTTAGAAAAACATAACATATGGGTATTTCATTAAAAAATACTGTAATGCTCATGTAATGAAGCATTAATTTTACTAAGTCGTTTTTGAATTTATGTTGATAATAATTACAGTATTTACAATACTTAGCAGAACTATGCAAAATAAACTAAGTACTAAGATTTTAACTAAAATTGTATTTGTTGTAATTTATATTTCTGTAATTCTCATTACTACGTTGTGTCTAATATTAATTAATAATTTTTGCGAAAGAGAAAATTCTGATAGTCATTGAATTCGCTTGGCCACAAATGCAAAGTATTTATTAATAGCGGAATAGTAACACGCTCTCGTTTGAACTTCCGTTTGCAATATCTTATTTCACCGCTTTGATATTCATGTTTTCAGTTCACGAATTCATTTTGTGAAAATTTTATAAATAAAAAGCATATTATTTATTATATAGTTATTATTCTTTAAATTAAAATGTGGGTTATTTTACAAATGGCCAAATTAATGTCATGGCTGCGAAATTGAATTTTATAGTTGGAGTTCGAAAGCCATTGTGTTGCCATTCCGCTATTAATAAATGTTTTGTTTTTGTGGCCAAGCGAAAGCAGCGACACTTGAAAGAACTTATATCTTTGAGAACTTTAGTATATATTGGAACAAATGAAATAAAAAAAAATCGTGGACAGATGGAATCTATTGAGAACTAACAGAAAAGATTATTTACTGAGACGAAATTAATTCACTATAAAATTTGTTTTATATGTTCCAATGAATTGATTTTATGAATATTGAAAATGAGTCTCATTTTTATTTTATACATGTTATACTAAATATGTGTTTAGCATGGCTGTTTTAAAACTGTGCTTTTGCAAAGAGGTTTCTCTGCTTTTGTAGCAACAATAGATTCTTTAGTTGCATGTTGCTTATAGTCGCACTTTTGAATGAAACTATTTTCGTTCTTTTACAAAAAGTTCTAATTACATTTCTTCTCTAAGTCCTGAAGTTCACGACATATATGACTTATTATCTTTTTTTAAAATCTATGATGGTAACTTTTGCTTAGATTTCTTCAAATATCTTCATTTTTTTTACCGCAAAAACTTCACTAAAAATTTCCCATTGTTATCTATTTTTATTCCCCAATGAAATTTTTTCATTAAAATCATTCATGCAACAATTGTGTTAAATAAATATTCAGTTTCTTATTTTTTTTTAATATGTTGTGCAAATAAGAAATGAATTGTTTCTTCAAGTTTCTTACTTTTCAAATAAAAAATAATTTAATAACAATCATAAAGAACTTTTAAAACAATGACAAAATTGTTGTTCTTTTTGGGGGGAGAGATTGCTTAGGTAATTTGTGAAATCATAGATAGCTCTACGTGTTTTAAGTCATTTTTTTCATTCATTCATTTATGGATAATTTAAAATACAAATTTGAAAATAAAAGATTCAGAGCAATGGTTCTCAATGTATGCGTGATGTCCTGGGTAAATGGGGCATCTACACAGGGGTGTGTGCCATCTAGTATGTTTTCTCTTGTATATAATTAATTGTTCTATTTAAATGGGACGCCTTAGTTAAAAAAGGACGCAATGAGTTGAAAACTTTTGGGTGCCAAAAGCTTATAGAACATTTTGTAAAGATAGATTTATTGTAACTTCATTCTTACTCATAGAAATGAATATCATATTTTGATGAGGATACTTTATGAAAACATTTACTTACATAAAATTTATTTAATAAATCCTCGAAGTCACCTCAGTATAACACCATTTTTGTAAGAAAAATTCTGATTCATCAAGAAAAAAAAACACGAAGATGTTTTATGTAAAAGAATTTGATTCATAGAAGTCATATAATTTTATCATTCAGTATAAAAGTCACTAAATATTATGCTACATCCAGACATAAGCAGTGTTATTTGCGCAACAACTTTAAAGGAGTATTGCTATCGAATGATATTGATTTCATCTTTTTCACTTGTTCTCCATTCAAGGTGGACTACTTCGAGATCCAGAGGCTCCCAAACTGAAGGCTCTGAACAAGACCGTAGATGTGAAGGAAGGAAATTCTGCTCTTTTAGAGCTTTCGGCCACCGGATTCCCAAAACCTGTCATCACATGGTACGATGCCTTATGTAGTTAAAATACCGATACAGATTATCACTAAAAATTTTGTTTACATAGTATTCTCTCATACATATTTATATAATGTTGGTATTGTTTAATTTCTAATTTAGGTTAGTCGGTTAATGATATAATGAATCATCTAATTTGATGATTTATATAAAATGAATATTTAATATCTGATGATTTTACGAATGATTTAATTATTTGATTTGATGATTTAATCTAATAATTTGATGAGTGATTTTATCTGATTTAATGAATGATATAATCTAACATTATTATGATCTCAATTTGCTATATTGTTCATAAGTATATTCTGGTCATTTTATTCTCTTCACATAGGTTCAATAGCATAATTCTTACCTTCGTATTAGTATATCCATAGAAATTTTACTGTGGATAAAATCAATATAACTTACATTTCAACTTGCCTAGTTTTGCTCCCTGTATGTAATCAGTCGTGCAGAGTGGTTTATGCACTATTAAATCTGTTGCATCCTCAAATCTTCATATACTGATGGTGAGGAAGTTTGAAGAGAGGATTTCCAGCACAAGGGCTGTCCTCATCATTTGACTATGGCTCAAAATTACGAGGTCCGCCACCATTAGCCTTCGAGGCGTTTCACCTTTTATTATTGTGCCTCGCCATGCGTCCTGCACTCCAAAGAAAACTCGAACTTTAAACTTCCCATTACAGCGCCGCATAGCGGCCCTCCGCCTATGGATTACATGCTTTTATCATCCCTTAAATTTTTGCCCATGAGTTTGGATATATATATATATATATTAGGGGGACCGGAAAGTGATCTCGTTTCAGCATATGTCGATATTCGTTAGCCATTTATCAACTCATCGCATTCTTCAAAGTCATACCAAAGACATTTTAAGGTTAGAGTGACTTATTTACTGGTAAATAATTAAATCTTAATTTTTTTCTTACAAGTTTAGGTGAAATGGCCGGCCAAATACCAAAAGAGGTACATATCCGACATCATATGCTTTTTGAGTTTCACAAGGGTAGTAACATTACGGTTGCTACCAAAAACATTTGCGATTTGTTTATCCAAACGCATTAGACATTCGTAAATGCCAAAGGTGGTTTTCTAAGTTCAAATACGGTAATTTTGGTCTTTCCGACCCGCACCGATCAAGAAGATCAACTACTTTAAACAATAACATGTTAATGGCGGAAGTGGAAGCAAAACCTGTGTCAGACAATTGATCAACTGTCAAACACTCTTAACCAACCTTAGTCGACCCTCCAAGAATATTTGCAACAGATTGGTAAGGAAAGCAGAGCAGTTGTTTGAGTCTCGTATAATGTCCGAAGAAAACAAAGCTAACCAATCTACCACATGCAACTTATTGCTTCAGCAGCCCAATACAGAAGCGTTTCTTGATCGCTTGATCCCTGGATGGAAAAAATGGGTCCTCTGTGATAATCCAAAACGCAAAAGTTAGTGGCTCTCTCCGAATGAATCACATTAAAGATAAGTCAAAAAGTACAGATAAGCCAGGTTTACTCCCGAAAGGTATATTTGATGGAGTATTCGAGGGATCATTCATTCTGAAGTACTGAAACCTGGACAAACTGTGAATGCAGTCCTTTATTGTGAACAATTGGATGGAGTAAATCAATGTTTAATTGAAATGTGCCTAGTGATTATCAACAGAAAAGATGTTATTCTGCAGCACGATAATTCAAGACTGCTCTAAGCAAGACGAACCCTGGAAAAATTAATTAATTGGGAAGGGAGATATCGCTTTATCCAGTCAAGTGACGATGTCAATACCTGAGATAGTGACTTCCTTTTCAAACCTCTACACCACGCCAACAGGAGGACTTGGGACCTCGAAGATTTAATGCTCATCAATTCCACTATTCAGAGAGTCTTTAGTGGCATCAGGGCTTGAACCCACGACTCGACTAGAAGTGCCTTCATAGATCCTTTAAAATCACCTTATTTAGCGAAATTAAAACTATATATGTTTCTGCAGTGAAGCTATTTGTGCGAAAAATACAATAATTATATTATATTATTGTAATGCTTGTTAATTTCAGGTCGAAAGATGGAGAAGAATTGAAACTTGGTGACAAATACGTGATGCTTCAGGAAGATGACGAAACCTTTACCATGGCCATTAAGGATGTTAGTGCTGATGATAGCGGCAAGTACTGCGCAGAAGCCATAAATGACATGGGAAAAGACGAGGTCACTTATGACGTGCGAATTACAAGTAAATATTCAAGATATTTTAATCAATTTTTCTAAAAGAAATTGCATTGGTACTAACACAAACTTTAAAAATGGTGAATGAAAATATATTTCTATAAATTACTGTAAGTACAGTTGTCAGAATTATAGAGGAAGAAAAATGGTTCACTCTGGAGAACTCCTACAATTCCCACTGCAGCTAACTCCTTAGGGTCTTACCTTTTTAGGTAAATACGGGAATCGGCTTCGAGGTAATCTAGCGATCTTTTTCTTATACATGAGGCTTATTATTTTGGCAAGAACCATGTTTTTCGCCAAATTGGGGGATGTTTTCTACACCATGGTGAAGGAAGTCAGTTGACCTTGAATGTCGGTGGCATTTCAAACCTTCGATCATTGGGTCCAAAGAAAAGTTGTCTGGCTGCACTACTCTTATGAACTGGACCAAAAGGGATTTCCCCTCGAGCCAGTTATTAAGGCGTTTTATTTTCTGTCATCATTTTTAAAGAGTTCCGTCAAACTATTTTCGGTAAATACAGGTGAAACGTCTCGTCTTCGGATAGTTTATTCTTATAAACCAGTGTTAACTCCTTTTTCCACTGTTTGTAGCAACCGAATCACAGATGCTCATGGTACATATGCACAGTGTTGTCAGATTCGGCTCTTCCCTACTTACATAAGTTTCTCTTTCTACTTTGAATGTAAATGGTTCAAAGGGAAACTTGATATTAATGAATAAATTAATCACTTTAACAAAGGGCATTAACTTCTAAAAATTTTTTCATTATGAGATCTAATATTTTTCATGTATCTAATTTCCCATCCTAAAAAAAGGTTACATTAAAAATTTTGGAAAATTCTACTCAATAGTTTTGGAGCTATGGGGGTTAAAAAGTAGTATTTTCATGTTAAATGAGTGTCTCAAACATTAACCAATAATTTTTTCCCCCTCGTAACATATATCGAAGTTTGTTGCACCAAACAATTTTTTATTTTTAGAGATCTCAAGACTCTCAACATTTATCCGTAAATGCGAAAAAACATCCTTTTTCTAACCAATATAATTTTCAATAAAACAAACACAAACCAATGAACACTCAAAAAATTGATATTTTTACCATATACGAGATTTTTCATACATATTTTCATGTAATTTTAAAGAACTCGTAAAAAAAGTATGAAGAAATAGAAATGGGACATTTTTTTTTCAAAATTATGAAAATCCTAATTTTACTGCGCATATTACTCTGAAGTACAACAATGATCAACATATAGAAAGGTAAAGCTATTTAGAAGAAGAAAAGGTTTAGTTTTGAAGTTTACACACTTTTTAAACTAATTTGAAAAAAAAAAATTTAAAATAGCATTATTTAGCAAATTTATGAAATTTTAAGCAAAAATCCAGTTAAAATTCATATAAAAAATTTTCAGTTCATAATTTGCCTAAAAATGGATATATAAGTCATAAACTAATTTTGAACAAGTGTGGGAAATTTCAAACTAATATGATTAATAGTTTTTGAGAAATTCTACGCACACAATCTTTGAGTTTTGTTTTCTCAAAAATGAGCATTAGCCTTTTAAATACATGATCCTCACGAAGAATAAAAAGCTGAAAAAAAGCAACTTAAAATTTTGAAGGTCTCTGAAATGATTTGGTACACTGTTAAAGAAAATTTCGCTAAATAATGTAGCTAGGATTATGACACATTTTGTACATATATTTAAATTGTCATACAAAATCAAGCAAAAATCAAAAAGTTGGGTTACTTCATGTGGATATTTTTGAAAAAAGGTGAAAGTGGTCTCATTGGCTGGAAAAAATATGACTAAGAATTTTTGAGGAGCAATAGGCGTCACGATCACGAATACGAGGAGTAGAGACTTAGATGTCTAGTGAATCATGATGCTTACTAAAAACAAAACATTTTTGATGCTATGAGTGCCATCTCTTGGAATTTCTAAGAATTTACTGAGAGACCTTCGTAGCTTATAGATTGTTTAATTATAGATCTCCATATCGCAAGGTATCAATTGCGGGTAAAATATAAATCATTTTAGCGCTTTGTAAGTGCATTAATTGTGTAATGCGGAAAACATAAATCTTTTAGAGCATATACTTCTAACGGTGTTTTTTTTTTTTTTTTTTTTTTAATATCCTTGGATCTAACAATGAAATTCGAATGGAATTTAGAACACCAGCTCTTTGGATCGCAATTCAACAATAAATCGCATTCCATAATGGAAGTATTATTTTTCGGAAGTTAACTATAACTAATTAACATAATTTTTAAGTTTACACAACTATGAATGATACACTAATTTTTCCAGCAGTGATCGAAATTACAAGAGCAATTAAAGATGTCCACCCTTCATATTTTGACGATTTTACCTTCTTATCTTCTTATGCAATTTTAAGGAACTGGGCCTTTTTTTTAGCTGGATAGCTATGTGCCAAATTAATTTAAATAATACTGAACTCTTTAAAAATATCCAGATGATCTGACGGAAAAAAAAATCTCCGAAACATTAATACATGCTCATTTACTCTATCGAAATACTGAATAACTGCTTGACGACATCTTAAAATAATTACCGATGAGAAACATTTCGAAGGAACTTAAAAAGTACCCTTGTTAGGAAAGGTGTAGCTCATTATAATATTGTCCATTTAACACTCTCTAAGAAATCCATGAGTATGACAACCTTCATCTCCCAAAATATCCTTATCATAACGTTTCATTGTTACCTCTCTGGAGCAGAGCAGCGAATATAGTCGAGAATTCATAGCCGTTGTCAAGTCATACATTTGTGTCCTGGTGTCACTAAAGACCCGTCGTATAGAAGGACTGATACACATTGAATCTGTCGAAGCTCAAGTCTTACGTTGTCGTAGTGTAGAAGTTTGGAGAGGAAGATGCTAGCATACGTGTCGTCGGGTTCACTTGTCCAAGGTTCAAAATTATAAGATCCATTACCAAATAACCTTTATGATGCTTCCAAGAGCGATGTCAATAAAAACTATCAATTCTTTGGAGCAGATTGCATGAAAGCCATCCATTGTTTTGATTGCTGTTTGGTTGCCGGTTTACACTGATGAATCCAGATTTAACCGATGGTGATAACACAAAGAGGCAGCAATACTCTCTTAATTTTGCAGCAAATGGCTGTCATACCAAAGCTAACTTAGTGATGTATTTCCATTATAATTTAACTCTATAGCCACCTTGAAGTCTTAATTAAGTTGTCAGTAAGTTCAAAACTCCAGTTAAAGGTACACCGCAAAAAAACACCACCGTTTATTAGATAGCAACATTAAATATGCAAGAGATTGCTCTCTCTCCAATCCTTCATAACCCAGTTAATTCTAGTTTATGTTCAAGTAATAAAGTCTTAGCTTACTAAATCACCCATTCTGATTTAAAAAATTCTCAATTATAGCAGATTCAACACTTATTATTCTGATCAGGAATCACTTTCAACTATTGTTAATGTAAATTATTAATTACAATGATTCTCTCCAATCTATAAAATATTTCAGCTTGTCATTGTTCTCGATTTCCCTTCTCTTTTCTTTCAAATCTTTTTCGCTTACATATCCTTATCTCTAAGTAAATTCACAATTCTTCTTATCTTCATCGAATCTACTTAAGTACGTTTCATCTGGTTTTCAAGGGGTTGTAACTGGATGCGCGATTCAGATTTCCAAAAAGCACCCGAGGTAGTGAAGAGAAAACCGCGAACTGCCCATCATTATAACTTATGCCCCATTGAACAAACAGCAGTACACAATTGTAACACTGTAACTGTAAAGTAGTAACACTGTAACTGTAAAGTAGTAACACTGTAATAACATTGTTACATATGTAACGTTGTCTTAGCAACGTCAACTGCAATCTAAATACTTCATAACTATGTTAGTATTATCGTTTTTGATTAAAATCAACGAAATTTTCAAAAATTTATTTTTAATGGTAATAAGGAAATAATTGTATTTTTTAAAAGTTTTCATTAGATAAAATGTTTTGTGCTTTTTCTTATATAAGTACAGTAAAAGAAGTGTTTATTTATAGATATCACGTTATACCGTTTCGTAATAAATTTTAAATTATTTTGCATTAGGTCCACCCAAGTTCCTGAAACAAATGAAGGGCTCCACAGTTTTGGTTGGAGAAGATATTGAATTTACAGTCGAAATTGACGGTACACCTGAACCTACTGTTGCTTGGTAAATCACACTTACACTATATTTGAAGATCTAGAGAAATCATGTAAAATTTTGGAATATGTATTCAAGAAACTCCATATCCTTACTTAAAAGTCATACACCCTTAATAATGCTTTTTGTTAATGGTATATTAAATTATCTTTGGAATTGAAATTGATTTATGAAAAGAAATTCATTTAACTTATATGATAAAGCTAATTTGATTTTCAAGACCCATTTTTATGAGAAGTATGTTTATTATCACCCATTGGGTACTATTTAAAGCTCACTTTCTACTTTTTATCTCTTTTTATATTGCGTTTCATGATGTATTTTAAATAAATTTTGTAAATGCTACAATCTGTTAAAAGAATTGTAAATTAAATATATTTAATTTGCATGGACGAGGGATGGTGAAATTCATAATTTTTACTCATTACTTTGCATGATTGGTGGAAGTAAAATACTAACAACTGACAAATATAGTTCAAGAATTTATACTTATTACAATGAATTGGCTATAAAATTCAACTTCTGTGTTATAAATCACTGAGTTTATAAAATCTGTGTTTGTGATATAAATAAATTCTATGAGGAATGTTCAAAGGAATATAAGGTACATAATATATTAATTGTTCAAAAGAGATAAAAGAAGTAATAAATGGATAAAATATAAAGCTGTGCAGAGGATAAAAGGCGGAATATTAGGATAAAAACAAAAAAAACGTATAATGAATAAAAGAAGGAATATAAGCATAAAAATACAAAAGTAGATATATAAAAGCAGAAATAAATGAATAAAAACATGAAAACTGTATAAAGAATAAGAGTTGGAGTAAAAGAAGAAAATATCTAAAAAAAAATGTTACAGAGGATAAGAGTAAAAAGAAAAGGATAGAAGTACAACTAAAAGAAATTAAATATAAAAATTGAAAGAAAAGGATGAAAATGTAAAAATAATACAAATGATAAAGGTAGAAATGAACCTATAAAAGGAATAAAAGGATAAAAATTTAGAAGTATAGAAAGAAAAGGGTAAATGAAGGAATAAAAGACTAAGATTATAAAAGTAGTGTATAAATGATATATAAATAGAAATAATAAGACAACTATGTAAAAGTAGTACTAAGATAAGTAGTATAAGAGAAGTAAAAGAACAAAAATAGAAAAGTTGTTTAAAGGATAAAGGTGTATATATATATATATATATATATATATATATATATATATATATATATAGGAAAAACTATAAAATAGTACAAAAAACAAAAAGCAATATTAAATTTGATGAAAATCGTATGTGATAAGATTTAATAAAATATTAACATTGAAGTCCAAACCTTTCAATTCCAAATACAACTAACAAGTTACTTTCAATTCTGATAAATTCTAAGATCATCTGGCTCTAAATTTGTATTCTAATATCATCCGTTCTAGTATCACATTTCTTTAAACATTATGTACTGTTTTAGTGTATCTTCCATAAAAATATATCTATACATCTCTTAACATTGTACTGTCTTCTCAGGAGTAAAGATGGTCAAACTCTTGCTCCCTCTGAAAGAGTAAAAATAACGTCCGACGGCAAGGTCAGGAAACTCGTGATCAAAAACGCCACTGTGGAAGACGCCGGTAATTATTCGTGCATCATCAAGAACGAAAATGGAAGCCAAGGAGGATTCGGAGCAGTACAAGTCAATTGTAAGTTCATTCTAAAATCTCTTTAATGGCATTCAAAAGGGTGATATTTTTTTTTCAGAGGCAATAGCCAAATAATACACATTTGTAGGAGACAGTTATGGCGAGGGATCGTTTTAGGTGAAGCAAAAGGTATTCGTTAGTGTAACAGTATTTTAATATTTGAGATAAGCCCTTGGACAACAATTATACACACAATTCCGTAATATTCATAGAATATAAAGGGTCCGGAGTGTCACCACATGTTCCACTCCCCCAATCTTCGGTCTTCACTGAAGCATTCCTCCTTGTTTCGCCTGGTCGTTAGAGGGAGCTTCTGCTGCTTGAGGTAGTCATAAATAGTTGATATTACATTATAATGACGGTTATACTTTTATTTAAATTTCAGAAAAGGGCGAACAGATATATATATATATATATATGTTTAAGTCAGGGTAGGTCAAATGTCACTTCCCAGTTTAAGACGGGAATAACATTTGTTAGAATTAACTTTCATTGTTTTCTAATCAGAATGTGAAAGTAAGGTTTAAAATTAAAATTTTGAAAAATGCACTCCTGAATGACGTGTGAAAAGTATCTAGTTTTGCTATGTAAATGAAGGTCGTTTTGTTCTTCACTTAGAGGGCATTTTGTGCCTCATTTCACTTAAGGAAAATTCCTTCTAAGAATATCATGTTGGCCTTAATTAAACTTTTGGTGACATAAGGGTCTTTGAAAAATACTTCAAAAGCTTGAAACCCTAATCGACTCGTAGCAAGGAAAATCTTATTCATGTTTAGGAGGGAATTACTGAAAAACCAGGAATATGGATTCGACACCGTTCTTGAAAACTTGTCAATTCTCACATTCTCCTGATCACAACTGCACCAGAGTGTTTTCTCTGGAAGTGCCTTAAAGATCGTGTTTTCACTCATTATTCTTGCTTTGCTCAAGTCCAATATTCATGGGATACAGCGAGAGATATCTCAATCCGTTACGATAAATGAGATGGAAAGAGCCTATATTTGGTAACTGGACAATGGATGATCGTGTGAGAGATTTTTCTTTCGTATCATTGATTAAAAATAAAATATATTTATTTGTGTGTATAATGTTATGCATTTCGAATAATGTATGTGGTAGAGGTAGCTTAGCGAACACGCGGTTGTAAACTGGCGTTGTTTCAAGCCGTAAGCTCAAATACTGAAGTCACTAAAGACCTGCCGCGCAACTGGGTTGATGCACGTTAAATCTTTCGAGTTCTTAAGTTTTCCCGTTGACAGGGTGTAGAAGGTTGGAGAATAGAGTGCTAGCTCAGGAACTGTTTTCGTCACTGGACCAAGATTCAAAATTACGAGGTCCGTTGTTAGTAGCCATCGTGAGCTTTCAGAGTGTGACGGTAGCAAAACAATTAATCAATCCAAATAAAGTATAATATTATACATATAAATAAATAAATTCTATTGTAAAAAATAAAGAAAAATGTATCATTTAAAACTGTAAAGGGACATATGTACCCTTCCCTGCATTTTATATCAGAATAATCAACGAGGTTAAGAATTAATCACAGTGCTACACATACGTACATAGTTTGAAATATGTCATATATGGGCTGTGGCCTGAAACTTCGAACCAAATTTTTCTGCGAATCACATTCAGTCTTTTATAAAAGAATATTTTTTGTAAAAATATTTTCAATAAACTTATTTCTTTCAATTATCGTTTCTTCCAATTATTAATAGCTTGAATTTAAGCAACAGTTGAAAATATTATTGGTAGAAAAAGATCAATTATTAAAAAAAAATTCAACAAGCAATTTTGTGTTTCCTTCCTCTAATTTGAAGTTTAAAAATGAAATTGTATTTCCCAAAAAAATAGTAAAAGCTTCAATCAGGCCAAATCTCTATAAAACTAAGACTTATTTTGAGGCAGACGATTTATTTTGTACTCTACATTATTTAATTTGATAATTTTAATATGCTTTAATATTTGAATTAGATTCAGAAAATAGTAAATTTTGAAACCAATATTATTTTTAAAATGTCTTTTAACTGTTAAACATTTGAAGCATTAGAATCTAGATGTACTGAAAACATCTTTCGAAGTTGGCATATAGTACAAATCCCATAAATCAGACCAACATTAGCTGTAGCACGGTACATTTTGTAAACAGAACATAATAATTCATTTTTAGAAAAGGCGAAAGAAAAATTAATAATTGTTTTGAAAATTTCGATTAAATTTTCTTATTTTACTATTACTTAATTTTTATAGCTCCAGCAAAATTCGTAAAAGGATTGAATGATGCAACTATAAACACGGGTGAAAACGTCGAATTTTCTGTCACTGTTACCGGAAACCCTACTCCTACTCTCAAATGGTAAGTATATCAGTCGAAAAAAAGAGTAAAAAAAACCATTTTATTCCTTGATGTAGTTTGATGTTTTCTGTAACCGTGGGAATCCAGTGGCAATATATGAGCCGTTTTCTTTGAAAGCGGTGTAAATCCATTTTGATAAAAATTAGTTAATGATAAAAATTAATACAATTTACTATGAACTTTTTATTTATAAACTTTTCCCAAAAAAATCTGATAAATTTTTCATTGTTTTTATCATTACAAATTTTTGTAGTTAATAAAGTTACAAATATAATTACTTTGAAAATGGTGTAAGTCCACTTTCCTCAAAGACATACTACTATTTAGTTCAAAATTGTACTACATACTTTTTTTAGTTCATTTTTATATGTGTGGCAACAGTGTAAATGACATAAACATTTTTATAGTTTCCCGGAATTTCGGTTTTCCCTCGTTTATTATAGAATATAAAGTCACAGTATGAAAGTGTTGAAATAAAGCCTATTTATTTTATTATTTATTATTTTTTTTTATCGTTGAAGTATTTAATAAAAATTTCATAAAAAGAAATTAGTTTGTTTCAATTGAGATCCCGTAGTTAATATTTTGTAAATGTAAGATTTTTACTTTTTGCTGACTTTGAAAGTGGTGTAAGTCCTTTAGAAGTCATTAAAAGTATAAATTTTTGTTAATCACATTTAAAAAATGATTACACTATAAATTTAAATCAATTTAATATTTAAAAAATACAAAACTAGTGTAATAACATCTATCCATATTTTTCAAATTATTCAAGTGCAAAACCTTAAATATCTCCATATAAAATAAAATACACTTACACCACTTTCAAAGAAAACGGCTCATATCTCTCCCTCCTCTACTATAATCACTCTTTCCAGTTTATACTTTATTTTAGCGTCTCCTTTGCTCCTGAAAGTACACCCCTTTCCTATTCTTTGCTATCGAGATGATCGCTGTTATTTAATTTAATTAATTTTATTTTATTTTTTGCATAATTTTATTATGAAATCTATTTCTTTTAGCACTTTAAAAGCTTAGCTACCTAACGTAATTATGGGAATCTTGCCTCGCGGTAACTTAATGTTCTTTTCTCTTCCCCATGGGGTTTACTATCTATGGAATACACAGAGGGCGGAGCCCGATCTATCTCTATATTTTCGACTTTTTTTCTTGCCATCCAATTTTTATCTTTTTCTTCCTTTTTATATCTTGATTGCAGTTTAAACAAATGTTTGGCACAGCTTCGCCATAACTGGCTCTTGCGTCATTAACCGTATCACTTACTACTTTTTCCTGCGAGACTACGCTCAATTTCCAAAATTTGTGTAAATTCATTTCGAGCTGAAGTGAACTGCATCATCTAGTTTTCTAAGTATCAGGCACAGTCGATAAATAGCGAGACACAGGATGTTGCGCTAAAAGTATGAAACTTAAAGAAGTAGAGCTAGAGCCCTGATATGTAGCTGTTGGCATGATGAAAATGATTGGCGTGGGTTCTAGTACTCGATAGTGTTATGTATCCACAAGGAAGGGGAAAAGCATGATGACAGAGCATAGGAAGTATCTAGTCACTTTGTTCTTTTTCGATTACTCGGGACAAATACTCGTCGAAGAACTGGAAAAATGAGCTGCAGTCATTGCTCCTCAGTACTATTAAATGCTGAAGAAAACCTAGGGGGAAAAAATCGAATCGTGCCATTCCAGTACTGGTGTACCACATACATCAGCGCAACAAATGAGCTACGCCATTGTAGTCCAGATCTGATTCAGTGGGATTTTCATATCTTAGGTTTTAGTGATAGCCTAGTGGTCATGGATCCATACTCGCGAGTGTTGTTATTTTTGTCGAGTCAGAGGTTCGAGCCCTGATGCCATTAAAAACTTGCCGTGCAGCAGAGCTGATGCACGTTAATGCATGGTAAAAGTCCAATGACCTTCCGTTGGAGTGGTGTGCAAGTTTCGAGAGGGAGATACCAGCCAGGTGTCGTCCTCATTGTTTGACCGAGGTTCACAGTTACGAGATCCGTCGCCAATAGCCCTCGAGGGATAATGGCTTCCAGTAGGACAACAGTTTATGTACGTAATGTTGTAAACGTATAGCTATTAATACTGATTTATTGGTTTCAGTAAAAGGTAGATTGGTAAAATCGGCAGTATTGTAAAGATTTATAAGAATTTAAGTGAAGTATAGTTTTAATAAATTAAGAAAAGTCTTACATTTATGCTAGAGTGTTGTGAAGTGAAAAATCATTTTTACAAATATAAACAAGTTAAAAATTTATAGTTTTTATTTATTGTCCTGAGGACTTCTCTACCTAGTTATCATCCACAGTTATACATTACTTCCAGTGTTTTTCGGACTTTCGAAGGCCATTGTTGCAAAACTCGGATGATTGAATTTTATAGTCTCCACACAAAAGGATAATCAATTCTGCAGCCTCTCCAGAAACCAAACATATCAACTTTTATAGCTGTATTTTACATCATCATCTACTCTTGGGTTCGAGTCCTGATACCCCTAAACACCGCCGTGTAGCTGGGGCTGACGCACGTTAAATCTGTCGCAACTCAAAGTCCCCCCCCCCCATTGGTGTGAAAAAGAAGTCTGAAGAGGAAGATGCCAAATCTGGTGTCATCCTTGTCATTTGACTGAAGGTCAAAATTGCGAAGACCGTCGCCAACAGTTATCTCCAATTTTCAAACTGTCAGAAATATTTCAAAAATAGTAGATTGGGGTCAGAGTTGGGTTAGCAGTATCAATTTTTAGCACATTTGACATTTTATTACTTTATTTTTTTGAGTTAGTATATTAAAGTTATATGTTTATTGGAATTATAATTATTTAAAATATTAATTGTCGGATCTAATCGAGCAATACGACTGTGATAATGAAACATAAAATTCTTATATCTTAAAATTTGGCTGTGTTTTATGCTAAGTCTATTCTAAACTATTAAAATGAAATTTAAGAAATTTCAAATATTTAAATTATATATAGATTCAAAATTAAACTATAACGTAAAAATATAAGTATTAAAATATCTAGCTTGATTTTTTTTAAAGAGACTGAAGTCACTTTTTAAAGAAGCGGCTAATTAAACAACGGATTTTTGTTTGTGTAGGTTGAAAGATGGAAAGGAAGTGAAGATAGACGACTCCCACATAGTACAAAGAAAAAAATCAGACACATCTTACACGTTAATTATCAAAGAAACAACGACGGAAGATATCGGAGAATACTCTTGCGAAATCGTCAATGAGCACGGCAAAGATACATCCAAAGGAACACTCAAATTAAAAGGTAAACATAAATTCACTAAGAAATTATTGCTATGTTTATACTCAGAAAAGTCGCTATTTTTTCTAACATGCGAGTGCAGCTCAAAATTTCTCGATGCTGAACGTTTCTTGATTATTACCATGACGCCAGAAGTGAAACAATACATGAATGATAAAGAATTTGTAGCAGACGATTATTATTTTAATAAGATTTTTCACAGGAAGTCACATGAGCGACCACGGTAATCGAGTTGTCTTGGCAGCGGCCAGTATTATTACAGTCGAATCGTGGGTTCGAGTCTTGATTCCTCTAACACGTATAGTATACACTGTTGATGCACGTGTTATCTATCGGGTTCATAGACCTAACTTATAGATGGCGTGAACGTTTGGAGAGAGAGGTGTCCGTTCAAATGACTTCCTCATCACCTCGTGGTACCAAAATTTCGAGATTAATCGCTAATAGACCTCTTGTTGCCTCTTAGTGTGACTTTCATAATAAATCAATCAATCAACTCAAGTCACGGAATGAACTAATAATTGCTTGGAATATAATTTTGATAATTATTCTCATTGAATGAAATTAAAATATTTATCTTCCAACAAATATGGTATAACATTCTGTATAAAATTTTGAGTAGCTGAAATGAGATGTTCTGTGATAATAGATAATTAAATACATGTGATAAATAATTAAAATGATAGAAATATATATTAATCCTCAAATATCGGATTATATCCTCCACATGAAAAGGATTTGTTTTAAAAAAAATTCCAGTCGTATAAAATGAATTTATATTTCTTAATAAACTTTCAACGTTTATAAAATGTTTATAAATCGCAATATAACGTAGATTATATCGTGATTTTTCCTTCGATGAACACTTTGAGACCATTAAATAAATTCGTTAGAATTTTAAATTCTTACTAATAAATGAAACGTGACTTATGTAGATTAGATTGAAATTAGTGAATTGTAACGAACTTAATTGAGGAAATGCATGTATAAGCAATAAATCGTTTAATATTGAATTGATAGTTTGGTCGTTTTAAGATAGTGAACTGAATTTTTCAAGTGAAACAACAGTATCAGATCAGCGTTCAGTAAAGAGTTTTAGAATCTAGAAAAGATCTGCAAATGGTCAATGATTCGAATCCTCATCTTTAATTCGTCTATGGCCTCGAATCTGATAGAGTTAGTAAGAAGTAATATAATTATAGTATTTATTTATTAAATCAGACACATATATGGATAAATTATCACACATAAAGAAGTTTAAGAAATAAATAGGGATTATTGGTTGATCCGAATAAAATAATTCGATTATTCTCTATGAAAGACGTTCTCTTCATTTCTCTGCGCAATTTTATTATCCTCGAAATAATCCTAATAATAATAGAAGAAGGAAATAATAGAGAGGTGTTACAATAGGACTTAAACTTTCGCCATCACTTAAATGATGATTTCCTAGAAAAACGAAGCTATTACATGGCAGCCACAATATTGGGTGAATGACGTCACTGAAAGGTTGTCTATGTAAACCAATGGCGTGGTTTCCTAATTACCGTTGTATGCAAGGAAACCCCGTCATTTGTTTGCACAGACAAAGTTTTGGTGACGTAATCAACCGTAGTATTACGGCACTACAGATAAATGCTCCGTTTTCCTAGATAATCATAGCTTCAATTCTCTTTATAATACTTTTCAAATTTTAGTTAATGAATGAATCTGAATCGATTAACACTTCGGGTCTTAAAAACGTCTCCTGATTCATAATGTTAACTAAATTTTAACAGTAAAAAATTCAAACGTTCTATCTTTCAATTTTGAGTTGCAACATTTATACTTTTTGGACAGAAACTAAACTTTCCTGTTTTTCAATTTTTCTGTTTCAATAGCAGTTGGAAAAATTAAAGTTATATGAAATTTTTCTATTTAATGACATTTTTGAATTACTTTAAAAAATTTTAATTTTTAGAAAAACTTGGATTCAAAAAAGGTTTGAAGGACATTCAAGTTTCAGAAGATGAAGATTTTGAGCTCAAGGTTAATATTTCTGGCACTCCTAAGCCCACAGTTAAATGGTAAACACATTCAGTTATTTATTTCAGCTCTTCTATAAAATCTATTTTAGTGAGATTATAAGCTCTAATCTATTTCAATTATATTTAAACTCTTTTCTTCGCTCAGATACATATTACGAAAAATATTATGAAAGAGTTGTATCAAATCTGATTTGTAACAAAAATATAATTTAATTAAACTGATATATATATATATATATATATGAAAAATAATTTAGATTATGTATAAAAGGATTTCAAATCGTTTTTAACTCGTTTACAGAAGTATCTAAGTATTTGAAACTGTACTATTAGTATCATTTGTAGTTTTTAATGCAAAAATTAAATTTAGATTTCACTATTTTACAAATTACTTGTAGTATAAAAATAAATAAAAAGTGAAACGTGAATAAAATGCAACTTAAAAAAAAACGTTACGTTTGGAACGAAAAGCATTACAACGCTATGCTTCTGGATTCCAAAGCATTATTATCATTTAGAAACACTTTAAGGTTTAAAAATTTGCTATTAATTTAATTTGTGTATTTTTCGAAAACCATATTTGGATTTTTCTATTTTACACTTACAAGACGTAGAAATAAATAAAACGTTAGTTTTGATGTAATGTTGAATATCGAACCAAATTAATATCATGCTAGCCCGATTTTCAAATCATTCTTACCACTTTTACAGAAACACGTAATTTTTGAAACTAATTATGCTTCGTATTAATATAATTTATATTTTTTAATGAAAATTATATTTAGATGCTATACTATTTTACACCTATTTCATTTAAAAATAATTAAAATGTCGAATGTTATAATAAGTCAAAATTTTTAAAAAGGGTTATAAAAATCCAAGTTATAAAAAAGGGAAAAGAAAAGAAACGACCAATGCTGAACAAAATATGTTACAAAATCATGGTTTCTGGATTTGTATAACCCTTCTTACCTCTTTTACCGAAATACCTTAGTTATTGAAACTGTTCAATTATTGTAACATTTAAGATTTAGAGAAAAATAAAAATAAATTTGAACCGATGAGTGTTCCCAAATCGTGCTTCTAAATTTCAAACCATTAATTACACTTTGACAGAGACATTTTAGTTTTTGAAACTATGCAATTAATATAATATCTTTTTATTACAATTGTATTAAGATTATATTATTGCGTGTTTTTAAGTAAGTGCCGTTTTGATATTACAATACTGGTGCAGTTTTTTTTTTTTTTTTCATTATTTTATTGTTATAAGAAGCATGTTCCTCAGTTCACTATCAAGGCATATACCATATTGTGCAATCTACTTCAGTGTTCTATCCTCACAAAAATCTACCACCTGAAGGGCTAACCCATACAGCACGGTCATTTTGATATCAACATTATCGTCATATCGCTGACCGCCTAATGCTTTCTCAAATGAAGGAACAAGTATTAGCCACTGAGAGCAAGACCAGGGCTATACTGAGAGTGATCATGTTATTCCCATGCAAATGATACTTGGGTTCGATCTCGTGTGGATATGCATTGTCCTGTAGCAAAACAATCTATTTACAGAGCCTGTCATCCCTTTTGTTTTGGATTTCATAACGTAGTTTAGTTAAGATCTGACAGTTAATCTCTGATTTATTTTATCACCCCAAGGCAAAAAAATCTACAAACAACACCTCCTGCCTATCCTAAAACACAGTGCATATGATTTTGCGCGGTGAAGTTATTTGGTTGAGCTTCACCGTTTTACATGATGTCGAATGACTCCATTCCAAGGACCGTTGTTTTGTTTCCGGTGTCACATGAGTCACATGTCCTTCTCATTATTCTTCTAATCATTTTCGGTAGCTTTCATGACTTGTGCATGCAGAAACAACACCGCTTATTTCACAATTGGTGACATTTGCAATTGTATGAGGCATTTTAGATGAGCACAAACAAACGTTAACACGGACGAATGCTTCCAAGCTGGCGTCTGTGATTAACCAGTAGATGCAGGTACTCAGTATACCTGCGTGGAATGGCGACAGTAGAGCTGCAGTAGCATATTTAAAAAACGGTTCTTACTTAAAATCTCCCCTAGCACTATTTTACACCTACTTAGTATAAAAATAAATAAAGCGTCCATAAGACGTCTTAGAAAATAAAACGTTTCTCCTCCTAAATCGTTGCATTCGAAACACAAAACGGTTTCATAATCATGCTACTGGAGACAAACTTTGATAATGGTATAATTACGAATTTCGTGAGAAGCTTCATGTGAAAGAGAAATTTGGTGCGGAATAACTTGCTCGCGTATCTAAATTTAGAATGGAAAAGTTAAATTTTAAACAGCTTTCGATAAATATGAGATTGTTTCATTTTCTGTAGGTCAAAGGATGGAAGTGATTTGGTCATCGATGGCGAACATGTGGAATTCAAGACGGAGGAGGCAGACGATTCCCTTACCGTCATTGTGCACAAGTCAACCCCTGAGGATAGCGGAACGTATAAGTGCACCATTACCAACTCTGAGGGATCAGAAACCACTGAAAGCAAAGTGACGGTTAAAGGCAAGTAAAAAATCTGTACTTGACAACAAATAATGCCTGACAATTTCGTTACCTTATAAATTCATAAAATTTTCTACACTTCGAAATTAACATCCGTCTTCTACATAAAATGAATTACTCTTGAAAATACACCCCCTTCCATACATAGAGCATTCAAAAAGTTCCAGGACACCCACCCGTAAAAAGGCACATTTGGCGTTATCTGTACGAAACTAATGGGGTAATGTAGCAACGACCTTCAGCTACGCGTATCAAGAAGTTATTCATTTCTGACAAGTTCCGACTTAGTAGCATTGCTTTGCGTAACGCGTGTGTGTTTATTATTGTCATTGTCAGCAAAGGACGAGCATCAAATTTTGTTTTAAATTGGGAAAAGAGGCTACAAAAACGTATAAAATGGATCAAATCTGCGTATTGTGACGATGCTATTAATTGTTCCCGAGTACTTGAATGATTTTTGAGGTTTAAATTTGGAAGGAACTTGATTAAAAAGATAAGAGATAAGATCGCCCATGTTCCTGTCGAAATGATGAAAATGTTGAGCTTGTGCAACAGAATTTCGTTGTCAAAATTCCTCTGAGATTGGAATATTTTACAAAGATGTTTTGTATCAGCTTTTGAAGCGAATGTGGCGTGTGCGGTCGATTTGTTGGACGGTGGAAATTGATTCCTTTTTCACTACATAATCCAACGCCTATCAAGTCCATCCTTGCGCTCATATTTTAGAGAGAAGACAGATTGTGTGCAGAAGAAAGACTCCCCTTGTACTCAAATTATATGTTCCCCCTCCCTCTCCCGGATTATTTTTTGTTTCCCAACTGGAAATTGAGCGTGACAGGTCAGTGGTACGAGTCGAAAGAGAAGACTTAGCGGCGATGACTTTGGAACACAATAGTGTTGGAATGGTTGTGTGCAAGAAGACGTGTGTTTACTCTTTCCAGGTGTTGCACTGTAAGCAAACTATATAGAAGTCGAATATTGAATTTATGTGTATCATTATCTGTGTTATGTGGAATGTATTAGATAGTTCTAGGACATTTTGAATATACTGTGTATTTTCATTCACATTTTCAGTTCAAAATTATTTATTTCGATTGCTATGTCGTATAAAGTTTTAATTTATTTCTTACAATGTGTTATATAATATAATTATATACATGTTATTCTCACGCATATAAATTTTGGCAATGCTTTATTGCAGAGTTTAATCCTTATTTAAATCATCCTACTTCTATGAGAATCAAAATTTGGATCTAAATATCAAATTTTACTAACTTGATATTTTTCAAAACATCATAACATCAAACATTTTAATTAGAGTAATGATTTAATTAAAATATTCGAAATCTTACACTTCTAGCCTTGTTTTGATGTTGTGACTAGCAATAATAATAATTATAATAAATTAAAATGCCTGAGAAGATCAAAAGCTACTCCAATTGCAAACTGAAATTGTGATAGCTGTAATGAAGTCGGAAAAAAGTAAATAAAAAGCAATGTCTATTAGTGCCATCTTTCAACTTTTAATCTTCAAGGAAATTCTGGCTTTCATTTTAGATTTTCATATTTATGTTTAAAAACAAATTTTTCAACTTAAGATTTTTATGCAGGTATTATCCCCAGTGAAAATAATTAGTCCAATTACGCCTTTTTATTGATAAATTCGTTTCTATCGCGTACCCACGGTAGTCTAGTGGTCCTGATCGCGGACGGCGTTGTTTTTGTCGAGTCGTGGATTCGAACCCTGATTCCACTAAAGATACGCCGTGCATCTGGGGCTGATTCACATTAAATCATCTGTTCAGGTTCCAAGTCCTCCCGATGGTGTGATGCGGTAGTTTGGAGAAGGAAGTTGCAGTTAGGTATCGTCCTCGTCACTTGACCAAAGTTCAAAATTGCGAGGTCCATCGCTTATAGCCTTCGTGCTATTTCTCAGTGCAACGTTGGTAAACAATCGCGACCACCGGTTTTCTATCGAGCTTTACTTCACTTACATAAAAAGAGCTATGAAAAAAAAAAAGAATTTTATTATGTTATGAACATAACTTTATTTCTATGTGAATTGAGTCGATTGCAAGTAAGAAAAAAACTCAAGTGCAAATTCTCCTGGCTATGGCTTCCCCTAATCCCCTGTCTGTTTGCTCATATGTTGGCCAAACGATGAAAAAATTTAAAAAAATATAATGATAAAGAACAGAATATTATGGGTAAATAATGAAATGTAATATATATACGAAACAAAAAAGTTCGCATGCAGATATTAACACCTGCTAGTGAACTCCACACATGATATCGAAAAGCATTTAAAAACTTCGCAGAATCAACACTCATCAGGTTACTTCGATTCCTTAATTACTTCAAAAAAAAGATTACATAACTTACGAGAACAAAATAACAAGTACCGACTTGGAAAATTCATACAAGCGATGATAAACTCACCCCAAGGAAAGGTTATTTGACGAATCCCATTAGGTTCATTGCCATAGCTTTTTCATAAGAATTTTCTTGAAAGAATATTTTTAAAGTAGTAGAAGTCATATGGGGGGAGGGGGGAGTAACTTTGAAATTAATATTGAAACATCCAAATATCTGTATAAGCTACACTGGCTGTACTCTCAGGCACTTTATTAGCATTTAATTTTAGACAAAAAACATATTCTCAATAATGTTAGTTATGAACTAGAAATGAAAAACTGTATTTTTGTGAAAATTCATTTTTTTTTCAAAAATAATACCTCAAAAAATGTACTGTAAGATTTTACAAAATTTCATGCATAATGTTTTATAACGTTCCTGATTCAGGACAAAGTACGTATTTAAAAGTGTGATCTAGGATTTATAAACTAAGCTCCTGCTTTATATGGTATTTTTTGAGATCCAAATTTAAATAATTTGAGTAAAAATACATATAAAATTTTAAAATGTTATAGTTTCATTTAATAATCTAAATATCGCTTTAGTTTTTGAAGGTTAGTTTAATTTTTTTTTAATTTGGAAAAGTTTAAAATGGGTCACTAAAGGAAGATTTGAGGTAATGTTTTGTATCACTTTCTCAGAGACACGTTTTTTATTTATTTATTTGTAAATTAAACCAATTTTGGTACTTTTCATAAGAAACAGTTAAGGTATGAACTACAATTACCTTTTGTTTTTGTCCAACAAATGTTTTTATCAGTTTTTGTATTAATATCTTAAATTCATTGAGAAAACTTGTTAAAAAAGCTAACTTTTAATTACTTTCGCACATTCAAATTAAAATTTCGCGTATTCTTAAATATACGCATAAGGTATATTTAAGAATATATTTAAATGTCATGCTTTTAGTATGTTATCAATATTTTGAATTGCAAAAAATTTCATTTTGAGGTTCCCTTGTATTAAAATTTTAAAGATACAAATGGAATGCATCATTAGATTAGACATCGGCATTGTTCTCCATTTTTGTATTGTATGTCTTATAAAAATGTTTTCCAATACCATCACACAAACTCTAGTTTAACTATTTATTTTTATGGATCTTTCCAGAGGAAGTGAAAGCTCCCACTTTCACCAAGGAGTTGAAGGACGTGACCGTGACGGAGGGTGAAACAGTAGAATTTTCTGTCAAGTTTACTGGAAAACCAAAAGTGAAATGGTAAATAACTTAAATATTCATCAAAGAATATGCAAAATAGCTCTCTCTCCCTCAAATTTCTCTTAACTCAGGAAATCCTAGTTTATAATCAAATAATAGGGTATTACATTACCAAATCACTCGTTCCAATTCAAGCGCTTTTTGTTTATGAAAGATTCAACTACTATTTTCTAACTTGGAATAGCTTTTAGATATTTTCAGTACAAACAATTATTTGCAATGATTCAATCCAATTAATTCGTAGCTTTTGTAGTCCGATGTTAATAAACAATCAGTCAATGAAAAAATTCAATTCACCGGTTTGAAAATCTAATCTGAACTCTGAGACATTAATAGTAATGGGAACAATAAATTCTTTGAATACGGAATTCTTGAGCTGTAGAAACTTAAATTACTCGAAATTGAAGAAATAAAATGAATGACAAAAAAAAAAGATATGAAAAATTGTGATTACATGTCAAAATACGACGTGTTCTTTAAAATCTATTCTTTGAACATCAAATTTATCATCCAAATGAGTGATCCGAAATGAGTAAAACTATTTAAAAAAATCAATTTTTGAATTTTGGTATAATAAAATATACAGAATGTCCCTTCCAAAGGGTACATTAACAAAAATCGTCAAAAATTGATAGTTAACGTTACAAATCATTGAGAACAGATTTTAATTCTTCAATCGCATTTTTTTTTCCTTTAATGAAACTACATTTCGTGTTTGTGGAGGAATCAATAGGCATAATATATGAAATCGGGTTTGAACCCTCATCCCCTTCTTGTAATGGAGTTTGTCCTTGACAGCCCGGATGGGAATGTTCGATGCGTGATGCTACGCGACCAGATGATTGGTCCTTTTCTTTTTTGTGGAAAAGACAGTGATAGAAGTTTATCTCGATTTGTTGGAACAATTTTCCTTTTTACGTATCTTTTGACTTGAAATTGATTACCGCTTGGATATTTTCCGTACCACCTAATAATCACATGTAGAAGTGTATTAATTTTTTTATTAAATTTTATGAGTTATATTTTCTCATCATGTTTCTATTTCTCATATGCTTATATTTTCGCGCGTTGATTCATTCTTAGTATAAGATGCTTTTGAATGGGACACCATTCAGCATTTAAATTTATAGTTATTATTCTACAGTTTGTGGATAAAATGTGCCTTATGGTTATTATATATATATTCTAGACGTGAATCTCGTTTTGGATATTCCTTTTTATTCTATGTTTATGCAGGACCAAAGGAGACGCCGAATTGAAGATCGACAGTAAACATTTTGAGTACAAGAAAGAAGAGGCTGACGATTCATTGACTATCATTTTACACGACGCAAAACCTGAAGACAGCGGAAAGTATTCGTGCATTTTAACAAACTCAGCTGGATCTGTAACCACTAGCAGCAACGTCAAAGTCACTGGTAAACGAAACATTACATGTCAATCTCTTACCAATAAAGTACTACTGTTTCTGTTTCATTCAGAGTATACTATAAATTCCTCTTGAAATGACAATTATTTGAGAAATCTACCGAAATTATGTGTTCCATCTTCGACAAAAAGAAAGTTTTATTTTATGATTCTAATCAATGAATATAAGAATATGTATTACATTTATATTTAAACTACGTTCCATTAATGCGGCCCCTGTAACCTAGTTGCCATGGTTGCGAACTCATGACAGACATTGTTTTTGTGTTGTCCTGGGTTCTAGCCTGATGCACAGAAGATCGCCGTTAATTCTACCGGGGCTCCTTTGGATAACGTTGTGTGGAAGTTTAGAGAGGCAGATGCCAGCTAAGGTGTTATACTCGTACTTTGATCGAGATTCAAAATTACGAATGCCACCATCAATAGCCCTCGTGTTGCTTCTAGATATAATAAGAATAAGCAATCGACTAAATTGTTTTAATATGTTTTTATAGTCAAAAAATACTTTCGCTAAAACATCAATTTTTGTCCCCCCCCCCGGTCTAACAGCCATTTTGATTTTGTGAACGTAATGTTAATCCTATGGAATTCTATTTTCGTCTTAAAATCTATTCTCTTTTGTCTATTTGAATCCATAAAAAGTCCATCTGAAAGAGTAAAAATAATGAAGATTTCTGAGGAATTCTTCATTCCTCCAATTTTTAAAAATATTTGACACCTGCTTTAATTATTCGTTAATGAATTTTTATGGCTTTAAAAATATTTTTAAATATTCTCGAATACCGGTGAGAAAATGTAAGTCCTCAAAAAAACTTCCTCATTTTTTGCTCTTTTGGATGCACTTTTTTTACATTCAAAAAGATAAAATCTAGATTTGAGGAGGAAAGAAGAAATTCTATAGAATCAATATTACGTTCATGAAATCGAAATGTCTGGTAGAAAGGAGACCGAAGACACAAGGAAAATGCTTTTTTATAGATGTCAAAACATCTGCAAAATTTGCTTTCATTTTGAATTAAGGAGCAAAATGTATCTGTGCTTGACCTTTTTACGATTTTTCATCTTTTTCAGAGATGCAACTTTTTGATCCAACGAATAATTTATAAGTAGCTTTTAAATATATTGCAACAAATTTTCTTAAGGTTTCGCTTTTAAAAATTTTCGAGTTTTTTTCCGTTCGGAGTTCATACCATAAATTACAATATATATATATATATATATATATATATATATATATATATGAGAGAGAGATTGCGTGTGTATTAAGTAACACAAAAATAAAAAAAAATCAAAATTTTAATAATTAGTTATAAAAAGAAAAATCATATATTTACTTATACCATTAATAAAATTTTGAAAGAAATGAAACTTTAATAGCAAGAAAAAAAAAACATTATGACATTAAACAAAACTCAAAAATAAATAGTCTAAGATAATTGTGTAATCTAAGTTCTAATATCTAAATAAATAATAAGGAATAAATATTATTTTTATCATATACATGTTTAAAATTATGTCTAAATAACATAATAATTATGTAAAATTATTTTCCTCACACACATAATACTTCTACTTTACGTATTTGTATGGTAAATACTTAAAAATAAAATGATAATGTAATAAATTTCAAATTTCTAGTTTTTATCATTGATTTATTTTTTCCAGCTGAAGAAAAAGCCCCGACATTCCAAAAGGGACTGAAAGATATCACCGTGAAGGAAAGTGAAACTGTTAATTTCACAGTGAAATTCAGTGGAAAGCCGAAACCGTCAGCTAAATGGTGAGTTTTTTCATTTCAATTCCTTATGGGAAAACTAAATACACAAATAGCTCTTTTAAGATATGGATGATATTTGTATTTTGAAAATACTTTAAAACTTAAAATTTTAAGGGGACGATTAAAATAAAAATCTTTGATTAAATTTTTCTTAATGATTTAATTTTAATCCATGCGTATGTAATACATAAAATAGAGTATAGACTCTCTCAAAATATCCAAAAATAAAATAATTTAACTTTTTTTAAATATAATTTTAGAATTTATAAGGTGTTTTTAAAATGCTACTTCTCTAATAAAAATTAATTTTTACATATCAAATTTGATTTGCAAACTATATAAGACAAATTTTTTATTGGTTTCTGTTAATATAATTGCAATTTATAAAATAATATTTTATGGGGGTGCATGATAAAAATTCCGTAAAAAATGTGTCAATTCAAAATTCAATTATTTTATCAAAAATTGACTATTGCTTTGATTCAAAAAAACAAACCAGATTTAATTATACATGTTAAATGCCATAACTAGAAAAAATATCAAAGCATTTGGCACAATACAAGAAAAGCCTTAACCTTTTAAAAGAAGAAAAACGAATTGATTTTTTTTTGGTCCTGAGATAAACCAATTTAAAGTTTTTATTTGCTGTATAACAATACATAAATGCAGTAAAATTAGTAAATAAAATTATTATGTGTGCACAATGAACTAAATAAAAGTTTCATGAAGTTGTTTAGTGTATATTATTATTTTAAATAATTAAAAAATTTAAAGTTTTCAGAACTTAATTTTTTTAAAAAAATATGCGAGAAATGATGTGCAAATCCAATTAGCAAAACTTTTGGAGTAAATAAAGTTTACCAACTCATATTTTATGTTTAAAAAGTATAATTTAATTCGTAATGCTTAAAAAAAAATCCAAGAGTATATGTAATTCTTCTTTCAACTTTGAAATTTTTTCTTTTCCCAGACAGGCCAGCTTTACTTTTCGACGCGCTATATAGAAAATCAACATTATTTTTATGACTTCTTTCTTTTTTATGTCTATTGTCGTCCATTCTCAATTTACTGGAATTGATTTTCCTCTTTGAATGAGGCATGATAAGCGTATAAAATGCTATATTACAATATACACAAATGATTAAATATAAAAGTAAATGGATTTCAAAAAAGAATTAGTCTTAAAAAACTGTTTCATAAAACCAGAAGTAAATAATATTTCAAAAATATCTAATAAAAATTAATAAAAAAACAAACAAACGATTAATATTTTGAGAATGGAATGCAGTCCATTCACATCATTTCAAAACAACTTGGCACTGTTAGATTTACTTAAAAAGGCAAAGAAAAAAAAAGTTCGTTTACTAGAAAGGAATGACTTCAGGCTATGAATATCAATGAATATAAAACTTATCATATGTTCAAATATTTTAAACGTAGAGCTCTGAAACTTTGAGGTAAAATAGAAAAATTTACAAAAAAAGTAATGCGTGCTCATTTTTTAAATTTTTTTTGATTAATTTGCTTCAAATCATACGTATTGTGTCTCCTTAAAAAGATGGCAAAGAAAATACGAAAGAAAGAGTACTCATTGCTGGACACAAAAAAAATCGGTGTTTTTTGGTTTCTATATCAATCATATTTACAATTTAAACAAATCTATCGAGTGTTTATTATCATTTAAGTATCTTTTTCGGCATCAGTCACGATAAAATTCCTTTACTAATGACAGTAATATTTAAGATATAATGTTATAGAAAGAGAGAGATTTTTGAACATGTACATCAGCTTTAGACTATATAAATCAATATTTTGCATAAATTACCAGGGATAAAGACGGTGCCGAGTTGACCATCGACAACAAGCACTTTGAACTACGTTATGAAGAAGCGGAGGATTCTTTGACATTGGTTTTGAACAAGGCAACAAAAGAGGATGCAGGAACATACAGGTGTACCATTTCCAATTCAGTCGGATCTGAAAAGACTACGAGCAAATTAGAAGTAACAGGTAAGTGAATGTGTTAATCGCTAAGTTATCTGAAGAAGCATTATTTTATTTGGTGAGGGAACAATTTGGCGAAAACAATTGGAGGCAGAACTAACTCAGGAATGAACATTTCGATTCGGGACAGCTGCAGAAAAAACAATTCGATACAGAACAAATTCACCGCTCTACAATTCAAAGCACGACTATACAGCACAAAGGGATGTATAAATGGGAGAATGAAAACCTTTTCCCTCTAACATATAGAGGGCAGCAAGATTAATAAAGTATGGAATGTGAAAGCTTTTAATTTACATAAGTGCATAAAATATTGCAGGTTTTTGTTACTGAATATTTTTAACAATATATACATAGTCGGAGAGAGAACAACATAACTTGTTACTGTTGGACATGGACAATTTTGAGTGATTCCGCGAAGTTCTTCCATGGAAAGATCTTTGTAGTCTTCAATAATACATTTGCATAGTGGGCCATTTGCATACCAACTAACATCTGGATTTTCTTTCAGACTTTTATATTCAAATTTCCAACTCCTTTTAAACTAAATGAAATGAGATTACTCAAATTAGGTTAATATTAGAAGTGCAGAGAATGGATTTGTAGAAATACTTATAACAGTAATGGATAATTGAATATTAACGTCAGAAAAATGGTTTATGGTAGAGAAGTTAGAAATGATTAATAATATGAAGACACAATTGAAGTGCGTGAATCTACATTGATTGGCAACGAATAAGGGTACAGGATATCTCAGATTTAGTAAGAGTTAACAAACCGTTCGTTTCCCTAGTCGTTACAAGTTAACTCACTCAAACCCTAGTACTCTGGTAAGACTGTTCTTAAATATTGACGTTAGGCAGAGTAACAGAAAGAGTCAAGGGCCATATCCATGTGATTCAAGAGACCATATTCATAATTCAAGAAATGTCATTAAACTGATAAGAGCAATCAACTATCTCCATGTTATATGATTGTTTTATTTGTATGATTAGCTTTAACTTAGCGACTGAATAGATTATAAATGGTGACCACAGAGATGCATAACAAGGAAGCATTATGTGATTTTTTTCCCTTTCAGTGATTTTCCTTCTCTTTTCTTTATTGTGGTTGATCAAAAAGTAGCTTTTCTAATTTTGTTTCTGTTAGTCTGCTTTCCTATTACAAAGCTTCTATAAGATTTCAACTAAGGTGTTAGGGCACCATTCGATGCTATTATTTGGTTTTGACAAGCCGTCCGTTGTACTCTGAAGTTTATTCTTTGTTTTATATGAATATTTGAATGTTTTTCTTCATGGCTGTGGTAGTCGTGAAGTCATGGTAGCAAGCTCGTGGCTGGCATTCTTTCTGTCGAATCGTAGATTCGAAACCTGATGCCAATAAAGACCTGTCATGTTTCTGGGTTGAAGCACACTAAATTTGTCTATGTCTCATGTCCTCCCATGACGTGTTGTGGAAATTCAGAAAGAGAGGTGCCAGTTCAGGGATTGTCCATATCAAAGGACTGAGGTTCGGAATCATGAAGTACGTCTCAAATAGTCCTGTTACTGTTTCTAAATACGACGTTTATAAACAATCAATAAACCAAAAGGGTACTTTTATCCAATTATTCCGACATAGCCTTACTATCTTAATGTCCTCGAATGACTGAATTAAATCCTGTAAGTCTTCCTGTTCCAGTGGCTAGTTCTGACTTCAATATATTTGGCTGAAGTAGCCTCGTAATCATGGTCGTGAATTCGCGAAAAGCGTTGTTTCGTTCAGTCGTAGATTCGATTCCTGGTGCCACTCAAAGACCCAACGACTATAGGGGCTGATGCACGCTAAATATATAGAGATTTCAAGTCCATTGGCGTGATGTGGAAGCTCGACGGGGGTTCCAGTTCATATGTCGTCCTCGGCATGTGACAGAGACTCAAAATTGCGAGGTCCACCACCAATAGCCATCGGGACGTTAATAATACAATCAATCAAGCCGTTTATATGTTTCAAAATGTTTCGTTCCGCACGTTTTTACACTTCTTCGTGCTTTCATATCGTAGACTGAATTGTCCTAGATTTGTTTTATAATCATTTATTAAAAGAGTGGTAATAATTTACGAAGCTATTTCATGGATTTATGTGATTTTTGATAGCTGTCAATGTGTTAACTTTTGGTGTGTTTTTTTAATAAAAGCGAAAGAAATTACAGTTTTTCTTTTTGTTATTTTGAGGGTTTACTACCAACTGTTTTTATTTAGTAAATATTTGGTATTTTTCATTGAAAATATATAAATGAACTGCTGGTTTAAATGTACTTCTGTACTTTTTTCTGATGGTATATCTAAGCTCTTAATTCATAAATTGCTGGCAAATATTTATGAATTTAGAGTTCAAAAATCTAAATGTTCATATCGAAATTCAACTTAAAAATCCGGTATTTAATTCGAGATTTTATTAAGTTCTGTATTTAAAATTAATTATTTATTCAATTTTTCATAACAATTTCAGAAAGAATTACTTCAATGTTATTTCTACTTGTTATTTTAACTGGTTGAAGTATACAGGCAATGTTTAATATACATAATGTTACTAATTTGAAAATGGGGTTTTGGTTTCATGATTTTTCTTACAAAAAAAATTTACGACTTTGTAACTAGTTAGAATAAAGAAATATATATCATATTTGCTCATGGTTTTAATTCGTTTATAAAAATCCTGTATTTTTTTTTCCTTAAAGAAATTCGGGATTTCAATTTACGTTAAAATTTTGTTTCTCACAATTTCAATGAAATATCTAAAATTGGTTCTGCCAAAATAATATTTACATTTTTAACTTAACCAGACGAATAAATTTATCTTTAAGACTTTTTACATATGACCCAACTCGTGAATTTAAAAGAAAAGATAATAACAGAAAACAGTAATAGTTTCTCAAGTTGCATATATAAGTAAATGTGAAATATATATCAGGAGATTAGCTATTTTTCCTGCTAATTTAAACAAAAATTGTCAATCTAATGTTAAGTTCTTGTGTTTCCGTTTTATTATAATAGAAATGTAGAAATGTTACATCAAAATATATGTGCTGTATAATTTAAGATATTAGATATGAAATACTTGAGGTTTTTTTTAATACTTTATGATAGTTTTCTCCTACTCTAAATTAACTTTATTTACTTTCTATGTTTATCTTCAAAACAGAAACTGAAAAATCTCCTTCGGTAACGAAGAAACTGAAGGATATCACCACAGTGGAGGAAGAAACAGTCGAGCTTACCGTTGAATATGAAGGAGTTCCTAAACCTGAAACGAAGTGGTAAATTCACAATTCTATCTCACATTAAACGTTAAATATAACAAATTCATTGTTTTGTGCTTACAGTCATGTCAGAGCAGTGTAATATCTTTATTGTCGATTTCATTTCTATCGTCGGTCTTAAAACGAAGCAAATTGTATGATTCAACAAAGCCCTACAACCCCTGCGAAACTTAAAAAATTCATTTAATTATTAGTTGAATTAATTTGAATTTTTCTTGCCAAGTTTTTTAAATTCAGAAAATTCTTATTTGTATTGATTAATTAGTAACGATACGTAGGGAGTTTAGTAAAACTTTTGTTAATATACTAAGAAATAACTGAAATATCCGAATAAAATTTGTTCTGCATATCGATTGATCATAACATACATAATGTTGTAAATAACTGCTATTGATGTTGATTTTTAGGGGTTTTCAGGAAGTAGCAGACTGAAGTACCCCCGTTTTTGGAAAAAGCAGGGTTCAATCTGCTGAATTTACATACGATGGCGGCATTCGAAAGGTTACGAAACGCTGGGGAAAATGTATAACTCGGGATGTTGTCTACGTAAAAAAGTATTAAGAATATTAAATAAAAATCAAAAATATATCTTGGTTATTTTTAAACTTAACGATAGTTCGAGATATAGTGATTACAATTTTACGATACTGTGAGTTATTTCAATTTACGGCTTCCTAAAATGGAACAAATCAACATTAATGGCTATTATTTACAGCATCAAGTACATAAGTATCAATAAATATGCAGAATACATTTTATCCAGATAAATC
>BMAW01030270.1:99491-190850 GCA_019974015.1 Nephila pilipes | reverse complement strand
ACATAAGTATCAATAAATATGCAGAATACATTTTATCCAGATAAATCGATTATTTCTTAGCAATGATTAAAACTTTATGATACATCCTACTGTATACAACATTTAGCTACATAATTGCATTACATAAGATATAGCATTAACTGAGAATGATTTTCTTTTATATCTTCTCAGTAAATTAGAACCGATCAAGAAGTAGAGAAGGAATTCTATTAATGTATTACGATAATTTTTTTACGAAAAAGATTTATCATTTTGAGTTTCTTATTTAATATTTTGTATAAATTTATTTTATTTTTAAATACCAATTTATATATCATAATTTTATGTAGTATTACCTTCATATGGTTATATATCTATTTGTCCGATCACAATGTAATTTAAATAAGTATTGTTTATAGTTTCAAAACACTACATCAAAATATTGTGTAAAATAATATTTTCCCCGATTTCTTTTCTTACATTATTAAGTGCCTCGACCAGTACTTTACAGGAGATCCCCTCCTTTTCACTGACCAGTCTTGCTCAAAAAAAAACCAATTTTCTTTCCAACTCAAATCTTACGAATCGTATATCTAAATCTAATAGAAATGTTTTAGAATCTTACATTCGCGTCTCTTTTTTCTTTAAGAAACGCTGAAATGTTTTCTCGAAGATAGCATGGACTTCAGAGTTAACATTTCTCTCAATAATTCTTTATCTTTAAATGTTATATCAGTAGTTTCCAGCGGAGTCAGTACTGCACACCGTTGGGCGTTCAAGAGATCAAAAGGGGGTATTTTTGATCCAGGGCTAATTTAGAGAGCTTTTGAGGACTAACTGCAGCCCCTGGCCAATACTCAACAACAAGAATCAACATGAAAATAGGTTTCTATACCTGATATAATATAATACTCTTTGCTTTAATAATATACACAAACACATAGACTCGACTAACATCATAATCCATACCAGTGGTTCTCAACATTGTCGGTACTTCCCAAGAGTGGGTGTTAAAAAGTTCCATGGAGGCGTCGCGGACCAATTTCTACTCTTCCTAGGGAATACTCGCACAAACGAGCTGAAAAGCTTGATTCATTCTGAAAATCATCGAATGTTTCAATAAGTTCTAAATATCTTTTAAACAAAATAGTCCGTATTAAAAGTAGGTATTCGTACGATATAGATTTGTTCCCAATATCTTTTAGATTAATACATGAACGAATGGCAACATGTACAATGCACCCCTTACGAACCACCTCAGTGCGTGTGTGTGTAAACCACGGCTCAATCAATAAAGCTTATATTTAAAAATTTGCTCAGGTTAAGACTAGGTTAGGGATTTCTTTATAGAGTTAGGGATTTCCGAACATACTGCTATTTCTATTTTGAGTTTCCTACTTTTCTTGTGAAAGCTTAAGGATTTTAATTGCATAGAATTAACTGCATCCGAAATAGTGAAAAAGAGAAAATGTCCTAGCGAAATTATTTTCTTTTTCTGTCTTTCAGAACATTTTTAAATGTTTCTTAATGACCTGAAAATTCTCGGCTACATTTTGGATTTAAAGGATAGGAATCAGTGGTACAATAATTTTTTTTGAGAAGGGATGGTGAGAGGTTTTTCAAGAAGGGGATAGAAGGTCAAAAGAAGTGATATATGTAAAACAAACTAAAATTCTACTTGTAATTCTTAACGCTTTCATTACATAATTATAGGCAGAAGGATGGCAAAGATATAAAAATTGACGACGATCACATTGAAATTACCAAAGAAGACAGGTCGGAAACCTTAACCATCAACGAAGTCAGCAAAGAAGATGCTGGGGAATATTCTTGCACCATCAGCAACTCGGCCGGCTCAGAAACGACGAAATCCAAAATCACAGTCAAAGGTAAGTTTCAAATTGTTAACCCACTACTGAATTCGTTTGGACAGTTGTAAAATAAAATGAGGCACTCTTAATAAATTCCTCAGTGTTCAACGCATTTGGAATAATTTGGTAGCAATGTTAATGACTAAGAGGGAGTTAAATAATTATGTTAATGGAATAATTAACTTATATACTTAGCATTGTTGACTAAACTTTCAAATAGGTTGATTGGATGGTTATAATTTCTGCATTGAATCCTCTCGGCATTTATTGCGTCAAACACAAGATCAAGATATTACAATTTTGTTTTAGATAAAACAATTTGAAATTGATGCTCAATGTAGAGAACAAAATAAATTTAATAGAATTATTTGTGTATGCTGCAAATCTAATTCGTAAAAATTTTAAATATTTGGTTGGGTATTTTCAGCAACCAAGTACATAAAAGATAACGAGTAAGAGTTAAAATTCTTAAAACGAGCTTAGTTATAAACAACACACATTATTCAGTTAAAATGTGTCTCACAGTCAGGGAGAAACACAATGGCCATACATTGGAGTACCCTCCCCTAGTAAAAGACGTCTTTGAGTCAACTTGTCTCAAATAGAATGTGTCCATAATTAATGATGGTTTTTTTTCTCTCATTTGATTTGTCACATTGCAAATTTGATTTGAAACAGAAAATTTGTAACCTTCGTAACTTTCAAATGTTGTATATCCTGCTTGAAAAGTTTTCAGCTATCCCGAAATAGATAGTATATTGTTAAATGGGTGTCTGAAATATTCGAGGTTTAAAAAACATTCTACTCAACATTTTTCAAAGTTTTTTTTTACACCGAATGATAGATTATTTTCAGTTCGAAAAGCTTATGAAATCGAATTAAAAAGGAAATTTGTATAAAAATCATAAATTATTAAGTATAATTATGAACGACTTATAATGTAATTTAACCAGGTATTTTCTTGACAGAAAGGCTTGTTTAGATCATGACTATCAAAGTAAAGATACTTTCTACATTCCCAGTATTTCGATTTCCCAATGTCACAGAAACTTTAAAGCTGTCTTCGCATAGTGTTAAAGAATAAGATCCAAAATCTGAACAATTTTTCAGGTAGAAAATTGTTCCAGCTTTAATGTTATTTTTTTATTTCGCTGTCCTTTAACAAGCAGACTAAGTAGTCCTTTGTAAGTCAGTCTAATTTTTCTGGTGTAAAATGTGTTCCTTAACTATCTTCTGTGCTGTAACATTTTGTGTACGGGAAGTGTACTTAGTCAAGAGAAATTTTTTGTATTTTTGGAACGTTTCTAGATTTTAAGAATTCTGCATAATGAATGGATGTATTAGTTTCAACATCACAAATTTATATGAGACTGGATCTCTTTTCTTCCTGGAAATGTGTTTAGAGTTTGAATCGAGTTCTCCAACATTAGATGAAGACAACTTTTTTCAAAATTTCGTAGGAATCTAATATATGGTCTACTAACAATTTTCAAATATTTCTGGAACTCACGGTCAGATCCGGAGGAAATTTAGAATATAAATTATTAAGAAAATTCTTATTGTAGTTCAGAAAAAAAAATGTTGAATGAAGCGATAGGGAAATTATTTTTTAGAAGTTAATTAACTATAATAAGTTAATTAATCCATTAACACTTCAAATAATTTAGTTCCTTTTGAGCATTAAGATTGTTCCTAAACTTATCCAGTTACGATGAGAGTCGAGAATGTTATTGGGTATCCGATAATTGTACTCGAGGCTATATAAACGTAAACTATGTGCAGCAACATTAAAAATTTGTTACTTCCTTTTCACAATACTTAGGCATTTGTGTTAAATATTTAATCTTCTTCATTACTCCTTTTTCATATGAATGTGTAAAGTTTAAAGGTTATTTAGATTTCAGTACTCAGAAATCTTCCTACTTCCTCTACCTCTTGTTATCGTTCTATAATATCTTCAATCTTTTTCTGATGATTTCCTATTCACAACACCAATCATATAGTAAAGTTAATTTACATAAGTCACGGCTTATTCATAAGGCGAGTTTCTCCAGTCTTGATGCCACTACCAATGTATAGCACAGCTGATACTTGTTAAATCTGTCGAGGTTCCAAGTCCTCCCTTAAGCAGGGTGGGGAAGTTTAAAGCGAGGGGATAGCAAAGGGATGTCGTCCTCATCACTCAAAATTACGAGGTTCGTCTTCAATACACCTCGCATTGCTTCTAAGTGTAACGTTTTTAAGAAGACAATCAATCAATCAATTTGAAAGAAGCTAACTCCACTCAGTCAATTCCAATTCCTGTTTTAGTCAATGAAAGACTTTCTCCTCCTAACATTTTTTTTTTTTTTTTTTTTTTTTTTTTTGAGGAATCTAAACAAATGTTGGTCCGAAGGTCTGGGTAACAGAAAAGATGTTCGAGCGTTGTTAAGAGAAGTTCCTTTGATTATTCTTGAGTTACACGAGCTGGCGTCTTGCGTTATCCTCGAAAAGGAGAACTTTGTGGATTACAATGAAACGTATTCTGAATCAATATGCTGTTTTAATCTTCTCCAAAAATTCACAGTAGAATACTGCATTCATTGTACGTTGGACGTGAAGGAAATTGATGCACACATGTCTTGTGAATCAATTAGTCACCTAAAAGAACAGTAGCCAGAACCTTTTTAGCAGATGACCAAGTTTTGCTTATAGTGGAGCAATTTCACTTTTTGTGTACCCCTCCATCATGAACCGCATCGTTTGAGTTAGTGACTATGATTGGTTATTAACATCGCATTGAGAAGCAGCACGAGGGCTATTGGCGACGGAATTCGTAATGTTGAACCTCGGTCAAGTGACGAGGACGAAGCTTGAGCTGACACCTCCCTCTCCAAACTTCCATACCACGCCAACGAGAGGACTTGGTACTTCGATCTGATTTAACTTGTATCAACTCTCTCTACATGGGGAATTTTTAGTGGCATCAGGACTCGAACTTGCAACTCGACAAAAACAACGCCTCTCGCGAGTCTGCGGGCATGACCACTAGGCTACCGTTGCCACCCGCTTTGTTTCCAGAGGCTAATGATTGAATAAATTAACATAAAGAATAAGAAAATACCAAATGATTATTTAAAGTTTAAATAATTTATCTTGATTGCTTATGGCAAAATGTATAAAAATCGTTCGACGTTATTAAAAAAATATCGTGTATATATTTGATCCGCGGTTGTATATATTAACTTGTGTTATCTTAGTAAATATGATACTAAAAATGAAAACTAGTTCATGCAACATAATTACGCCTGTACTAATCTAAAATGTTTTGAGGCTTAGTGATTTTTCATTTCTTTATTAACCTCGGGTTTAACTTCTCGAAGTTTTCCATCCTGTGAAAGTTTTCATTTTGAGAACGGATGGATCAAAATGGATAACGAAGTCTAATTATTTTAGCTATCATATAAGTCATTAAGTTTATGTCTTACTTTTTCAAAATTCAAATGTCGCTCAAATCTTTGTTGTTATTGTTTTTCCTTTTAGAAGACACAAGCTCGCCTAAATTTGTTAAAGGCTTGAAAGATCAAAGTGTTAAAGAAGAACAAACTGTGAAGTTTACCGTCAAGTTTACTGGCAAACCAAAACCAACTGTAAAATGGTAAGCAGATTTCTTACACCCATTCTGGGTTTTTTTTTTTTTTTTTGCCAAATATTAGATCACAGTTGCAAGATTTGCAGTTATTTTGAATTTAAAGTTCTAATTATGAAAAATTTATTTCCCAGTAAGTAAGGGAATTCGTGAATATATTTTATCTATTATTATAAAAATTTCTGTTATAAACTCTTTATATCTATTATAAACATTATTATAAACATTTAAGAACACCGGTATGAAAAGATTTGATAGATATCTCGTTTATAATAATAACACAAGAGCAGAAAAATTCAAGCTTTAATTAAAAAATAAAAACTGAGAAAGAATAATAAATTTTTTATTTGAAATCAATCGAGAATCATTGAATTATGATTCGTATATTTTTATGAATATACTTAGAATTTGGATGCAGTAGTCAATGATCGATTAAAGACAGAGAATAAAAAACATTCTCTTGTTTCAATCCCCTTAAGGAATAGTCAGAGTATCATTATTATAATTACACAAGAGAGGTTATAAGTCACTTTATAGTTTTAAATGAATATACTTTTAATGCAGTAGACGAATATGTGTGTGTGTGTGTGTGTGTATTCGTTTCTGAAAAAAAAATTTGTTTATTCTTGATTAATATCTTTAATGATAATTTAATTACTGAAAATGTGACAGATTGGATCGGAGAAACAAGCTTAAACAAACTTTTCCTATTCTAAAGTATGGGGTAGAATTTATTACATATAAAGTATGGGGTAGAATTAATATCTTTAATGATAATTTAATTACTGAAAATGTGACAGATTGGATCCGAGAAACAAGCTTAAACAAACTTTTCCTATTCTAAAGTATGGGGTAGAATTTATTACATTTCCCCGATACTTTTATTTTTAATATTTCTCCGATATTGTTTTTCATTAATTTTTTTCTTTTCTCTTGGGATTTGCTATCTTTTGAGTAGATTGCAACTTTTAATTAATAATTTATATGTCTTGAATAAAAATTATTATGTATAATTTGTATTTTAGTAAACTTATGCCATTTTTTCTGTATAATATTGTGTGTTTTGAATGTAGAATATGTTTTTAATTTTATTATTTAATTATTTTGATAATTAATTGATTTTTTCATTTATTCTGTAGTAAATGTTTGCTTTCAGTTTTAATAAATTTTTAAATTATAATCTGTATTTAGTATGATTTTGTGTATTTTAAAAGTAATGTGTAATTAACATTAATTATTAAATACATATTAAACATAAAAAATTTGAATTAAAACAAAAATAGAAGCAGTAATTTTAAAAAGTTTCAAAAAATTAAAATCAAAGCTTTTCGAAGAAATACCCAACGTATATCAAGAGAAAAAAAATTAAGAAAAATTCAAAAATGGAGATAATGCAATTCAAATACTGCCTCAGGTTTTTAGCTAACACACTCACTCCCAAATATATATATATATATTTGGGAGTGAGTGTGTATTTATATATATATATATATATATTCATTCTTTCGCATTTTAATTCCTTTTTTCGCAAGAACTAGTAATATCTCTTTCACCTTTCAATTTCAATTTCTTGGCAAATATAGGTCTTGTGTTGAGCAATAATTTTAGGATTAAAGGTTAAAACATGATAAGGATTACCCAGCCCCTCGCCTCTCAGAAAAAAAATCAAATGCAGCGAAATCAGAAGAACTTGAGAACTAATTCGAAGTTCTCAAGAAGGACGTGTTGAGTCGATGATCCTTTTCTTCCATTTTTATGGTTTCCTCAACGCGATCAATATTGGTCTGGCTGCGAGTCCTGCATGGTCTTCCATTTCGTGGAGAATCTTTGATTGACCCTTGATGTCACGAAGTGTTTAACCAAGGTCTATATCATAGACCTAGAAGAAGGTTATCGTAAATGAAAATGCGTACTCATGCTTTCTGTCTGAGAAACGAGGAAATTTGCATATTTGTAAAGCAACTTTCGATAACTTTCACTTTTTATTCACACGTATATTTTTCATAGTTAAAATCCGAAACCTTCCAAAATTTGAAAACTAACTATAAAAGTAATAATATTCACAAAAAGTATTCAAATTTTAACTTGTGAAGTGACTTTTGTCCCACCCTGTACTAACTAATGATTCAAACTTCATTGCCATCTATAATCTCAGTAAAAGGGAAGATAGAAATTCGATAACTGATTTAATTCTGATATCATAATCTAAGTTTATGAGCAAACCTAATTCAAAGGCTAACGTTATAAAAATATTATTTTTGATACAATTAAATTACGTGCTGTTCATTTTCAATCCACAGTAGAAGTTTTTATCAAAAGTTTGCTATAAATTGTAGTGGCTTTCTTCAACAGAGATAGAAGTTACGTCTAAATAACAGACCCAAATATCTTTTGGCCTAGTTGTTAAAGGCACTACAAAAAAAAAGACCAGACGAGTTTTTCCTGAACTGTTATTTGGAGGGTTCAGATCACTGCCGTCCCTAATGATCGACTGAAAAACACGGAGTAGAAATGCCGTCCCTTAAAGTGGCGGGAAAATATTAGCCACCAAAAATCTTTTAGTGACAAAGAGAGAAACAGTGAAATTGAAATAGCTTGAGAAGAGATGATATTCTTTTACGAAGATTCACATTGTACATGAGGAATACTCAAGAAATTTTACGGGATATGTTAGTATTTGGATTATATCACATAAGAAAGAACTTAAATGTATAATAACATGGGCTATTTGAGGTACTTCTATCTGACTAAGGGGGCTTCTCTCTGATTTTATAATTTGAGTTATCAGCTTCTTCCTAATCAAATGGAATGTGATGTAAATTAAGTAAAGCTTAGAAGTGAAGGGAATAGATGTACCTAAGTTGTATAAAAGCGACAGAAAATCAAAGAGAATAATAAAGTTACGGTAATTGATAGAATGTTAGTGTGATGGGCGAGGAAATCTTGAGGCGTGTATGGTTGATTTGGTGAAATTAGGACTCACGTTGTTAGAGGGACTGAATATTTCAAGGAGATACGTGCATCAGATTCAGTAATCGCTTTCTTTGATAGATTATAGAATAAATTGTTAGTATTCGGGGATAGAGACATTAAACTGTTTGTAAGTTCATCCACCTTGTTCGAGAGTCAATAAAACAATATTTTAGTAGATAATTGGCAATTAGTACAGTTAATTGCCTACCCAAATATTGTTTGTGCTTGATTGTTGTTCTCTGTGCTTGAACTTAAGTTGAAATTTTGATTCTGTAATTAAAGTAATATTTAAGGTGACAGACGAGACAAGTAATAGGATGTCGGCTTAGTATTACAGGAATAATATTAAGATTAGTTAAAAGTAGAGAAAGCTTGAATTCTATACAAATTCTCACTCTGATTTTTATTGAACAGAATTTTGAATTATTTTACAATATTCATATTTTTTTCAAATTATTCTCGTGATTTTGTCATGAAACTACATCAGTCTGCTGGATTATAATTATGTATACTCGTTAACAGGACCAAGGATGATGCGGAACTCACCATCGACGGCAAACACGTGCAGTCCGTCGAAGAAGCCGAAGATTCATTGACAATAATCATCAAGGACACGAAGATTGTAGACTCTGGAAAGTATTCTTGCACGATTACGAACTCGGAGGGTTCCGAAACCACCACGAGCAAACTCACAGTATCAGGTAAGATTCAAGCCACTTTTTCCCAACATGGACATGTTTGACTTCGGAAAGTGTCATTCGCAAATCTTTCTATTTGTTCTCGTGAATAAGAAGATACTATTTCATGATTTTAAAAATTGAGTTATTTTTAAGCTTTTATACAGGAGAGACCAAAATCCCCTCAACACATTTGAATATTTGATATAAACTAAACTATTTGGCTTACGAAAGACCGATTTAAACCAAGATTTTTACCACGATAAAAAGTTTGTATTATGTAAATAAGAAATAGTTTCGAATTTCGCCTATAGATGACACTGTATCACAAAAAGAGCAGAATCAAAATTCACTTTCAAAATTCTGCACATTTATTTCGTACAAGCAAATACACTTTGCAGCGGTTCTCCAACAACTACGACATACGTTAAAATTCATTAATTAACCCGACGAGGAAGCTCTTTCACCTAGTTGTTAAGAGCACTGCAGAAGATAACTGGACGAGTTTTCACCGCACCGACAAATCGAAGTTTAAATCGATCTTGTCACTTAGAATCAATGGATCTTCTCTGCCAACGGATAGAAATAACCCCTTGAGGCATGGGAAACATTCATCCGCTGTGACATCATTTATATCTATTACCATATTTCAATGCAAGACCCCTTTTACCTTCAATGAACCAGACCTCGAGTCGTTACTGATTTACAGCGTCGAAACCAATCTTTTCAAATTAAATACATAGAACATATGAAACTGTGCGCATATGAAATGACATCTATGAACAACATTAAAAACTATTTCTTTGTTTCCTCAAACAAAACTTTTAAACATGAGAAACAGTGTGGTCTAAATCGCATTGTCGTAAGCTAATTGGTAGTTTTTATGTATGAAATTTTAAAATGTGTGACTTTTGGTCCACCAGGGGCATTAAACATAAATATAAAGCTCCACTTCATAGAAGTTCAGTATTCTATGTCGTGAACATATGTAGTGTAATAAGGATAGAACATTTTATTTCATTAATTTCGGAACATTTTTTTTATTATGATGAATTCTTATAGGGATACACAATTGCAAGACATCACGATAGCAAAAACTGCTGACTTAATATGCACACAGCACTAACACAACATTTAGTGATGGACAGAATAAATCTCTGTTAAATACAAAAACCCTTCAATGTTTTTCCACATTCAAAAGCTCTAGAAGCTTCCACATCATTCATCTCACCTATTAATCACTCACACATTAAATATTTTGATTGACTAATGTCCGAAAACATCCAATTTATTTTCTGTTGGATTTCCTCCTATGTAAATATCAAGGAATATGAAACATTCGATAGTGCATCTAAATTTGCATCTAGCACAATATCTCCTATTCCATTTTGTAATGTCCTTAAATGTATTTAATCATCAATAATTATCAAAACCAATGAAATATTGAAACAGATAATAAATATTATCTTGTTAAATTTCTAATTTCTCATTGGAATTCACATCCTCACGTAGAAGACAAGAACTTTATTTTAACAAGTCTACGTATCGGACACACGATATTCCCACACATGTATCTTTTTCTGGGAGAATTTCGCGAATTTATCCCAAACTGGAACATTTCACTTTCCGAGAAATGGTGATTCAAATGGTCGACCCCTATTCTCTTAGCTCTAAACTCTCAAAAGATGCGTTTCGAAGACACTTTTCTCCACTTAATATTTTTGGATATTTTTAATGATTTCCTCTCCCCTTAATATCTTTTGTTTGTTTGTTTTGGTTCTGGTTTCGCAAAGGATATTTGCTTTACTCCTGCGTCTCTTTTTGGCTCGAAATAAATCAAGTATAATTAGAAATTTTTTCCAATGCTTTTATTTTTTGGGAGTGTAAATTTACATTCCAAATTACGATTCCATGGTATGTTTAACCCACGATATATAAACAAGAAAAAAAAAGATATTAATCTCTTCTTTTAACCAAAATTTCTGACGTTATCTGATAATAGATTAAATAAATTTATAAAAAGAAAATTATAGTGTAACTGCGAGTTAAGAGGACTTGCATGTTAACGGGGTCAAATGTACACATACTTTTCATTTACAGAAGCCACCTCTTCTCCTGAATTCACTCAAAAACTTAAGGACAAAGATGTCAAAGAAGGCAATGACGCCGAATTCAACGTGAAATTCACTGGAAAACCTTTACCGACAGCCAAATGGTGAGAGACTAATAAAAAATTATTAATATTTCGTTTAATGTTAGCGTGATTTCATTTTATCTAACTTTGATTCGTATTTTTTATAAGACTTTGGAACTTAAGGATTCGTATTTTGGAAGTCCATACATGTTTGGCAAGAATATGAAGAAATTTAAATTTAGTTACACATAAAGTGTATAACTTTTATGGAGAAAGAGGCAATGCAAAAATTTAAATATTTAAAATAACAAATAGTGCAATTATGTTAAGCACTTAACTATATTTTTCTTTGGAATGTTGTGTTGCGAATATAATTACTTTTAATATCATTCTACTTAAAAATGTCTCTCTATTTGAATTTCTTAAGAACATTTCATTTTTTAAAAACAATTTCAAATAACTCATATATTTATTGGAATATTTTCATAACTCCTTTTGTAAATTGATTTAACTACATACAAATTGTTCTTTAACATGTAGATCTTTTTGCTGCTTTTAGTAAATTTTGATCATAATTTTGTTTTTGGTATCTGAATTTTTTTCTGTATTTCAGGACCTTCGACAGCGCTGACCTGACCATCGACAATACCCACACAGAGCTGAAGGTCGAGGAAGATGGAGCATCGCTGACCCTTATTATCCACGGGGCTACTAAAGAGGACGCAGGAAAATATTCTTGCATTATCTCCAGTCCTCTGGGATCTCAAACGTCCAGCGGCAAGCTGACTGTCTCCGGTAAGAAGAAACGCTCTGCACTCAATTTAGGACAGTTCAGTGCTCAACGCGGTACATTTCAGAGCACGGCAAACACAGCGCGATTAAATGAACAAATGCGAGAAATATAGCAACAGGTTGTAGTTAATTATCCAAGTACTTGGAAGTTTATGCAACCATTAAAGCAGAAAAATAAACAGAAACAAAATTAGAATACTGATTCCTTAGTCATTCATTACAATAAAAAAAAAGAATTTTTTGTTTTATTAATGTCCCATTTAGAAGCAACACGAGGGCTATTGGCGACGGAACTCGCAATTTTGAGCCTCGGCTAAAATGTTGCGTTTTTCCTTCATTATTTAACTCCACTAACATCTTAAAGTCTGATGAAATAGTCAACAAATTAAAATTTCAGTTGAAGATATGCAAGTGAAACCTAGTTAATGTTCAAATAATAAAGTCTTAGCTTACCAAATCACTCATTCCGATTGAAGAACTTCTCGATGATAGTATATTCGATTACTGTTATTCTGATCAAGAATCTCTTCCAACTAACTTGAATCCAAATGATTACCAAATTACAATAAATTACTTCAATTTACAAACATCTATCTGCTTGTCGTTATTCTATTTCTTCATTCTCTTTCTTTTCAATTCTATTTCATTTATATATCTCTATCCTTAATTAAATTCATTACACTTCTTAACTTCATCTAATTTACCTAATCACATTTTATTGGTTGGCAATGAGTTGTTATTTTAAACAAATCAAATTACCAAAAAGTCTCTGAGGTTAGTGAAGAGAAAATCGCGAATAGTCCAATGTCACAAAAGGTTGAGGAGGATACCTGGTTTAGCACTCCATTCTCTTTAACTTTCACACCCCATCGCATGTGGAATTTAGAATCTACTATCATTTAATATGCAGCACTCACTATTAATCCGAAAGGTGAATCGTCTTTGAATTGTGTATTAACATTGCAATTTGAAGCAACAAAAGGGTTATTAGCGATGGGCATCGTAATTTTGAACTCACAGTCAAGTGACGAGTAAGTGAGTGAGTGACTCGAAGTTGAAATTGATAGGTCAGATCTAAATCTAGCTATACAGACCCAAATAAATGTATATGTGTGCACTCCACGTGTTTACCAAGGACACAGTAAACCCAATGGGAGAAAAATATAACAAAGATACGTCGGGTTTCTGATGTTCGTTCCTGTCTTAAGAATCCCTTTGGCCAATTGCGAAAAATAAATAAAAGAAACAAAATTTCTTATTTTTCGAAAAACTCTACAAAGTCTTATTAGCTAGGTAAGTAAAATGAAACTTAACTTATAGATGAAAATGCGATAAATAACACAAGATGACTTCATCGCAAAGAAAAAATTTCAAAGGACCTTCAAAAAGATGAACTGAACATTTCTGTGTGCACATTTATATATTATGTAACACATTTTACACAAATCAATATAAAAAAATTATTTAAAGTAAAATTTTGTTGATTTTGGGTCGCATATTCCTCCGTTCCCAATTGAATATGTATTAAAATGATCTCATTACAACATGTTTCGATTAGCACTCTATCATCTAAAAACGCTTCATAAGAGCAACCGAGTTATAATTGAATAAAACTCATCTAAACATGTAACCTGAGGCTAAGGATTCACGAAACTGTTTTGTGTTTAGTATAGAGCTAATCTCAATAGAAGGGAGATTTATCTTACCTTTTTTTTTCCACATCCATCATTAGCGCGTTCAAGTCCTGATTTTACTAAATATTTTTGTGTTAAGGGTCTGATGTACTTTACATGTATCAGGGTTCAAAGTCCCCTCGCTCCACAGAGTGTCTGTGGGGAGTGGGATGCGAACGCAATGCTGATCATCTAACCGTGGTTCAAAATTACGAAGGAGATCGGTTCCTGAAAAAGAACTTCTAGACCTAGTCGGTGAACGAATACCCCCTAAGTATTGAAATAATGTATATCATTTGCTCGTTCATGGCCTAATACTAATGATGAACCGTCATATATATGGGCTGATTCACATTAAATCTTTTGGAGTACTAATTCATCACTTTAGGTGACGTGGATACAGTTCAAGAGTCCAGTGTGTCATCTAACCGTGGGTTAAAAAAAAAGCAGGCAGAGGCCTGAAAAAGAACTTCATAATCTAACCGAAGAGGGTATGTTCCCCAGGCTTTATAATATATATCATTTGTGTACTTTATGTGCTAATTCCACTAAAGACCCTTTGTGTAGGGCTTATGCACATTAAATCTGTCCAGGCTCAAAGTCCTCTTACTGGTGGAGTTTTTATGTAGAGAGTAGGGGACTAGTTCAGGCGTCGAATTCGTCCTTTGATCGCGGTTCAGAAATAAGAGACAGATTAAAAGCTTACAAGAACGTTTCAGTTATCTAGCAAAAATCCAATGGAGATAATAATACGCACAAATTACTTTTAGGAGTTGCTTGCACCTCTTTTAGGTTTTGTAAACGAAAATCTCTAATCAATAGAAATTTCAAAAATCAAAAAAACTACCTCATTATTTCTGAAATATTTCAATCTTATTTTTCTTTTTAGTTGCGCCCCAGTTCGTGAAAACCTTAGAAGACATCGAAGCTGAAGAAGGCGCGTCACTTCGACTGAATGTGAAGTTCGAAGGACAGCCTGAACCCAAAGTAGTCTGGTAGGTTGTATATATTATAAATACGCAAAAAAAAGAAAAAAAATTAAATTCTTAAATAGAGATTTTATTTTAATTTTGGTTTCTTAGATATATGTTGGTGGATAAAATCCACATTTATTGATTGGCTGACTAATTTCATCTTAAAACTCAATTTGATTGTTTAAAAGTGTTATATTTATATTAAACAATTAAAATATTATGAAGAATTATGATATAGGATGTTTGATCACTTATTTTCAACATCAAGTGTTCCGTGAACATTTAACTTTGTATATAGATTTCTGTACTTGTGTTTTCAGCCTTTCTGAAATATGAAGTTCAAAAAAGCAATCAATTAAAAAAAATCATCATTTCAATTCTGAAAATAAAGACTGCTTAATTTTTTTAAAATAATCTCATACCTTATATATAACGTTTTTTTTTCTTCTTAAGATTGTACATGTTGGAAAAAAATAATTTTAATTCAAACTATCTACCAATGATTAATAATGTTTTTCTTCATCATTGTTCCAAGATTAACATGGAACGATAAGTTTGACCATTTATTTTTATTCATAAAATAAGAAGTATTCACTTCAGTTTTAAATTTTTTTTACAGTTAACTCTTTAAATATTTCTGTTTAGTCTTATGAGTTGTATACAATTTCCAGTGCGTAATATTTTAAGCTTTAAATATATTTTTAGCATGTCGTGACAATATTTAATATTTGTAGCTTCCGTTTGTTCGCAAAGGATCACTGAACACACGGAATATATTTTTAAATTACAAATCCTACTATTTATTTATATCTTTGTCAAGAAGTAAATTCTATTTTTGTCCCATCCCTGTTTTTAACTGAGCACTTTCCTCCCTCTTTACGAGTAAAAAGAGCCTGAAATAAAATATTTAAAATCAATACGAGTAGAATTTGGGCTGCTATCTGTTGGGGCTTAAGCAATTAATTTATAAATTAATGCACAAATAACAAGGATCTTGCTAGTGTCAAGTTTATATTATATATATATATATATAAGGTGTGACAGTGAAATAACCGGACTGCGTATGCCTCAGCATTTAGGCATGGTGTGGAGGAGTGGGAATGGAATGTAGTTGATCTTGATGCTTCGTTATTCCGTTCCTCTATCTGGTTCAGTTTGTTTTTCATCCTTGTTTGAATAAGACGTTGTTGTGTCGAAGTGCCGCGATCATGATAAGCTTGAAAATTGAGCAGCGCATAAATTTGAAATTTTAAAAAAAACTTCCAACTCCGAATGTTTTAAATTGTTAAAGGAGGTGTTGGGTCATTTGACATGTCACGTAGTCAAATTTTTGAATGGCACAAACGATTTTCGGAAGATCAGGAGGTTGTTGCAGATGCTGAACATTCTAGTCGACCTGTGACATCAAGAATTAATGAAAACATTAAAAAAAAATTATTGAAATTGAGAATAAAGATCGACGTTTGAGTATTCGGATGATGTCAAATACTAGGAACATAGACAAAGAGACAATAGTGAAACAATTCTTGGCGGACAAACGCATTACTGTAGTCAAGAATATAACCTACTTGCAACATGCGACTTCTTCATGTTTCCAAAAATGAAAAGTGCATCATTGATGGGAACACATTTTCAGTATATAGAATACGTGAAGGCAAAAAAGGCATACTTACTGAAGAAGGTGACACCAAATGACCTGCAGCACTGTGTGAACAGTGAAAAATTTATAAGCAGCAATGTATTGATAAGGAAGGGGAATTGTTAAAAGGTATTTGTGTAATGTTTAAATAAAGCTAATTTTTGAGACTATTCTGGTTATTTAATTGTCTCACCTCGTATATAATATCGATTGATATATATAAAATTTTTAAGTAAATTTATATATAAATTTATTTAAATCTGATTTTTTTAAGCTTATGATACATTATACTTTTATTTTCACTAATTTTTTCCTGAAATAATCTAGATGGTAATTTACTTCAATATAATGCGGGTATAGTATTTTTACTATACATAATTATAAATATTTAATAAGTAAATCTTTAATCTCTTTTTAGCGTATTCTGGTGTCTATTATCAAATTTGATTGTTTCCTCTCAGCTTAATCTTAACGTTACTTCTAATTCGAAGCAGAGTTTTTGAATACAGTACTTTTCGGATCATAAGAGGCGCAACAAATTCATAAGCAGATTTTTAGAAAAAAGTACCTTATTATATATCCCTATTCTCAACTCAGAATAATTGATACTCTTAGTGCTAAAAGAACGCTTTTTTTTACGTAGCAGATTTGATTGTTCCTCTTGATTTCTCTGCGCACGAACTATTTCTTATGTCGTTTGAGAACCACTGAGTCTTTCTGCAGTTCTACTTCCATATTGTTTTGTATAATTTATCTCATTCAATTTGTAACTTACGATATAGAAGTCTTTTTGTTTTAAACTCGTTTTTAACGACACCATTAATGTTTTTTCAAAAAATGCAATTATTTTTCTTAATGTAACGATCAAAATGTAACTATTTATATTGTTACAAAAAATCATCATACTTGGGTGTATAGTGAAAATATTTCGCTTTATTCACAGATAGTAAGCTTCTGCAGCTAAAGTGCACCATCAAGAATTAACAGCACTTGTACAGATTATACAGATTATCAACAAGAATAAAATAACACTAGTATATATCATCAATGCAAATAGATACAAAAAGGACTTGTAATTAACTTTCAATAATGTCCAGACCATTAACTCATTAGTTCACACCACGGATAAATCCCCGAAGTCATACTCTGCACTTCAAATGTCGACTCGACAGATTTTCTGATAAATTCCTTCATCTCAAAATCTCCTCATATTTATAATTTTCCTGGCCAGGTATGATGTCACAGAGAAAAATCCCAAACTTTCTATAGCTTCTTTCCTTATACAGATCTCGAAAATATTCCAGCACTTCCGAAAGCAAGTCCAATAGCTTTTACACGGTATAAAGATTCGAACTTTAATTTTACCTTCAGACGCTAAGATCTATCAAATTATAAGTCGATTTTCCTATGGACCAAAGATTCTTTCTTATGACCCTAAAAAAACAGTTCCATTTTTGTGTTTTGTTAATTTATTCAGCACGATCTCATAAATGGAATATTTAATGAATGATACGTTTTGTGCTATACCATGTATATTTCAAATTTTATCCACAAAAAGAACGTTTTTCTATCTTTTCTATTTTTCTTTTCTTTTTACAATTATAATTTTTCATGTGGTAAAATTGTAATTTTTAGTAAAAATATACAAATATAACAGGTGATAGCATCGGTGATCAAATGTTGTCACTTGAATGAAGTCTATTGAAAATAATTCGATATAAAAACCAACGTTTTTAAAAACAACGTTTTTATATGGTGGCAAAGTTTATTAGAGAAAATTATTGAAATATTAGTTAAAACTGTTAGTTATTTTTAACTTTAAAATTTACTTAAAAAGAGACATTTGTCAGAGTATTAAAAAATTCATAATACTCATAAAATCAAAACATGCATTTGAAAGTTTGTAAGTCATTCTATTAAAAAAGAATGGGAACCAGAATTCAAAAAAAATTATTGTGATAAGACTTGGCGCCAAATATTGGAAACTTTCTTTCTTGCGAATGATTACTGACAAAAAGTCAGCAACCCTTACTATCTCGGAGATAGTAAAGGGGAGATAGTATCTCCCCTTTATGAGTACAAAAGGTTTACGATACTTCGTGCTGCGTGGGGAGCACCCGGTTCTCTCAGAGGGGGAAAGAAATTTTTTCCTCAATCCTAAAAGCGCCGAGAGGAAAGAATATTTTGACTTATTAAAATTATTGAAATATTAGTTAAAACTTATCGCAAACGTCTAAATATTGCATTGTTAGGCGAGTACGAACGATTCCCAAAATTTCAAAGCTCTAGCTTGATGGGAAGTTGGTTAAATTAACGATCGAAAATTTGATGACACACACACTCACACACACACACACACTCTCCAAGTGATATTCAGAAAAACGTTGTAAAAAAAATCGCATTATGCTCCTATACTATTAATTCCATTTTTCATTCACTAAATGTTTTAAAAAATTATTTATCAGGAAGAAAGATGGGAAACTTGTAGAAATCGATGGCAAGAGTGTGAAAACATCAATTGAAAGTGACGATTCCGTCACCCTGATTATTGACAAGTTGAAGAAGGAAGACGTCGGAAAATACACTTGTGAAATCAGCAACGCCCATGGTTCTGCTTCCACTTCAGGAAATGTGACGGTTACAGGTAAACATTTCAAATTTCTTTATATACAGATGGAAAACAAAAGACACTTTTTAGTTTTAATAAATTTCATTTTATATCGAAATGGTTATCCTATTTGCATAAATTCTTTGTATCAAAATGATTGTCCCATTTTAAAAAACGATGTTTTTTACAGATGTCACTAATTTCACGGAGTAAATTTAATTTATTAAGAACGTTACAACTTTGTAAATATAATAAGTATTTATTTAACTTTTCATTTTATAGAAAAAACATTTTATTTAATTTTTTAAATTATTTAATGCGTCATGAACTGCATAAAGGATTCTCTCACACAAGTAATAAATTCCGGGAACGTGTTTTGAGACAGAAGCGCTACCTGTATCAAGTGTGTCAGCTTATAATTATTTCCACCATCAACCTGACCGACTGCGAAGTTAAAAATGTATTCTTTAATGTTTCGTTGTTTAACGCATTGAATGGTCAGCTTGAATAAACAGCTTGAATTAGTTGGTCAGAGTTAATAGGCACTACATAATGTTGTAATGTTTGCAAATGGTACTAAAGAATCTTAAATCGTAGATTTTGAAGTCAGGGCTGTTGGAAGGTTAGCAACGCAATTGGTTGTTCCATCCATATTTATACCCATCCATATTGCAAAAATTATTTGTTTCTAAATTATTGCCCCGTTTTAAGAACTATGTTTTTGTCCTATCCTGTCTCTCATTTCGGGGCGCAAGTATAATTTGTTAAGTACGATAGAACTATACGAGTATAATATAAGTATTTAACTTTTTATTATATATATAGAGAGAATGTTATTTAATTTTTAAAGCAATTTATCGCTCTATGGACCGCATGAAGGGATTCTCTCTCTCTCACACACAAGTAATAAATTCCGGTAACGTTATTTGAGATAGAAGCGCCATCTGTATTATGTGTGTGGCAGATTATAATGATATCCCCTCCACCAACCTGCCTAAGTCAATCTATAACCTGCTGCAAAGTCAAAGTTAATGTTTCGATATTTAACGCATTGTGAACGACATATAAACATTTTGAATTAGTTGATCTTTGTTGATAGGCTCAACTTTATGTTGTGAGGATTGTAGGACACTGAAGAATTCTAGACCCACAATGTTAAAGTCAAAACTGTCAGAGGATGACATCCTATTCGGAAGTCCCGTCCATCATCAGATCACTCCTCGACTATTAATGTATCATTTGTTTTATGGCTAAATTACCGATATCGTGGGGTTTTTTTACCGATAGTCACTCTGTCTTCATTCTGTAGTCATATATTATATAGTCCTCATAGTTATTTTTAAAGTTTCTCAATAGCTTCTAAAGAATCAAATTTTTCTCTTCAGACCTTAAATTGCATTTTTTTGCCATAACTATATAAAAAAGAAGGGAAATAAATCATTCAGTTTTATGAGAGTTAATAAGTGAGGGTGAAGTTTAAGGTCGCTAGAGCCAAATATGGCTATGCTACACCAAACAAGGTGTAATTGATCTTCGATTTTGAAATAAAGTTAGAAGATAAATATTGGTTGACAAGAAGGAGGGTCGAAAATAGAGAAGGATTCCTAAAGTATCCCGGGGGTGCTTCCCCTGTGTTCACCAAAAACAGTATGAGTAAAAGAAAATATCACTACAGTGCCTCATGTGAGTAATGCCCGTACTTACCTGAAGAAAGTAGCTCCTGAGGGCTCAATTTTATACCAGTAGAAGTCAATGTATTCAGAACCCTTCTTTTCGCTTTTATCTCCTTACTCCGATCCAAATTTATAAATCAGGCAACTATTTCGATTCGAGGAAGAATATTTTATAATAGTATATATATATATACGACACTAATTTTTTCTCCTTATGGTTGTTTATGCGTATAGGAAAGCCTGTCATCAAGAAACCTCTAGAAAACAAAGAAGTAACTGTAGGGGACACCAACGTAGAGTTTGTTGCAGAAGCTAAGGGAACACCTGACCCAGATGTCAAATGGTAATGTAATTCTAAAGTGTTTTAAAACATTTTTTTAATTTAAAGCAATAGTTTCTTCGTCAGAGAGAAAATGAATTTTATATCGATTTGTCTACAAACTAAGTAACTTTAATCTATACTTAGGTTTCTTAATGGCAAGGAGTTGTCCGAGAGTGATTCTTACTCCATATCTTCGGATGCAGCAAAAGGTGTTTATAAGTTGATTTTGAAGAAAGTGACCAATGACATGTCAGGGGAAATCAGATTCGAGGTGTCCAATCCAAGCGGCAAAGCTGACTGCAAAGGAACCATCAGTTTGTTGAGTAAGTAATGAAACGCAGAGTTGAGTCACAATATTATGACCTCCTACTTAATATCCGAAACAGACAGTTGTGAGACAAGACATAAATAAATGAGTATTTGGAAGGTTGGGACAAGAATCAGTGACCTAAAAATAACAGATCATCTCATATCAGGGAAAGATTTCAGGATGGAAATTATTTCTATCTGTTGTTTTAATCCAGATATTCCCACATGTTTAAGCAGGGATTAAGATCTGGGGGATTTGGTAACCAAGAGAGTAACTGCAATTCATTCTCGTGAACTTCGAACTATAAACAGTCATTTTGACTTAAAGATATGTGAAAAAAACTACAGAAAGGCGCCTTCATTCGCAGGACTTACAGTTGCCATCTTTTGATGAACTTTATTGGCTATGAGGAATGAGCATGCTCCACACAGAGCATCTTACACAGAAACCCATTCTGTCTGAAATCACCAATGCCACGGAAACATACCCCAGACATTCCCACTACCTTCACCACTTAATTGGTGGCCAACAGTGGTTTCTGGAAGTCTATTTATTATGTCTCCACAGTCAAAACAAAATCTACCTCAACCTCAAATCTGCCTTTAATTTTTTTTAAAAAAAAAATCTGAAGTTAATTTCGATAAAAAAGTGGTTCCAAGGTATACCCAATGAGTACCTGTAGATTGTTTATACCAAATTTCATGTATCTGTGTTTTGCTACTTTTGCATATATATATATTTACCGCATATATATATATAGGCAAAATCTTCCTTTAATATAGACTTTCCGTGTCGCCATTTACAGCTGTAAAATTTTCCCACAAAATTAGTGGCCGCAGTAGATTTGTGGTCATAGTCGCAAACTCGCAACCAGCGTTGCTTTCGTCGAGACGTGGGTTCGGGCCCTGATGTCACTAAAGATCTTCATGTAGAAGGGTTGAAGTAAGGTAAATCTGGTTAAGCTCCCAAGAAGTCTTCACGTTTGTGCGGTATGGAAGCTAAAAAAACAAGATACAGCTCGGGTGTCGTCACTTTAACGAGGTTCAAAATTACGAGGTCCATCTCTAAAAGCCCTCTTGTTGCTTCTCATTATGACGTTAATAAAAAATTTTCACCGTCATTCCCGCAAAACGTTGTGTTTCGTGACATGTCTTTCTATTTGTTCATCTAATTACTGAGCGGAAGCGAGCTTAAAAATTTATAATATTACGCCTGCTTAGATATAACTTCCCGATTTTTTAATGATGTGCTAAAGTTGGATTCGTCTTTCAGAAAAGCCTACCTTTTTGAAAGATCTTGCTGACGTCTCTCTTCTGGATGGAGATACTCTGAAACTAGAAACATCTGTCGATGGTGCTCCGGTGCCAACTGTTAAATGGTAAGAACTAGAAAAAAGAAACTCCACAATTTTTTTTTTCTTCATCAAACTAAAAAATATTTTTCAGTAACTTCTTTAGGAGATTATATTATTTTATATATACCGTATTTATTTTTTATATTTATTCTATTTTTTATCTGTTTCATATTTGTTTTTTTATTTGTCACGCCTTAGTACAACTACACACCAGGCTTTTAAAAAAGATGTACAAAATCTTCTTGAGATGTAAAATAAGAGGACCAGGAGTGTTACAATTGAAACAAGATAAAAGGCATAGTTATTGTAGACAAATATACGCTTATAATATAAAGGTCATCCTCCATTAATTTTTGTTTTAAAAAAAAACTGAATTTTTTACAAAGTTTTGTAGTTCGTTTTTAATTATTATTGTCATGAGTTTCTTTATTTGACTCTTTGTTCAGAAAAATTCAAAAATATTTCATTAGAATAGAAATTATCACTAACAGGAAGGAATGTGTTAATAACTAGTCAAACTAATTGGACGAAACTTTTTCTTGATGTTCAAAAATTTATCTCGCTCTTCTTCTTCTCTTTCTTCTATTGAATAATTTTAAAGGGAGAAAATATTAAAAGGCATTAAGAAGTCGCCCCACATGAGAAACATAGTATATAACTACCCATTACATTAAAGTCGTTTTAGCTCTAAGCTTTTTTGTATGTTTCAAGATAAGTTTTAAATTTGTAGAGGCTCAACGTTTTCAGTTGGGATGGTGTGTAAGTTAGAAGAGTGGGTTGCTAGTTCAGGGGACATCCTTGCCCTTTGATCGAAATTACGAGGTCCGACGCCATTAGCCCTCATGTAACTTGTAGATTTATCAACAAGACAATAGCTAAAATAGCGATGCTTACAATGTGCAACAAGAAATGTAAATGCTCGTTGAGCACTAATTTATAATCGATTTGATTAAATTTTACTAGCATTTCTCACATTCAGAAGTTTGGGATTCATTATATTATAAGAAGAATGTTTTTCAAATCTCGTGATTATGCTCATATTTAAATGCCAAAATGAAAAATAAAGAAATTCGTATGCGTTAGTATTCGTTGATGCCGTTAAATTCCCGTAGTATAGCGAGAATGACAAACGTTAAATCTGTTCGGACCTTAAGTCCTCACGATGACATAGTGTGAAAGTTAGGAGAATTTTTCTCTTGTTGTGGAAGTTGGTAGTAGTTCAGTTGTCTTCATCACCTGACAGAAGTTCAAAATTATGAGGTCCGTCGCCTGAAGCCCTCATGTTTCTTCTAAGTGTGATGTTAAAAAACAATCTATCAAATCCCTTTTATGAGCAATTTTGAAACAATATGTGTTAAAATTGAGTAGCATTCTTCAGAATTAATATCAAGATTTAGATCTATTTAAATTTATTTAGTTTTACTGAAGCTTTTGCAAGTCGCTTATCCTTTATCCCTTCAAATATTAGTAAATTCGATTATTTGTATTTATTTGTGAAATGATCCAATACAAGTTGCGTGTATCCTTGATTAAATAAATTGAAATCAACCCAGGTTATGGATTGATTGGTGTCTATTGAAAAAAAAAACTTAAACAAGATAAAAGGGGGCTTTTGAAAATTTCATTTTCAGTGTTTTTTATTATTATTGTTACTAAGCAATCCGTTTGAATCTTGAAAAAAGCCCATTTAAATGTTAAAGAATGAAAGACTCGGTTCATGTCGCTAACCAATGGCTAAACATCAGTAAAATTTTGAGCGTGGGTTCATTAAAATTGTTTCACTCATGAATTACTCTCCCCTGACTGTGGTTTAAAAGTACAACATATATGGTCAAAAGAACTCTTGTTGTTTCTTAGTGCTACGTAAATAAACATTCTTTTAATCATTAGTATTAATGAAACTCATGAGGTAATTTTTTGAGTACACCCATCATAATTTTGCTATTTAAATATCTACCACTTAAGTTACCAACACCTTTAATGTCAATAACTAGTAAGAGTCGGGCACGACTTCGAAAATTCAGTTGGGAAGTTCATTTGGTAGGTTGTAATATACCTAAAGGGGATCCACTTATGAGAGTAATAAAGAGTACTAGTCAGCCAACTCAGAAAAAAGCAAGTTTTCAATGCAGTTTGTATATTACAAGCATTTACTTTTTTTTTTTTTTCTGTTTCGAAAAAACCACGGTACAGATAAATCGGTAGCGCGCTTGCTTATATTCGGCTGGTTAAGGTTTCAATACCGTCTTTTTTTTCCTTGACTGTTTTAATAATTTTTAAATAAAATTAATAACCTAAATACATATTGTCAATGAAATCATAAACATTTTTTTATTTATAAAACAACAGCTTTGGATTTAATGAAACTTTAGATAAAATTAATATTTTCATTAGCTTCAACAGATGTTTTATAAATAGAAAATAGTTATGATTTCATGGACAGTATATTTAGACTATTAATTTTACTTGTATGTTGTTTTATTTTAAAAACATTTAAGAAAAAAATACGCAAAGGCAGGACTGAACGCGAGCCAGCCTACTGGCAAGCAAGGATGGGTTAGCTGTTCGAACCTGGAAAATTAAATAACATCTTTGCTGTGCTAAAGATTTTAAACTTGTTTCTCTCTGAATTGGTTGGCGAGCGCTCTCTACTACTTTTGTAAATGGGCACCCTTTAGGTGTACCACCAACCTAACTATATGTAAGTAAGATTCCGAAATGAATTTTCCAAGTCGTGCCTTTCCCTTGCAAGATAAAAATCAGATAATTTAATTCCACCTTTATATTTATTTTAATTTAGGTACAAAGGAAAGAAAGAATTGAGTTCGGAAAATGTCAAAATAAAAAGCGAAGGATCGAATCACAGCCTCGTCATTGATGAAACACAGATGGAAGACAGCGGCACCTACATTTGCAAAGCTAAAAACAAAGTTGGCGAAGCAACTCAGCAATCTATCGTAACTGTAAAATGTAAGATGGTTTCTTGCGTGTATAAATTAACTATAGTACAATTTTATCTTCATAAAAAGTCACGATAAGATTTTCTTTCATTTTTTTTTACATTGCATGCGTGATTTTGGAAACCATTCAGGATAATCTTGTTTATCTAACGAGAATGGCTCAAAAAGTACCTGTGGCGTTTGTAAGGCAAGTTACCATTGAGTGTTGCATTTGTTAAACGGCTCCAAAATAAATTTCATACTGATTCATAAGCTTGTTTCATCTCTGCGGCATCTAGTTGTCCCCATCGATGAGACCTATATTCTTCATTATGTTCCATAAGCCGAACAACAGCCAAAACAATGGGTTTTTACCTGTGAATCTGTCTAAAGAAGGCGAAGACGATTCAGGAGCCGAAAAAGTTATGGCAATGATCTTTTGGTATCGAAGAGTGTCATACTCATGAAGGTTTTAGAAAAATGAGGAAATCAAATCATGAAAAACTCATGAATGAAAAATGAAATCATGAAAAACTCATGAATATCGAGGTACTTGTAACGTATTGAGAACGAAAACAGTCAAGATAGAGATAAATGTATTTAATTTTATTTCACCACCCACAAAATACGCCATGCTACATTCAACGGTCTGTTCCGGTCACACTCCTTTCCCCTCGTACACTTTTGCTCTGTAGTTATTGCGCGTGCATCTCAGTCTCCGAGTCTGATTGGATGATTTCGTTCCAGACAAAATCAACTAGATTGTGAAGTGGGGTTCCCTATGGACAATACAATATGAAGTTACCCTCCCCCCTTCCTATTTTTTTTTTTTTTTTTTATTCATAATACCCAATTTCCCAGTCTCAAGTACGAGTACTTTTTGAACTAACTTTGTGGTTCTTTCATCATTTTGAAAGAAATTCATGATAACGTATTCATATTAATGAGCAAAAATAAAAGTTGAAAAAAAAAAAATCTAAAGAGATGATTATTTTGGGAAAATTATGTTTACTAGAACGGTTTGAGCTCATGAAATAATTATTTAACCTTAAATCTCTTAAAACGTGAAAACGTTACATTTGATGTTCGTAACTTTCTCTAAGGAAAACTTTTTGAGATGTTGCTAACGTCAACACTTGTTGAGAATGTATGTTCATAAAAGCACGCTTGAATTTTGCAGCCAGGAAGGATACTCAAGCTCCCATGTTCATAACTCACTTGTACGATCAAACTATTGTGGTAGATGATTCCGGACGACTCGAAGCAAAGATAACCGGAAAGCCTGATCCAGAAGTTACCTGGTATAGTTTTCGTATATTTTGTGTGATATACTTTTCTTATATTAAATGTCAGTCATTGCATGCCTATTTCAAACTTTGTTACTCCTACTTTCTCGTATTAAGTGTTCAATGATGGTTTAATTAACATAAACTAATACAAGAGGTAATTAAATAAAGGAATTGCACATTGGAATTGTAACTCCCCCATAAGGATTTCTGTGCCCTTAAATTTTAAAGCTTTTTAATATTGCATTTTTTATTCTATAATAAAAGTAATATTCAAAATCGAAAACACTACATAAATGTTCTTTTTTACTTAAAAATAAACAATGAAATTAGTTTTAGGATATGAGTTGAAGTAGGAGACCCCCCCCCCCAAACCCTACCATGAAAAAATTCTCGTTGCGCCCTGATCAGGACTTAAAAACCGCCTCTGTAGTGTGACTTGAATGGAGAGAGTAGGGTGTCAGTTCAGGTGTCCACCTTGTCAATTGAACTCGGATTAAAGATATGAAGTGGTTGCGGTAGCCTAGTGGTCGTAGTAGCGAACTCGTTACTGACCCTTTTCGTTCAAGCCTTGAGGCCACAAAAGATCCGTCGTGTAGCCGGGGCTAATACGCGCTAAATCTGTTGTGGCTCAAAGTCCTCCCGTTGGCGTGGAGTGGAAGTTAGGAAGGGATGTGCCAGCTCAGGTGTCGTCCTCGTCACTTGACCGAAGTTCAAAATTACGAGGTTCTTCATTAATAGCCCTCGTGTTGCTTCTACTGTGACGTTAATAAAATCAAGCAACCTTAAAGTTGCGACGGCTCTTTGTTGTAACATAATGTTCTTAAAAATAAAAAATTAAACTCACAATTTTATGATAAATAAAGAAGATATCCGTACTATGCTTTATTCAATATGAGTTTTTTAGAATGTAATAACGATATCTACAATTAGCGATCATAAATGTTATAAGTGGTTATTGTTTGCAAAAATTGCCTAAAATTGTAAAAGGATCAAACGTAATAACGTAGAAGTGAAAAGTATGGTCCCAGGTGTCTACCACGTCATTTGATCGTTGTTCTTAAGTATAAGGCTATTGGTTGTGATTAGCGGGTCTTTGAGACAGGCAGAAATAGACAAACAGAACTGATCAATAAACAAAAAAAAAATAAGGAATGCCATATCTGAGCCTAACTTCATTAATACATTATATTAATCTATGTAAAATCTTGCATGAATATAAATCTTGCATGAATATAAAATCTTCTGCAGATACTTTTTTATCTGCACTGAATTTCAATTTTCATCCGAATTCGCTCTCAGAAAATGGACGTATTTAACATAAAAAATTTCCAAAAATTCGTTCCAAAAATTTTTCAAAATTATTCACGTAGTTATTTTATTAATTATAAACAAGAAAATATCCTAGAGCCTTTTTGTTAGCTCTCAAATTTTTATCATGCAGGTTGGAAGTCAAAAGATTTTTAACATTTATACTAAACTTCAACAAACATTATTCAATAATGGGATTACCAAAAAGTTCTTCATCAATCCATGTAGTAAACGCATAAATGAGAACCATCTATTTTTATTTCAGGGAATTAAATACCAACGCAATCTCGCATGACCGAGAAGTAAAAATGTTAAAATATTTTAAATAAATCTTTTTTAAATCAAGCTTATCCATAGGTACCGGGGAGATGAAGAGCTGAAAGCTAATGAAAAAACAATTATCAAGAGTGAGGCGGAAAGCAACACATACACTCTAACTTTGAGGGATCTAAAAATCGAGGATACAGCCAAATACACGTGCAAAGCCGTGAATAAGTACGGAGAAGCCAAAGAAACGGCCCAAATTACGATCAAAGGTGAGTACACTTTGTAACTGCATTCAAACCAGTTTTCTAAGTTATTACTCGGTATTCGATCTTAACAGATTTGAAGGAAAATAAATTAGATGTTAAATTTTTAAACATTACAAATAAATCAAATTAGTTTTTAAATTTTATTTTTTATGACATTTTTGCGTAAATGGTATTTTACGATACCTATCTTCTTAAAGTTGCGCTGTATTTTACAACGTTCTTATGTATTTCACTTGGTGTGTGGCTGTCTGTGTGTGTATCAGTGTGTCATCAAATTTTCGATCGCTAATTTAACCAACTTCCCATAAAACTAGAGCTCTGAAACCTTGGTAATCGTTCAGAGCTCTGAAACCTTGGTAATCGTTCTTACTCGCCTAACAATATAATATTTAGACATTTGCGACAAGTTTTAACTAATATTTATTTATTTGCTACAGCAACACAAGAATCGATAAATCCTTCATCTTAGGTTGGGATGGCGAATAAATGCTAATGAATAAATAAAAACGGTTTTTCTTTTTTTTATCTAAGAGTTGTTGTTTTGTAATTTCTTTACATTAGCTTAAAAAGTCCAGTTCTTCTGTGATATAATTATTTATGAGAAATGCAACGGTTGTATGAAAAGACAATATTTGTATCATGACAGACATCAAAAGCTGAATACAACACCTTCAGTCTTGGTCCCTATTCATGGATAAAACGATGTATCTTAGCTTTTCTTTCTGAAGCAGGTGACCTCGGTTGCTTAGTGTTCATAGTTGCGGACTCGTGACGGGTGTTGTTTTAGTCAAAAAGTAGGTTTGAGCACTGCTGCCTATATTGAGACTAATGCACGTTAAATCAATTGAGACTCCAGCTCTTGCCAATTGGTATGGTATGGAAGTTTGGAAGAAAGGTGCTATCTCAGGAGTCATTTTCGTCACTTAACCGAGACTCAAAATTACGAGGTCCATCGCCAATAACCAGTAGCTTAAATTACTGCATAAACACAAAGTCCTAAATTTTACCACAATATTCTTTCGAATATTTGATTGTTATTTTTATATCATTCATTAATATCCAGAGTACCCTTATTAGCCACCCAAGGGGCTATTGTTTTCTATACTCTGTAAATGTCATACCTGACCACTTTTCAAAAACAATTCTTGTTTTTGCGGGTATTTTTAATGTCTGCTTTCACCAGAAACGAACTTAATTTTCAAAAATACGTCTTTATATATTTCTGTTGAATTTTTTATTCGATTGAAATAAAGTATATGCAATATATGTTTGATGTATGCTTTTACCACTAATAACTCAATTTTCAAAAATATGTCGTAATAGATTTCCCCCAATTTTTTATTGCATTGTAGAGAAACAAATATAAGAATTAATTATTTTATTTGCTTATCACGATTTTTGTATTCGTAAAATCATATGTAAACTGGAATTAAGATATGATTGAAAATTAATAACATTATTCAGAATTTTAAGCTACCAGGCTGCCTTTTTTTTGTCTTGAAAATTTCAAACTACGTCTTTTTAGTTTGGTTTCCTTCTTTGGATATTTTGGTTCAAATGATATCAATATTTATTTATTATGAAGGGGCTGTTGTTTAAGATGGGTCACTTTTGGCGTACCAGATCACTTTTCAAATTTTTATCAGTTAGTAGCTAAATCAGTTTTTTGCAAAACTTTACAAATAACTTTTACATTTTTTTGAAAGTGTTCTAATCAATTTCGTACATTCTTATAGAACCAGTAGCGCCTCACATTGAAGAACTGGAAGACGTTGAGGTACGTTACGGAGCTCCAGCAAGACTGAAGGCTAAAATATCTGGTTTCCCCAAACCAGATGTGGTATGGTAAGTTATCTTACCTTGTTCACATACATATCCCTCTTTTTTAAAAAAAAATACGTAAATTGCTTATACTATTTTTATTTTCTTACATTCGTTTTTCAAACTCTTTCCAATTCTACATTCAGTACTACCTTACGACCAGACGTTGTTTGGATTTCAGGCGACCAATCCCAAACGGTTAGGTTCATTTGAGATGCCTTTCACATTCCATATTGAAGGCCGGGATAAAACACAGATGAAACACACCTGTGAGAAAAACCAGGCGTCATTTTTTCAACACATAAACTTTGAGGCTGGTTCAAGATTTGACTTTAAGAGAAGAAAGAACTCCTAAAATCTTTAAAAAAAACAAACATCCACACTGCATGTGTTCTTCTCTGTTCCGGCTCTGGCTACATGGTAATCGCCAGTTCTCTCCGTCGATTTCATAATGGGCCCTCCCCGACTTTCCCTGATGCTATTAACTTCTGTAAAATATTAAAGATTATTCTTACCATGATGACACGCGAGAACAACCCACAACCCACAACGGAACAACTTCGATCAGACAGCGTCGGTCCTAATCCCTATAGACCTCGCACTATTCAAAGCCTTTTCACTTGCAATCTTGGTTTTTTCGGAACCTTTCTACATATCTCAAATTCAATTTTCTGTCGCTTTGTACGATTTGATTATATCTTTCAACCACACTTATAAATTTTACCTAATTTGCATAACCATGTTTCATTTGGTTGGAAAGGAGCTGGAAACTTAACTATAAAGTCAGAGAGATATCTCAGATGTTAGTTTGGGGAAGGCTCAAGAACAGTCCATGAAACATTAAAATCATTAATTTCGGAAGAACCATGACTTTCATCCCCAAAATGAACTTTATGTGTGTATTCTGTGTCTCTATTTCTGTGTGTATGTAAATGTGGTATACATTTGTAAGACAAGCAACTCTGGAGCCACTCAGTGAAACTACGCCGCCCAATCTGAGCAGTGAATTCCCTTTATGCTCGTCGAAACACCGATAGGAGATGGATCGCAATGAGCAACTGATGATCAGTCTTTTCACGCTCACTAGCCGCTCACGCGTTCTGCTCACAAGTGTGTGTGACCTTTAACATATATTACGCAAATTAATATAAAAATAGCTTAGAATTGAAGTAAGATTTGTTCATTTTAAATCGCGTGTTTCCTATTGACTAGATCAGGATGGTTCAAAAAGTTCTTGTATTTGAAGACAAATAGCATGATTAAGGTAAATGGTTGCTACCATTGGGTGCTACCATCTTTTAAACGGGGCCGAAACAAATTTGACATTTTTTCATTGGTTAGTTTTGTTTTGGTAATCATTTGCAGGCAAATGAAAATCTGATAGGTGGTCACCGTCGGTGAGATCTGGATTCATCATTATACATCAAAAATCAAACAAGGATCAGAACAATGCGTTGATCAGATTAATCTTTTCTAAAAGAGACGAAAATGGTCTCATTGACAGGAAAAGTTTTGAAAAAAAAATTTTGAGATGCAAAAGGCCTTGCGGTCACGAATACAAGTAATTGAGACATGAGGCAGCTGTTAAGTGAATTATGAAGTTTACTAAAAACAAACCATTTTCAATGCTTCGAGCACCATCTCTTGGAATTTCTAAGGACTTATTGAATGACCCTCGTATGATAAATTAGTTTAGCACTTTGTCATCTAGGAACGCATTTAAGCATTTAGAGAGTTTAGCTTTGCGAATTTTTCTTTCAAAGGTCGAAGGACGGCAGTACAGTGAAAGCCAGCGATTTGTTCGAGATCTCAGCCAGTCCCGAAAGTAAGAACTACGCCTTGGCCATTAAGAGTGTAAAGAGCGACGAAGTGGGAAGATACAGTTGTGTGGCTTCCAATCAGGCCGGAGAGACCACAGCCGAATGCTCACTTTCGATCAAAGGTATTCCTTCATTTTAATCTAAATCCATTCAAGAGCAATATATATTGTTTCAAAACCGTACTCAATTTTTTCTGATTCAATATTCAATTATTATATATTAAAGTGTCATTTTCGTATTTCATATTAAAATGTTCCTCCTTTAAACTATTCCTTTTAACTAAAAGTATATTTCTGTAGTTGAACTCCTGGGGGAAATCCTTATCTTCACTGCGTTGTATTTTAGTATAACATCTGTATCACTTATGTTTTCTATATTCTCTATATCGTCATGGTAAAATACAAGTACATTACTTCAGTAATATGATCGAAATGACATACAGGAAACGTTGATTGACTATAGATGACAGATCTTTTCTAACAGAGCATTTCTGAGCCCTTCTGACAGAACAGAATAATGTCATAAGCATAGAATGTCATAAGTGTTTAAGTTACAGAGTTCCTATTCTATAAAGAAGTTTTATACCTCTCAAACTTAACTATCAATTTTAATTTAACACCTTTAGAAATTCCATAGATTAAAATAAAAGATTAAGGTTTAAAAACTGAATATCCGTATTTAAAGTAAGAATTCAGAATAAAAGAGAATTAATGTTATTGCGAAGAAAGAGTGTAGTAATTTTGGCTTTGTTCGGTGCCTAGCGGAGCCGTTGTCTGTGTAAAGGAATTGCTTCGTTAGAAACCGAAGCTGCATTATTGCGATGGTGGCCACATTATTGCTATGATGTCGCTAAAACTTTGTCTATAGAAACCAAATGGAGTGGGTTTCTTATGAGCGCTGAATGCCAGCAGTAAAACATGTTCCATTCTTAATCGAGTGGTTGTAAGGCGGTGAGAGTGGTTGTAAAAAGAATAAGTCCGTTCAGACATTTTTTTAGCTTCAAAACTTTAATTACACATAACTGCAGCACGGTACACAACAGATACAATAATAACACGTATCTAACTGAATTATCAGACACTGCTCGTTTCTTCCGCCATTCGCCTCGTGTTCCTCACTTTTTCTCCCTCACTGGCCTGGGGTTGAGTTCTCCCTGCCCCTGCTTGTCAAGTTGAATTGTTCTTCAACTCCTAGTCAAGTTGAGTTGTTATTTTTCATAAATCTTTACTCCAGTGATTACTACATAAACGGGTAAACTATGATTTCCTAGGAAAAATTTGACTAGGAAGATTAATTACGCTATCCACAGCAATTTTACTGCCGCCAGATGTTGGCTCTACATTCCAAGGGAAACCATAGCTTTAAAGCGTTAAGCCAGATCGTAGCAGCCGCAAAGCCATTATCTGAAGTTAGGATTAAGAAAGAGAACAAACTTTTTCTTCCATTTCAGATGGCTGACTTTGCCTCTCAAGCCGAGGCAGGAGAGAAGGCAATTGGGGGTTGGCTTTCTTAAGCTTTGGTTTCCTAGAGAAGCAGTGTCGTTATCTGACATCAGCAATATTGTGACGGATGACGTCATTGATTTTCCTAGTCAAATCTTTCGTAGGAAACCATAGTTTACCCGTTGATTAACGTTCCTCTCACATTCAACGCTCTTTAAGAAACCACGCCATCTGGTTTGCATAGATAATATTTTAGTGATGTCATACAATTCAATATTGCAACCACCAGATAACGACTCCTCTTTCCTAGGAAACCATAAACTTAAGCTATGGCTGCCTAAAAAAACGAAGCCGTTAACCCGGCGGTTGGAGTAGATGTCATCACTAAAACGTTATCTATGTAAATCAGATGGCGTGGTTTTCTAAAGAGAGTCGTGACAGAGGTCTGTCACCAATAGCGCTCGTGTTGCTTCTAGTGCGACAATAATAAAACCAATCTATCAACCTGAAGAGAGTTTAAATGGGGAAACCACGTCACTGGTTTGCATCGACAACAGTTTGGTGTCATCTACCGTAATATTACGCCAGCTAGTTAACAGCAAAGGTTGCTTGTGAAACCGTAGCCTTATTCATCGAGCAGCCTGATAAGGTTTTGAATGGGGAATATGCAGTCGAATCCTATTAACATATGAGTCTGTTTTACACGCGTTTTTACTATGGCTTCTTTGATAAGCAATCGCTTATGATATCAGTCCTAGCCATAATACTTTCTTTTCCTTTTCATGAAATTCAGATTAAATATTTCGTTCGAATGACGTCATGACTTATCGTTGAGAACAAACACTAATACCTTTTCTTTTTCTTTTTTAAATATGTATATGAATTTCTAATTTGTGGGAAATGAAATGTTCAGTTTGGATTATTTCTTTTGTAAGAAAAAATTATTTTCAAGGTCTCGTAATCAGTGGGAGTATGTGTATATTCAACCATTTTATACTGTTTATATTTTGAAGAATGTAATGATTTTTTTCTTCTATAAGTGATTTCCGTAATAATTAAAAATAACGTCGAAAGTTTGTAAACGTAAATAAAATGTTTATACGATTGAGGAAAATCTCGATGTTATCAAACGAATTCGAAAAAGGGAAAGACTGGCAGAAAGTATCAGAGGACTTAATGTACCAGAGCATATATATACTAAGCAGGGGGTTAAAGAATGAGGATAAACTGCGTCAGTTGATTGATAAATATAAAGCAATGACCAGAAAGAGTGCTAGGACAGCGGAAAATACCAATTTTGATAAGGGTTTTTATTTTAAGTACTTTTTGTAACAGATAATTGACTTACCTATCGTAAAAAAAGCATAAACGACCACAAATTTATTTTCTCAAAATAACCAATTACTTTATAACTTAACACAAATGTTTGTTGCTTAGATAGGTTCTACTGAGGTCACATGGCATCCTACTTTTATTATTAGTTCATTTTCGGTATATATAACATGCTGGTTTAATCGAATTTTATTATTTTATTTTAATTATTATCATTATTTTATTATTTATTACTATTTTTATAACTATTATCACCATTTATTTTTATTCAGTATTATTTTATTATAACTAATAATTTAATATATAATTTATATAAAAATATATAATTATAAATTATTACAATTTATATAATAGTATATTATAATAATAAAATATAATTTATTATAATTTTTAATAACATAATATAAAAATTCAGCAGAAGCTCGTTCATCGTCTAGGGCTCATTCCGGAAAAGGTTAAGTAGATTTCCACGTTGATCTGTTAAGTACTCTTTTTTTTTTCTTTACAAGAATGGAACCGTTCAGTATTTTCAATAAACTTTCAAGAGAAAAAAAAAGCCAGTAACTAGATTGCACATTCTATAGATTGTAAACCTAATAGAGTATTTCCATCTCCTTAAAATGAAATGAACCTATTTATCGAAGAGGCGGAGCCAAGGCTCATCTAGTTGAAGTCGATCTTTACTTAAATTGGGTGGAAGGATTAAGCAAAATTACTGTGTGTGTATGTGTGGGGGGGGAGAGAGAGGGAGGGAAAGAAAAGAATATATGGTTTATCCGGTAACGCGTTTCTATTTTATTTTACTGCAATTTAATTCCTTTGGAGATATCCTTAACATTTCTTAGGGAGTATTTAATGAAAATGTGCTTTTTCTTTCTAAATATATTCTTCCGCAAATCTGAATGCTAAGATAGGTACGGAAAAAAAAAGATATTACACTTCATTGTTATTTTCAAAATTCTCAGTAATCTCTTTGTAATATTATTTCAGTAAACATATATGCGTTATCTAATCAATAATAGTTGTACATTTGTATAAGTTAAATAAGATAGAGGTTGCACTTCCAAACATGACGATTTCTTTCTTTCATTTTTGCTATAACAGTTTTATTTTGGCAAACTTTTTTTGCTAACCCTTTCGATATTATTTTTGGTACCTGTGCAATAATTTACCTACATATTTTAAAAAGTTGCTTTAAAATTGGCCAAATTACCAACTTGCACTCTATGCCTCCCTTCATCCTTCATATGAATATTAATGAGGTGACCAGTCGTCCTCCTTTTGTAGGTTCTGTTCATCCTCGAAAAGTGTCCTCTTTCCCGTCCTCCTTTTTGATGCTTTAAAACTAATCTGTTAATCTCCGTATTCAGAGGTGCCGCATCAAACTGTCACGCAAATGTTGAATACAAAAGTTTTTTAGGATATTATCTACTTATTTTTTTAAGTTTAGACAAATGACCAAAAATTCTTGAATCTTTTTTCAATTATAAGTTATCGAAGATATTAATGCATTTTGTACATAATCACGTGTCTATTTTTGACAAAACGATTTAAAAGATTTAAGGCGAACATATTTCAGCTACAGAAGTTAGTCTTATTTTGAACGATTTTGTCCTTCAGTATCAATCACGATTTGAAGAAAAATTCATTCTTGTAATAATAAAAAGAAAATTTTCAAACTTAAAGGAATCAAATCCGAGCTTAATGGAAAAGTGCACCAAAGAAGAGAAGAATTTTTTCCAAACAATCTTTTAACATTTAAAAGATAAACCATTCCATAATAAAAACCATTTAAAAAATAAACACATTCCATATGAAAATTTAGTTATTCTTGTTGAATTTACGTTGTGCTTTGCTGGAACTAGTGCCGCAGTTGAAAGATTTTTTTCCCATTGGTAATGATTTTTGGTTAAGTGAGAAATCTAGATTGAATTTTGATTCCCTAGCTGCAACACTTAACGTAAAATTCAATATGAAGGATATTTCTTGTTCCAAAATTTCCGATATATTATTAGAAAATTATATATTGACAAAAAAATATTCATTTTATGGAAAAGGGATGAAATCATAATTTGTGTATTTTTGTTTGAATTAATAAAATGTGTGATTTATTTAAGCTGTACTTTTTCCTTAAAATTCTTTGTCCTCCTTTCCATTGTAAAAAAAAATGTGGTCACCTTAACATTAACAATGATCCAACAATTTTAAACACATATATTCTTTTACTTAGCACAAATACCTGTGTTCGTCAGAGATCCAAAAGACCAGTCACTTGATGTTGGAGAAGAATTCAAATTTGAAGCCGAAGTTCATGGTTATCCTCCACCAGAAATCACATGGTAATATCATATTTTGCATTATCTTAACTTAGACTTTCTTTTTTCCTTTAGCTATTATTTATTCCACAACTTTATACATAAGGCTAACGCCAACTATGACTCGTAGAGAAAATTGCAGCTTTTGTAGCAAAGAAAAGTAGATATCGACAATATACATAATCAAGAAAATTACGTTGGCTGTCTGTAAGGCTTCAAATAATCAAGCGAGTGATTTCCGCTCCGAATTAGTGACTCCCTTTTGGTCTTGCTTTTTTAATGTGCAGTTAGGGTAGAATATAAATTCTGTAATGAATATTGAGTGAGCGATGTTGGCACAGAAAATTACGATTAATTATTTTATTATTTGTGTGATTACTCGTAAAGGTCTTATGATAATTAATTATGTTGTGTTAATAAAACGTTTTCGCATAAAGCTGGGAATAATTATTTCTACTTTAACATATTATATAACATTTTTTAAATCAAATCCGATTGGTTTGTTTCCAACTGGAAAAGAATTTTATTTGCGTTCTCGTATGGTTCCAAATCGCCATGGATGATGGACTTTTTGACTTTCTTTGGTGAAGAAACTGCACCGGATTTTTATACAATTGATTTAAAATGTGAATCATGAAATGTGCTGGCTCCGTGAAATGTTCTTTTTTATTATTTGTGCGCATTAAATATCTTTGTCTGAAACTTGATATGATTTCGTCTTCTCCTACCATATCAGGGTTTTTTGAACCACGTCTTCTCGGTTTTGTTTTAACACGTTCACGCCGGCACTACAGTTCATGTATCAGGTGATGCTATAAGAAAGAGAAAAATGAAAATTTACCATTGATAATGATAACCTTGTGCTTTTTATTTATTTTTTACTACTTTTTCATCATGTGATTAGTTATATATTGCATGTCCAGACAAAATTTATTAGTAAAGGGAACATATTGCAATTAACTACGTGACTAAATAGGAGTCTAGAATCGTGTTGTGATTGATACAAAACTCATTCTTTTTTTTTTTCATTCCGATCACGCATTTCTATCAGTAAATTAAAAGTAAGTTTATCTATTAAAAGAGTAATTTTTTTCCATTTGCTAAACGAACTAAATTGTTGGTGATATGTATCACTTGATCAAACATTCGAGTGCGATTCATTGATGGTAAGCATCGAATTATGGGATATATGAGTGCGACCCACTTGTGGTGAGTGCTGCCGGATGGAGCATATTAATCCGGGATACCGATGGTACGCATTGTCTTGATAAGGTATATATCATAGCGAGCTATCGGTGTTAAATGCTACTAGATGGGGCATATTAATGCGAGTCACTGGTTGTACGTGCCGCCCGATGGGACATAGTGCAAGCCACCGGTGGTACGCGTCGTTTGATGTAAAATATTAGTGCAAGCTACCGATGATACGCGCAACCTCATGGAACATATTGCGAGCTACCGGTGGTACGTGGCACCTTATGGGACATCTAAGTACGAGTCACTGGTGATACGCGCTGCCTGATAGAACATATTAGTGTGAGACTTTGGTGATACTAGCCACCTGATAGAACATCTAAGTACGAGCTTCTGATGGCACTCGCCAGCTTGAACATTTTAAGCGGAAAGATAACTTTATTGAGAGTCATCAAATTTTTAATGCTTCATGTAATTCATCACTTTTCACAGCAGTCAAAAATTTGGACACCCTTAACAATTTCCGCAACTTGTATCGGAGCCTGTATAAAACTGGTATCGTTATTTATGGTGCAAGGTAGACATTAAATTATACTAATGAGAACTTATTAACTTAATAAAGATTAAATTCATTAACTTTTTAAAACTTTTCCATTGTGGGGGTCAATTTGTTCTTCTTATGTTGAGTGTTCTCTTAATGACCTACTTGTTTCAACTTCATTTAGATACGATCTTTAATTCCAAACATTTTCCCAAGATCATTTCGTAATTTCGTGTAAATAGGGATTGAAAAAACTAAAAAAAAACAAATTAAAAATTACAATTAAATTACAAAAACTAAATTTTGTGATTGAATAAAAAAATAGTTTTTGAATACATTTCCAATTGCAATTCTTATCTGACCAATAGAGCTTCTAATGAACAACGTATCGGTTGACTTAGCTGTACGAGGGTGTGTTTTTCCCTAACTTTCAAGAACATTGAGAAGGATTTGATTTTTTTTCTTTGATTTTCAAATTTTAAAATGACACTGGTATTTAAAATAGAGAGTTTTTGCTTAATTTGTCACGATTTTTTGATAAATTCTGGGTGAAAAGTAAAACTAATATTTTTGTGGTTTGGAAAGGCAGCATGGTGGATGGCTGCGCACAACTTCTTTGCTTAAACAGAACCTCTGTGTTTATTGTGAGGTATGTAGATGAAATGTTGGAGCCCCATGTTTGCACTCTCAGAGGATGCAGCTCATTTTTTTGGTTGGCAACACTCGTCGATATAGGGCTCATCTAACCGACAAATTTCAGAAAAGGGAGGATATTCGCTGGATTAATTGACCAATCAGATATTCAGACCATAATCCTATTTGGCATGTTCACCAAAGGGCTATTGTAACTCGTCTTCTTTCTCTCAGATCCTATAAGACTTGAAATAAGCGTTGCAAGAGGAATAGTATTACTGCCATAGGGCCTCATAAACTGTATATAAACTGTGACATTTGTATAACTATAAGTAAGGATCATCCTCCCTTTCAACTATTTTTAATTCCATTTTGTTAAGACTCTTTTCAATTTTTCCTAGCTGATGGTCTGTATACAATCAAGTGTATGTACCGTATTTGTTGTGTAATATTTTTTTGTAATATATACAACAAATACGGTACAACAATTATACAACAATTCTATGTACATTCCTAATTTCATTAAAATCTGTACAGTTCTTCTGGAAGTAATGAACCGAAGGAGAAAATTCTTTTAATTTTTTTTAATTGTTTGATACTTAAATAACAATATTGATTGAATAATGAAAAAGGTTTTAGCATTCTTTCTATATAATAGGTTGAAAGACAACAAACCCATCGAGACCAACAGCCATTTGAAGACCTCTAAGAATGGTGATGTGTATAAACTTGAAGGTACGATAAAGGCCGTGGAAGATGCCGGAGTTTTCACTTGCAAGGCTGTTAACAAGGCTGGTGAAGATTCCAGAAAAGCGACTCTCAAAATTTCTGGTGAGTGATGCATAATGTATCATTCGAACATTGAAACAATGAGTACATAAAATGATGAATTTTCAGATGTGTTTTCAGATGTGTTTTCTACTTCTTATTATGTTCCGAAATTTCTTGGCTTCTTAAATTAATACATAAGTACACTTGCTATTCAAATATTTGACTGAATCTTACAAACTTATAATTTTCAGTGAATCTATCCATATTTATGAAGAGTGATTTTTTTCATTAATTTTTTAAAATTTTAGAGCGTTCTAAAATAAAAGTGTCGGTTAAAAACTTTTTTGTAGTGCATCAATTTAAATTTTATTTAAAATGCCATCTAAATTATTTATTTAACACACGGTAATACATTAAGGAGAGTGATGAACAAGAAAAAAAATTTAACGTGGTTATACAGGGTTTATATTCAATTATTTATCCAATTTATTTTTCCCATCAATGGGAAGAAGGGGAAGGGGGTCTCTTTGGTTGGGATGGATAGTGGTGGATGTGTGGGGTAAGCTAGAAGAATTGTGTAAGTAACTTTATTTTTTAGAGTGCATAGTTCTCATCAAAACTAAAAGTATTTAGTGTTTACGCCGAGAATGAAATTGCAGTGAGTCATTGGACTGCATTGTGTCTACAAAATTTGTGTTAAACTGAACAAATCTGCTACGAAGACTTTCGGTATTATTCTTCGGGCTTAAAACGGCAAAGCCATATCCACAATGCACGTGTTTTTTCAAGGCATAAAAAAACTGAAAGATTGTAGGGAAGACATCGAAGAATAACAACACGTTGGAATCCGACATAAAACCAAACCATTGAACATGGTACAATATTTCGAGATCTTTTGTACTGTGAACGCCAGAGCGTAAGTGTTCGAGTGATAGCAGAAGAGTTAAATTTAAGGTAATCCACTGTGCATTTAATTGTTACCAGTAAATTGCAAATACATAAGATATATCGAAGATTTTTTTTATGAGTCAAACAGGAAAAAAATATCGCATGAGACGATTTTTCGTGAGCTATAGAAATATTTGGAGACCGATAAAAACCTTTTGGGCAGAGGGATAACTAACGAAAAAACATAAATTTTTGAATATCTAGAGACCAAAAAGTTTTGAGTTGCACATAAGCGACTCTCCTTTACTAAAAAGGTGTCACATGAGCAAGTCAAGAATGACATCGATGCTATTTGACTTCTTTGACACCAAAAGTACGTTTCACAAGAAATTTGGGATTACGGAACAAAAAGTGAATGATAAATCTTAATCAGAAATACTAGAATATTTGAGGTTTTGGGTTTGAAGAGTCTGAAGGAAATTACCGATACATGAATGCTCCATCATGACAATGAGCACCGTTAGCCATCTCTCATTTTGATGGAGATATTGGCCAAATACAACAGAGCAAAGTTGTCCCAATTACCCTACAGTTAAGATCTGGTTCTAGTCAATTTCTAATTGTTACTTCTGGTAAACAGAAGTCCAATAAGACTTAATTTAGGAGCGATTGTTGCGTTTCAAGCGGCTTCTACGGGGTACTTGAACAACCTTGCAGTTACTGACTTCCAGAATACGTATAAAAATTGAAAAAAGAGCTGGCAACGGGGAATTGAAAATTATATCATGTATCATATTTTGAAAATTAATATTTCACTATTCATATATCTTCAACACGTTCATGCGAAATAGCAGAAATCTGTCTGCCCAATATATTTGACGCAGAAGCGTATTGCTTCAGACAAACTGACTGGTCGGTGCCTATTGATGGCTAATAATTTAGCACCAGCGTTATGTTGTAACTGTAGGACATTCTTTTTTAAATTGTATTTCGGGTAACTATATTTAATTCAATAAAATATAATTTCCCTTAATTTATAACCTAATGTTCTTGATTTTTCTACTGAGGTTCGGGAGGGTTAGTCGCTTCCCACGACTCGAAAAGATACTAGAAACTTCCCACGAAAGGGGAAAGTTGTAGTAGTTTTTAACGGGAGAATTTGAATCGGCATCGAATTTATCGCCGCACACACACACACACACACACACACACACATATATATATATATATATATATATATATATATATATATATATAATGCTGTCAGCCTTAATAAATGTTTTCAATGCGGCCGACTGGAACGAAATGTGTTTCCAAAGTGGCACGCAAAGTCTTTTGGGTTGGACAAGCCTGATCTAATGAATCGGAACTAGATGTGTTTATTTTGGGTGTCAAATAAAGATTTAAGATTTTCTAATAAATTCCAAAAATAAAGAATCGAATCAATCAATAAAATAAAATAGTGAACTTAGATAACAGATTAATAATTCCACAGAATTTCGAATACTTTTTCTTAAGCTGTATAAGAATGCGAATGTTCCTCTAATACTGGCTAGTTTGTTCTTTGAGAAGTCAATTTAGAGTTTCTACTGTATATCAGATGGTGCATGATCCAAAACTGGTCCGTAATTAAAGTTATAAAATAACTAAGCTTTCACTACCATATTTATGAAACTGTGCGCTTGAGTTATATTACAAAATACAAAATGCAAAGATTTGATTTTATCTTTTCGATTCCAGATTTCGCACCGAAAATTACAGAAAAATTACCATCATCCATTGATCTGACTGAGGGCGAGCCATTGAATTTGAAAGCCAAAATTTCTGGTAAACCTATTCCAGAAATCAAATGGTGAGTGAATTCCGCAATATTGGTATTCATTCTCACGTCAAAAACTTAAATAATTAATGTTTTATCAGCTTTTATATACGAATACCTTTCTATTTTCGTTCGTGTCTTTCCAAAAATTTATACTCTAATTTTAACCCACTGCTATCATCTGATATAGTTAAAATTTTGTATATACAAGCATTAGTTAGAACTTTGAGCACACGTACAATTTACAATTGCTTTTTAAGTCTTAAATTTCTAAAAATAAATATAAATATGGTAAAAAAAAGTAATTAAAAATATGATACATAATTTATAAAAGTTAGAGGAATCAACACTTCTTTTATCTTATATATTTAGAGCTATCGGCATAACTCATACATTATTTTACATTTTAAAAACTTTTATGGTCCATTTTTAAACGAAAGCATGGCTTAAATTTTTTTTACTTATATTTATAAATCTGTATAAATAATTCAAAATTATTTTTCTCGCTTAGTTAGCAAGCAGTTCATGTTATAACCTTAACATTGCTGAGATTTCAATACAGTTTAGTCTTTATTTTATTTTTTAAATATTTCAAAGGATAACATTTAAAAACTATTGGTATATATTATAGGTAATCATTTTAATTCTTTTAAAATGCTTGCCGTATGTGCTTATTAAATTCATTTCTAAACAAGAAATTATGTGGTTATTCCGTCAAACTGTGGAAGTATGTTTGTGTATGTGTGTGTGTGTGTGTGTTTTCATTTAACATTACACATAATAAAAGAAAATATAAATAAGGATTTAAAAAAAAGAACAAACTTGCGTCTTAGTGTCTCTGATTGGAAAATAATAATTTTTAAATTATTTTTCAAATTAATGATAAGCAATTTGAATTTCCTGGATTTTCTTACTGGATTTGCAATGAAAAAAATAATGTAATTATAGACTAGTTTTTTTAATTTCAAACACACTTCTGAGATATATTCTAAGCAAAAAGATCAGTTTTACCTCACTACCTCTTTGTTGAAAACAAAAATTACTAATCACCTTTTCTTCAGGAAAGAAAGCACCAACTCCCATTCTCTCGTGTTAAGTCAATTATATAACCAATAGTTTTCCAACAAGAGTTTACTTTTTCGAACAGTAATTCAATGTCGCCCCTCTTAAGTGAAGTATACTATATTATATACTGAAAAAGAAGATAGATTTCGAAGGAGATCTTACAAATGCCTTTTATTCCTTTAAATTTAAAACAATAATCTCCTTTGAGAAGAAAAGTAATTAACTCAACAGAATTAACATTGCGCTCTGAAATTCGTATTGGCGTATGATTGGGAGCTTTAACTATCTGTTTGTTTATCCAGCGATTTCTACGTGTATCTAAAACTTACTTTTTACACCTAAAATTGATTTTTATAAAAATGTGTCTTTATTATCTATACCTGTATTTAAAAAAATCTTTGAAACAAAATTCCACTACACATTTAAACTTCCAAATATACGTATATTTGAAATACGTAATAAAAAAACCCGCAAGTTTTGAAGCTATTTTGTTAAAAAATTCAGCAGTCAGAGATAAATTGGTCATGACCTATACAAACTTATAAATTATAAGCTTTGATGATCAAGCTTGAGCATCCGCACTCATACTGTAATGCTGTATGTGGTTCACTGCGCACGCTGCGATTCGTTCACGTACTTGTCAAATAGGTTTTGGGAACAAAGCTTCAATGTCACCGATACCCTTCTACTAGCTACAATTCAACCGATTTTAATACGAACTGATTTTTCTAAAAGTCACTTAGAACTATTTGTTGAAAACCTGCATTTGATTATTTTTAGTACAAATCGAGCTTTTTCAGTGCATTTTGCAAGCATTCCCCAAGAAGGCGGTAGTAGGTTCTCAACGCCCCATAAATTTGCCTCGTTCCAAAAACGGTTCTTTAGATCTCTTCAAATCCCACAAATGGGTGGTACCGACTACATTAGTACCGACCGCTGATACCTAGTACCATCCTCTGTAACGCTCTGGGATTCCTTTCTTCTTCTATTACTATCATCACGTAAAAAGTCACGAATCAATACAGTTCTTAATACATTCAAACCGGGCAATGATTCTACTTGAATATTTGTTGGGATTTCAAAGTAATCAAAACACAAGCTATCCAACCCTGCTATAACATTAGTGGAAAACATTACTGTAAATATTCACTTACGTGCTAGTTGTACTTTATTGCATTTTATACTTTTGTAAAAATTCATTATCGTAGGTATAGCAGCAAAATCAGCCCAATGTGCAATTATGCTTTATTAACAAATATTAAGGACGAGATGTAACACGGGCAGCGATAATTGGACAGATTAACGACACAAGAGGAACAAATACCACACTTGTGCTGATCAGCAACTCCAACAGATACCAAAAGGAACTTGTAATAACAGTCATAGAACTTTCAATGACATTCAGCTAACCAGCTTACTAGTTCGTATTGCGGATAAATCTCCAAAGTGTTACTTTACACGACTCCGGCAGCTTGGGTAGTCCCGACAAATTGGTAAATACAAGCCTCTTCTCGCTCGGCAAAATCCGACAACTTAATTTGGCCAATTCCCAACCGATTCGCTCCAACTTCGCATCTCTATATATTTATAGCTGTTCCAGTGAACCGTGATGCTACATGGAAAATTCCGTAATTTCTCTCTTAATCGGTATTTCGGAAAAATTCCCGCATTTGTGAAAACTTTCATTTTGTCGCCAAACTTACCAATATTATCACCAAGTCGCTAAAATTGTCCCCAAACCTTCGCCAAGATTGAGGGGGTTTGCTTAAACTTTCCTTGGTGACCAACAAAATTCCTATAAATGTCTCTTTTACTTTATAAAAATAAAATTGCAGGAAAGGGTCATCGCAGGTTCGTAACAATTTATTATATTCGTCACTATACAAATAACTCTAATTCTCTTGCTATGTATGTATCTGAATTATTTCTACAAGATTGCATGCTATTTTCTAGGGTAAAGGACGGTAAACCTTTGAGACCGAGCAACCGTATCAAGATGTCCGTGTCTCCTGATGGTACAGCTGAACTCAACATAGCCGACATGACCCACGATGATGCCGGCATGTACAAAGTGGTGGCCACCAACGATAAAGGGCAAACAGCATCCGAATCAAATGTGGGAGTAGCTTGTAAGTCAACGATCATTTGAATCAACAATATTTAATATTTTTAAGTTATTTTATTTTTACTTTTCCTTTATACAAGGGAGGTTCAAATAATTCTCGTGTTAGGAATGGGAATTTACGTTTTAGAATTGGTAAATGAGAATGTACAACTCACTGTAGCATTGTCCAGTAACAATTGTTCCTTGTTTCAAGTAGACCGTAAGACGCCCTTCACATCCCAAAAAATTATCACTATAGTTTTTCCTGCCAATGAGACCATTTTTAAAACACATTCACAGGAAGCAATCTATTATTTTGATTATTGTTTGACTTCTGGGGTTTAATGTTGAATCCAGGTTTCGTGGATAGTGACAACTCGACTCGTCTGCAATAAGATTTTAATTTGGCCACTATCCCTGGTGTTGCTTATAAGTGTGTAACGGTAAGAAATAATCAATTGCTTTGTCTATAAATTTTTAAAAATCGGAACAGATACTGAATACATTCGTGTTGGCGCTTTTTTTTTAGATGAGATTAGAAATTTTCCCTTAAATATTGTGAGATACTAAGCAATATGTTGAATCGCTTCAAAACTAAAAAAATCGCTGAACTTGGCAAACAGGAGTATACTGCTACTAAACTTAAATTTTCCCTTTTATGAAACATTAAAACTTGTTATTGCAATCAGAATTGTTCACTTCTGTTTTCTATACTCTTGATACATATATTTATTTCCATTTCAGTCCGTCCAAAAACCACGAAGCCTTTTGTTGGTCAACTACATGATATGGATGCAATCGTTGGAAAGCCCATTGTTTTGGAGGCCAAAGTAACAGGAAATCCTCAGCCGAAAATTGAATGGTAATATTTTATTATTACTGAGTCTTTATTATCGAAACAATTTGTTGTTCACATTGTATTATGAAAATGAATTTTCAATACGATGATCACTAATCTATATTTACTTCATGTCAAAGAATCCTATCGAAACTTAAAACACTTTTCCTGACTGAAAATAGTTTAAATTTTTATGAAAGTTTGTGACATTGTAACACATTCGTTTATAATGCAGCACTCTTCAAATTTAGGAACATTACATAAACGCATCATTTATGATTTGAAAGTGTAAAATTTGAAACATATTTAGCATTACAGTATAGAAGACAAATATAGAACATATTTTACACCAGAGTAAAAAGGACAGATTCAAATGGAAATGATAAATATTATAAAATATTTTGCTCTCTAAAAATAGATAATAAATTAATTTTCATCGTTTTGTTACTGAAAAAAGTGTTTGAATTTTGGATCGTATTATTTACATTGTGGTTAGGCAAATTGCGGCCCTTCAAGACAGTCAGAAAAATCCGCATTGAACTGAGATTTCCTTCCCATGCGTAAAATCCTTCAATGCAAAACTAGGTTCATTTGTAAGGGAAGCAGGTGAAGGAAATTTTGGTCATTTTTCTTTATTAAGAAAATGGAAAAAGTCTGAAAGTGTTTCTGCTAAGACTAGGACTCATCTGTAGAATTTGGAAGACGAGGTCACAAGAAGATTTCAGAGCATTACAAAATTGAGCTTAAATTCAGTTCGCTCTCTTGTCCCATCACTGTTGATATTAACACAACACTGCAGCAGCTACAGCTTGAACTTTTTGACATGTAGTTAGATCACACCGTGAAAGAAATGTTGAATACTAAGATATTAGTTGACTTTACAAATCTTTTACCTCTGTTGAAAAATTTCTATGTATAAAGAAATTCGTTGTGAAAACATTCTCTATGTTTGGGTCTACATATATTTGTGCTCAAAATGTTTCTTTATTGAATATCAACAAGAATAAATATATGTAAATGCTCTTTGATAGACATTTATTTCAGGCTGTGATGAAAGTCTCAACAAACTCATTTAAAACGAATTGTAGAAAAGTGTGATAGATGCATTGGTCTCATTAAATAGATTCGAACATGGTTTATTAATAAAATAAGAACTGCTACACTTGGCTGAGAACTCTTTTAGATTGAGAATACATGCTTTTATATATCACAGTGGAATATTCCACAACACTGCACTGGAAAAGTATAGAACATTCTGGAAGATTTTAGGAATTATAATGATAGACACCAATTTAACAAGATTTTTACATAAACTTTCAAATTCCCGGCACTGGGTTTTTAAACTGGGAATTCTCGTTATATAGACAACGCCATTGGTGCTTGCGATCCTCGAGGCAATAAAAATTACGTAATATACTTCAATTTATGATTTTTGAATGAAAACTGTCTCATTCTAAGAGTGGATAGAACACAAAAATATATGAAACCATAATATTAATCTCTACAATATTGCTAAAATATTTCTGCGTGGCTTAAACAAACATAATGGAAGCATTTCTTACAGTAATGTTTCGAGTTATTGTCCTAGCAATCAATGCAAATACCTCTTTTTTTGGAGAGATGGAGGAGACTGATTGAGTATATTTTGAAGCTGTATTCCGTTATTTTTTGTACCAATTATCGTATCACCTTAGCTAAACATTTGTTGGCGGATCGCATCAGTAAGTTTTCTTTAACATTTTTCATTAACGTAAATGTTCTTGTCCCATTTCTTAATTCTTCGGCTCTATGTCATCAACTTTCTTTTAGGAATCTGTATTACGTATACTTTCTAATTGAAATGGCGTATCTCCAGCATAGTCATTACTTGATAAACATGCCTATAATTTCTCTAAAAACTTGTATATTAATTGATATCTTTTGAATAAGAAAGGTTTAAAAAACTTTTTATATGAGCCGGCCATTTTGGAACATAGACATGTATACCGTAGTGTTAGATCAGATTGAGCTGTCAACCACTTTTTGTGGGGGAGGGGAAACTATAAACATCATCTTTCAATTTTCAACTCAAACTAATGCATATGAACTATTTAGCACGATTAAACTTAAAGGTAGAGTGGTGTATATATTACGAACTAACGTTGTTTAGTTATAGAAAAGCTCTTAACAGATCTCGCTGGGTAAGATGAACCCAAAATTCCTTTTGATGCGTTAAGCATGCTAATAGTTACATACTATAAAGTATTACTGAAATTTAAAGGTTCTCAGGACGTTTAATTTTCAAAAATTTTGAATTTTTGAAAAATATATTTGTTACAGTGCCATATTTTCTGTGTATGAATATATTGATTTTAAAAGTTTAATGGTATTACCAAAACTTTTAAAGTTAACAGAGAAAAACTATATAAACCTTTAGAGTCTTTTTTTTTCTTTTTGTTATTCTTCAATTTAAACTTCATTTTTCTCAAAACAAAAGATTTCAGCTTCCGTGCAAGATTTCTTGGAAACGATTAGACTGAAATTTTATATACATGCTCAAAATAAGTTCCTTTATTATTTATACATCCCACACATAATTTTTAGACAAATTATAAACAGAAAATTTTTATGTGAATTTTAATTGGATTTTTACTTAAAACTTCATAATTTTCTATAAAATTGTGTTTTAAAATTATCTTTCCTCTAAATTTCTTAAAACGTATGTATAATTCCAAGACTAAACATTTTTCGAGTAAATAACATTACTTTTTTTTAAATATTGATCAATTTACATCAGAATCCCTCGCACTTTAAAATATTGTTTTTTGTATTTTTAAAAAATGTTTCATTTACATATTTCTTTATAATATTTTAAAATTTCTTTGCAATTATATGACAGTAAGAGGAGGATTGTAAGTATATATGAGTATTATATGGTAAAAGCGTAAAATTTCTGTTTTGCTGCACTGGTCAGTTACATTGGTTTGAAAAATGTTGTTTCGCATTCACAGATAATATTACTGAGAAATTACTGAGGGCCCTTAAATTATGAAAAATCATTATCTCTTTATATTTCAGGCTCAAAAACGATAACAAACTCGAATCAGGCCCTCACGTAAAACTGTCCGAAAGCGAGAACAAAGCAATTCTGATAATTGAAAATGCTAAACTGGACGATGCCGGTGAATATAAGTTGACCGCCACAAATGACCAGGGAGAAGATAGTTCCTCGGCGGCTGTCAAAGTATCCGGTAAGAGCAATTTAAATTTCAATTAAGAACAATAGTATCGACTCTTTTAATGTTAATGTGCTCTATCTGCAAGATAAAGTAAAATAAATTCTGATTTATTTTTTTTTTGGCTAAAAGTGTTTATACCCCACATTCAAAAATTTATATATTTGATATTATGTATACATCCGACATCTTTATGCTTGATATGTTAATTTTCATAATTTTCCTAAAAGGCTTACTTTATATCTGTTTGTTTTTTCTTTTTTTCTTTTCAGAACCTGGTAAAAAGCCCGTTATCGTGAAAGAATTGAAGGCTGGAAAAGTTCTGGAAGGGGATGAGGCAAAACTGCAAGTTGTTGTATCAGGACAACCTATGCCGACAGTAGCATGGTATGAAATCCTCAATAATTTAATTTTTTCAGAACTTCTGTTTTTTTCTTCTAGAATTAAATCTGGTGTTAAAAAGTGTATTTTTGTTAAAATACCGCTTATTTTTGTAGATAAAACGTATAAGAGGTATAAATTTTCGTCACAAAGTTTTATAGTTATAGCTTATATCTGCCTTATAAGACGGCCCCAAAGTATCAACGGCTAATAATTTAGCTTAGATCAGTGATCATCATTTTGAACAAATTTTATTTTTTCGCATTCTGGCAGTGCTACACATAGAAGCACAGTGACTAATGAAGAACTCACACGTACTTTTAAAAAAATTATTGACCTCGGCAGCCTGATGATCATGTTCACGAATTCGAGGCCGCTGTGAATAGTTTTGGGTTCGAGCCCTGATGCCACTAAAAACCCATCGTATAATGGGGCTTGTGCACTTTAAATTTGTCGACGCTGTAATTTCAGTCGCTGGCCTGGTGGGGAAGTTTGGAGAGGGAGGTGTTAACTCAGATGTTATCCTCATCACTCAGTTCAAAATTATGAGATCCATCGCCAATAGTTCCCTTCTCTAAATGTGACTTTAATAAACAATTAATCGATCTAACAAGTTTATTTAAACAAGGTATCACGCCAAAGAAGCACATGCCGAATCATGAACTCACATGTGCCTTTAATAAATCCTTCAAAAAGTGGAAAATTTCTAAATATATGAATGGCGCTGAGAACGACTTCTTATGGGTTACTGATGACGAAGCATAAATGAACTCGTTAAGCACAGAATGTGATCCATATTACGAAAGCTTCTCAACAACGAAAGTGAAGATGAGGAGTTATTTGGCTTAGGATTTTTAATACGGTGAAAAGTGATTTGATTTATTTTACAACGGTTTTAAATTATAAAATTTCAATCTAATTTCTTTTGTGTGTCTGCCCTATGAGACGAAGCCGGATTTGGGGGACTTTTTTATGATTATACTAGTGTCTTATATGCAGAAATATGCGCTTGTAATTTCTTATCCCCGCTAAAAAAATTCAAACTAGTCTTATAATAGATTTCCAATGTAATTTTTGTTTTTTTTATTCAACTATTAATAAAATCACTACAGGGGAGTGATAAGGTGTAACTTTTTTCTCCTCTTTATATACCTCGTAGTAGATGTATTGTTAATTGGCATTTGTATCATGGTATTTATTGTGAGGTCTTATGTTATGTAACTCTGGTACATTAATAGTATACTTCTGACACATTAATAGTATACTTCTGAAACATTAATAGTATAGTTATAGTATTGTAACAGAATATTTTATCTTTTGTGTAATATAAAAAAAAATACAAAAATTCTCTCTTATCTTACAAATATTGATGTTCGGCAACTATTTTTCGTTCAGTTTTGTTACCCCTTGGTTTAGATAAAGGCTATTGAATGAAAGAGCCGAATCTAGATGAGTAATCTTTTACTCAAAATAATAAAAATTTATTAAGATTGTCAACATTTTTCCTTGAACATTAACTTGCCAAACACAAAATACCTCTTCGGTCCAATAAACTGTTCAGTTCTTGTTCTCTGAGTGTGAAAGGGGAATATATAATGTTAGGCACACCAAGCAAGACGGAAGACTAAGGACGTGGTGAGTATTATTTTACTATCGGCTTCTGAAGTATTCCAATCGTATTGATAATAGAAGTTGTGCGTCGACTCAAAGTAACTATTAATACATATTTTATTGGTAAATGTAGTGGCTCATTATCAATAATCATGCACAATTAAAACTTTCGGAAGTTATGTTATGAAATTTTTGGTAAACTTTTTTATATGCAATTGTGTTGATTTAGACCGTAAATATATTCTTTGTGGGATATATGTGATCTGTACATTATTAAGGCAATCGCTTATGCACAAAAAAAATCTTCATAACTCTCAAAATGTGACAAATAAAAAAATCGTTGAGCGTACAGATAATCTCACAGATCATGAGACCTTAAAAATAATCACTTACAAAAAGTAATCCAAACTGCTACATTTCACTGTCTAGAAATGATGATTTGATGATTCAAATTCAATCCAAACATTTAAATCCAAAAACGATCAATATGAAAAGTATTAAAATTATCAACTCTCTCTTATCCTCAAACTTTCAAAGAATGCGCCTTAAAAATAGCTTTTCGTTCATTTGCACTTGGACTTATTTTTACTTTCTACCTTTTATGATGAAAGTCACCGGCTGAACTTTATGATTAGAGGACTTTTGATTTCATGTTTCATAAAAGAGTCTTACTCTACCCCTGTGCTTCGTTTTTGCACATTTTAGGTACTCAAACATCAATAGACTTCTTTTTTTTTTCATGTTTCTAATCTCTCTCATTCGAAGTATAAAGTTTTCATTTGATGTTGGAACTCTATGATATGTTTCTTCCACGATATACATAAAAAAAGGAAAATTGTATTAATATCTGTTCTTATAATACGAAATCCAAGACGTAGACTGAAAAAAAATTAATCCAGACATCATAAAAAGAGAATCAAGGTAAAACCAAGCGTTAATAGAGTCCGCACGATCGCATATAAAATTTATTTATTATATTTTAGAAATAAGATATTTTTTAATCTTAAGAGGACTTATTACCTTTCGAAATCAAAAACAGTACATTTTGACGTACTTTTTAGATTCATCACAACTCAAAAACTTTTGCTCATTTTAATATGAATCTTTGCCAGTTTGTATAATAAAGAATAAAGTTAAAAGTACAATTTTTGCCATTAAATTAATATTTTTTAAACTACGGGAAATATGCATACAAAAATTTAAAAAATAAATTAGCTTACTTTGTGTTACCCACAAGATAATATTTGAAAGATGTACAGTAGAACCATCATTCTTGTACCAAATTAAAGCTAAATAATGCCCATATTCTGAAAACCTCAAATTTTAAATCTACTCTCATTTAATAAAACTGAAAGTTTTAAATATATCATAAAATTTGGAATTGGTAACTTTTTTTTTACCTATCATGCTATAAAATAAAATCTGATCATCCCATTAATAAAACTGAGGCTCTCAGAATAAAGATCTATAAGTATAACACGCATGTGCAAAATTTTAAAACTCAACAAACGAAACTATTTTTTAATCCTGTGAGAAAGTGTGAAAATAAGAAGCTGAGAAAAAGCGATTTGTTTACATTAGATTTAATGAAAAAGTCGCTTTTAACATTTACATTTTTTTTTACTGCACAGGGCGTAATAATAGTTGGATTTCGACGTGGTTTGCTTTAAAATCCTTCCAACATTCTACGCTGTTTTGTTTAAACAAATTTGAATAAATGAATTTTTGAAGATGCAAAAGTACTAAGTCCCCTCAAAATTTAATACTTAAGGAATATATGTTATATTCATTTTTAGCGATGTTTAATGTTACATATACTGAACTTTTTTTCAGGATGCACAATGGCAGGAACGTCATGGAAGGCCAACACTGTACTCCGAATATTGAGGACAATGGTCTTGCGACACTGACCATTCATGAGGTGAAATGCGAAGACGGAGGCATGTACTCTGCCATTGCCACCAACAATTTGGGAAAAGCTGTCAGTGAGGCACCTGTTATTGGTAAGGATTCTGAAAATGTTCTATCGTATTTATCAGGCAACCCATCAATATACGAGGCTTCATTGAAAAGAATTTTGCTTTGTTAACCTGTTTTCACAATTCTTATGATATCTTAAAGCTACATACGTTCTCTATGTAATTCACATTCACCTATTGATATAGTTTTCAATCCTTTCTACGCTTTGGAGTCAGCGTATGAATAGTCAGGAAAACTCAAACTCCGGTAGTTGTAATCTCCCCCTCCACACCAGTCTAAGGGGAGGTCTCATGATCTTTAAACCTTAAAAAATTCAATTTTTTCGAAAGAAATATATTTAAAGCTATTTTTGACAGCATTTTTTCCAGTCATCATTTTTATATGAATTATATAGTTAACAAAATATTACTTTTAAGAAATTATAATTTTACATTCAAAGCTCTCTAGCAGCTCTTAAAAATTAAGTTATTTGTAAAAATATTTTATTAGTATCGTTTTATCGTTCTCTTTTAAATTTTAACTATTTATTTATTTGAATGTTTATATAATTAAAAAATTCATACGAAATTTTGTCTCTTCACTCAATATTTTCGAAAATGATTTTTCGTATCTGACACGGAGCCACACTAGAAGCATTTAAAATAGTCATAGCAAAAAGGAAATTTTAAAAATAACATCAATTAACTTTTCTATTTATAATTAAATTCACACGAAAAAAAGTACAGATAGAATTTTTAGTCCACAACATCATTTTTTTAAAATCGAATTACATATTTTCGTTTCATTTTAACAGATTTAAAAAATATCCATAAGAATATTTAATATTTATTTACACGTGATTTATTTCAATATTTACCGCATCATAAAAAAGTGTTGTGTTTTTATTAGTTACTCCTCGAGTCAAAATTGACACCGAAAAGAAGCCTACAAAAGTATTCGAATTCCTGAAAAGCCTGATGCCACAACTTGTGCCCGAAGGTAAACCTTGCACCCTGGAAGCCGAAGTGACCACTGACCCTAAGCCCATTTCAGTCAAGTGGTAAGTTCTCTGATAAATTCCTTGAAAGTTCTATGTATATATATTGAATATTAGATGAATAAACTGTTTCAGATGCTCATAACGTTCAATTCTAAAATGAAAATAATCATTAATCCCCTCCTCCCTACCTTGAAATATTCCTTATTAGTATCAGTTCAGATGTTGTCTGAAATTCTAAATTGTTTGTTGCCAGAAACTCTTGTGTAAAGGTTCGTAAACCCTGACGAGTCACTCGCGAGCTGATTACAAACCTCTCCTTGAAATTAATTTCGCTACGAACTTACAGCAATGCATGTGGCCATTGTATATTTCCTACCATATTAGAGCTTATGACAAACATAGTTCCTATTCAGAATCATAATTTCAAGTTCTGGTGCCACTCTAAAGACAGACAAATCGTGTAGAGAATTTTATGCACCTTAAATCTGTTGGAACTCCAAATCCACGTATTGGGATGATGTGAAAGTTTGGAGAGGAAAGAGACAAGCTCGGGTGTTGTCCTCGTTACTAGACCGTGGTTGAAAGTTACGAAGTTCATTGCCAATAGCCCTGGTATTGCTTTTAAAAGAAACGTTATAAAATAATTAATAAAACAGATGACGAAGCTTGGATGTTTATAAACAGAAAGAAAACCGATGTTCTAAAGTGTACATTAATTCGAAACCAATGCTGATTCCTTTGGGAATGAAATTTGGGAATTATCGAGAGAATTATCTTTTTATTTATTTATTTTATTTAAAGTGTATTATATAATTAAAGAAAAAAGTTGAATGCATTTAAGACTGTTTTCAATCCTTTCAAAGAGCCTGATCCAAACTCGGAACACATTTTCAGACCAAAAAATGTTCCAACTTTCTCATAAATTCGCTACCTTGTTACTGTGTAGTCTTTCACGTTTCATTAATTCCAATAAAGGCAGCACTATCTTCATTGAAAATGGTTCAGAATAAATCCAAATAAATAGGATTAATTTTTAATGAGAATGAAAAAATATATATATGAGGCAATATAATTATTTACAAGAATTTGCATTGGCCCTTTACCACACTTTCAACTGCATCTGTATTTGTCGTGCGACCCTTTTCTAAACCTGTTTTTACATCACAAGAAGTGAAATGACCACTACAACGCTCGCCTCACATCACCCATCAAACCATTGCTTTCTAGCAAGTTTAAATGAAATACCATCACCCATCCTATAGTCCAGACTTGACACCTAATGAATACTATCTGTTTCCTATGGTGAAAAATCATTTAGAAGGAATGCTCTTCAGTAACGATTACGAAATGAAGGATGATGCTCAACATTCCTCAATAACATAGCGGAAAGCTATAGCGACATGAGCGTACAAAAACTGCCGTAGCGCCTACAAAAATGCATCGACCAAAATGGCGATTATGTAGAAAATCAGTTAAATGTTCCAACCTTAATCCTAGATAATATTCGTATAATAAATTACCGACTCCCTGCCGATTTGGCAAATCCTAAATGTTCTCGTTACGCTCACACTACCTCATTCACAGGACCTTTTCATAACAAGTAAAATTATTTATACGAAGATGATAAACACAGTTATATACTTGTTTGCTTTTCTAGATTTGCTGTAATAATCGTTTTACAATCGAATGCTCTGTGACAGCGTACAGAAATAAGGGACGTTGTATCAAAATAAATATTGAAGATATTTTGAATATTGAAAGGCCCATAGAGTGAAAGAGAGAGAATGCTTGATTCAAAGTTCGACAAACAAACGCAGAATATGTACTTTCTATCCATCTAAAAAACGCGTAATGACAAAGCACGAATACAATTACTGCAGCAGGACTACTTGTGGAGAGAACACTATTAATTTTTATCAAAATTGTAAACAATAATTTTTTATGTAAATTTTAACCGTTAACTGTTTTCTATTTTTTAAGTGAAATACTCTAATATTTCTCTAACGTTACGCTAATTTGATAAAAATAAATAAAGGAAATATAAAAATATACATATTTTTAACTCTAGACAATGAGTTGGATACTGAATTATAGAATAATAGTATTTAAGTTTATTTATCTAAAGTTAAAATGATATAAACATTATCGAAAGAAAGCATTTATGTATATTACTAAAATTAGATCTTACTTTTGGGATTGTCCTCATAAAATATGCTGCTTTTCTACTAAATAGCAATGTCAGAATACAAAAATAATGTAGGAGCAATTACTTTTATCTGAAAAAAAAAAGACTCCAAAAGAGTTTGGTTCCTAGTCTAAAACTTTACACGAATACAGCTTTAATATAAACAACATTTTAATAAAGTAAATGCAACTTTATTTGTTTCAAAGTGTAACGTATACCACACGAATTCATTTAATTTAGAAATAAATAAATTTTCATTCCGTCCAAAGTTGATCTTGCGAAACATTGATTAAAAATTACTGTTCAGTATTTAAAAGGGTTTCAAAAAAAATGTAAGTTATTCAAAAATGTAAACTATCCAAAAAATTCGAATTTTAAATAGTGTCCTCTTTTCTTTACAGGACGAAAGATGGCAAAGAAATCCCTCCCTCCGAGCGTGTACAAATCACTGAAGACGCAAACGGAACTCTTAAGCTCTGCATTTCTAACTTAACTCCAGGAGACAGAGGCAAATATGCCGTCATTGTGTCTGATGGAAACATAGAGATTAAAAGCGAGGCTATGGTGAACAGTAAGTATCATAGCTAGTGAATACGCAATGTTTGTTTAGGAATTTATTGCTTGTTACACAGGTTTTATTTTCCTCATACCGTAATACAAAGGGGTAGTGAAAGTTTTAATTATTACTAAGAAATAACCAAGATATTTGGATAAAAAATTTCTGCATGTTATTGATTCTTATGCAAAAAATGCTACAAATTAAAGTTATTCGTGATTATTTGCTTGATTTCAAGAAGCCATAGATTGAAGTAACCTCCCAATTTGTAGATGATGCAGCTCAATCTGCTCTTTCTGCCTTTACGCCATCGAAAGGGCATTGATTAATTGATTTGCTTACTTACATCATATTTAGAAGCAATACTGCGGCTATTCTCGAAGTACTTTGTTACCTTGATTCCCAGTCAAATAACAAGGACGAGACTTGAGCTGACATATCTTTTTCTAAACTTGCCTACCACGCCAAAGGAAGGACTTTGATCCCTGACAGATTTAACGTGCATCAGCATCGTTGCCAAGCGAGTCTTCAGTGGCATCAGGACTCAAAGCCCACTTCTCGGTGAAAGTAATCATGAGTTCGAGATCATGGCCTCTAAGCTACAGCAGTTGCTTCGAAAGGCCAAGAAATGCATAAATCTGGGTGGCTACCATGTAGAGAAATCTTAATAATAACAAATAAAAAACTATTTTCTATCTAGATTATTTCTCAGTAATAATTAAAAATTTACCCTCTCCACTCGTAATTGTAAATAATAACCTGATCATCGACCAGAAGACGGTACCTTCCATTTAAAAAGACATTTGCCGTAAATTTCGCACAAGAGAGATGAAAGAAAAAATAACATTTTTTCTCTAACCTATCCAGTTTGAATATCATATATCGTAGATTATTTATAATAGGGGTTTATCAAAATGATTCATCTGATTTCAAAATTCCATATTTTCAAAAATAACTGATACAGAATAATAAGTAATGCATGAAAGCACAGGGAAAATACACAAGTTTTTTTTTTACAAGGGTTCAATTTTCTTCCTTTTGTTACTCGTATAATGTCAATCCGATATGTGAATTCTTACCAAACACGTTGCAAAATGTCAGTAGTAATTGACTGCACAGCAGCAGAAATCGATTGCTGAAGTTCACATAAATTTGTGGCTAAGGGTGACTAGCTGTGTGTCATCAAATCATCTGATCCATTGCGACTGATTCAACTGTAAAGAGGGCTGCGGTAGCCTAGTGGTCAAGGTCGTGGACTAGCGGCCGGTGGTTTCCGTTCAGTCGCGGGTTCGATGCTTGGCCGCCAAAGACCCACCGTGTAGCCGGGGCTGATGCACTTTAAATCTGTTCGGGGCCCAAAGTGCTCCCATTGGCGTGGGGTGGATGTTAGGAGAGGGGGGTGCCAGCTCAGGTGTCGTCCTCGTCACTTGACCGTGGTTCAAAATTACGAGGTCCGTCGCCAATAGCCCTCGTGTTGCATCTAGTGTGACGTTAATAAAAAAACTAAAATAAAACTAAACTCAACTGTAAAGAATAACCGATCTTCAGACAAACAGAGCACATAGCAAGTCACGTGACGTCTCCTCTTCCCCAAACTGCACCCGACTCGACTCTTCACTCCTTAATTGATACGTAGCCTCCGTTAATATCGGACCTTGCACTGCAGGAATTTTTGTGTCTGTCGATTGAGTATTCTGCAAGTTTCTGAATTGCAGATTTAGCACGAAGTGGGTAAAACAAATTATGGTTTCATCTAGACAACACGGCGGCCCATACTGCATTTTGTCTCAAGTCGTTTTCTGGGCAAGTAAAAGATCTCTATGTTGGAACAACCACTCTGTTCACTCTACCTTTTCACCCAAATTTTTGTTTCTATCCCCCGAGGTGAATGAGAGGTATGGTGGAGTTTAATGGTGGAAGAGCCTGCTGTGGCCATAACACTGCAAACAAGGAGTAACTGTGATCTAGATGTCTGAAAAAGAAAGTTAAAAATAATTGTCAAACAGGAGGGTCGAAAATATAGAAGGGTTAGTAGGATGTCTGTGTCTCACCTGTGTTTTCCAAAGACAGTAAACCTCATGTGAAAGGAAAAAGAACACTAGCGTGCCTCGCATGAGTAATGCCCTTACCTATCTAAAGAAAATAAGCCCATAAGGGTTCTTTAAGATAAAATGAATGAGAATTGAGACAGTTCAAGCTGTAATAGAAAAAGCAATGGAGACCATGAACATGCTTTTAGAAAGTGACTTCCAACAGTGCTTCATTCATTGGAAAATTCACATGGAGCAGTGTAAGGGTCGTGGAGGGGTGTAAAGGGATCATGTTAAAATTGTGAAGATTAAAATATAAACGCCTTTATAGCATTAACCCGGTTTGTTTTTAGTCACACTTTGTATCACATATTTAAACCTGATTATTAATGTACTCTTTCTGTTATTATTCAGTGCTGCCTTCCATGCCTGGAATGTCTGGAAACAAACCTGCTTTCATAAAAGGTTTGGAGCCTTTGAAAGTGTCAGAGGGGGAAACCATCAAGCTGAAGGCTGAGCTCCAGCCAGATACCGGAAGTAAAATCAAATGGTTAGTATTTCATCTCTCACAAAAAATTGGGTTTTTTTTTTCCATTTAAGAATTGTTTCAGTACTTAAATTGAGAATTTCGTAAAATTCAAAAATAATCAAATCAGAATGCAAAAATTACATCTTTTTTTCTTTCGTTTTGTATCGGCATCTATGGTAAGTATATAAGGTTTGCGTGGGCTAAATATATGAGCTTAAAGTTCGTGTTATGAAATATAAGGGGCAATTTTTGCTTCGAAAAAAGTATGAAACCCTTGAATTTCTATATAAAAGATTCATTCAAAAAGATTAATAAAAAACAAGGTTAACAAAAAAATAGTCTTCCAAAACTTCCCTCACATTTGGTATGTATTCTTTCCTACTTCAAGGCATTTTTACTTTATAAATTACTATTTTACACTTTTACTTATACATATATATATATATAATTTTACTAACAGATTACTCTTTTTTTACACTTTTACTTACAGTTTACTTTTTTATATTTTTACTGCATACTACTTTTTTCACATTTCTCTTTCTTTCTCTTTCTCTTTCTTTGAACAGACTCAAGTTAAATATTAGTAATTCTGGGAATATGCATTCTTGCCACATTTCTTAAATACAAGTAACTACGGACTCCTTTAAATACTTAAAACATGGAGGTAACTTATATGATATTAACGAGTTTTTTCAAACCTGCCTGGTAATTATAAAATTTAGGTGTACCAGTTTTATAGAATTTTACTTTCATATCAGTGTTAAATACCCGAGGCCGTATTTGGGTCGTATCGGTTTTCTTTTCTTTTATTTAATTTATGCAAGCACTTAAAGAATAATGACGAAATCACTTACTTCTTAGAATTCAATCTCAAAGATTAGATAAAATATTTCTTGTTGTAGAACAGCGGTTTTTTTTTTTTTTTTTTCCATGCTTCATGTATTGCCAATATAGAATCAAAACAAAACGAATTTTTTTTTCTTTTTCAAATACCATCAGTATTGAACTAAAGAATGGAGAGAATCTTTTCGATTTGAATTAGAAGAATACCTTAAACAAAAATATGTATAAGGTGTTTTCTGTGTTAGAATCTTATACTTAAATTTGATGGTTGACGGAGCTCTTAGGTCTTTCAACCTTTACTCTCCAATCAACAATATGTGGATCAGTTGCTTCGACCTGTTATTTGTCAAGAAAATTAAATTTAAATGAGAAAAACTATTTTAAATACTTTTCAGTACTGTTTTAAATACTATAAAATGTTTTCAGAGTATAGAGGAAAACACACTTGTCAATTTCCCATTGTTAAATCTAGTCTTTACGTGTTCGATGACAAAGAGAAGCTGTTTGGTGGTAGAGAGCTCTTCTCTAAAACTATGTTACTAATATTAGAATCTTAAAAAGAATTAAGATGTCTTAGCATATATTGAAATATAAATGAGACTTCTTATATACACTGTAACACGATACTTTAAAAAACCTTGCTACAAATTTAAGAATTAAAACTGAACAAACTTTAGAATATTATTTTTTTCCAAACAGTTAAACTTAAAAAGCAAACAAACAATTGAATAGTTCTAAAAAAGCTACTAGTATTTAAATTGCAAAAACACGCGTTAATACGAGATGAAAAGATTAAATTATTAAAACGAGAAACATTTTTAAAAAATAATATGTCCAACCATCTGTCATTGTCATTTAGGAAAAAGGTTTGGCGTAGATATGAAAATTTTTTCCATAAAAATTCAAACACGATGTATCTGTCATATTAATGGATGTTATAATCCATTATATTAAAAATTGTATTAGACAGGAAATGGTAAAAATTAAGTTACGAAATTTTTATCAAAATGTTTATCTTATACAGCTATACAGGCTGGCTTATGAAAATGTTATCTGTGAGTCGCATGTTAGACATGAATCGCATGTTAGACATGAATCGCATGTTAGACATGAATCGCTGCATGACTTGTTTAAAAGGCCAACTCTGTGTTTTTGTACGTTCTCTTATACAACGGACTGATAATCTTTGGTTTATACCACCACTCTCGATTAACTATTTTCTCATCAATATTCCAATAAAATTTTGTTAGTCTTAAAATATTTTTTGCATTTTCCCTTTGATTAGTATAGACCAGTTTAATTCGCAGGATAGCTTTAGTTAGTTAATTTATTAGTTTGTAATTTGCTTACAGTTTAAAATCATTTAGTGCTTTAAAAATATTTTTCTTTGGCTACAATATATGGAAACGTTTCTTAGGTCAAAATGAAAACCTGCTCGCTCTGTGTTAACTCACCGAATTGATTCTGTGAGTTAACAGAAAGTGAGTATTGTTATAATTCAGTCGGTGGTTTAATTAATACAATTGATTCGGTGAGTTAACAGACGGTGAGAAGTAAAAGATATTTGTCACTATAAATTGAAATGGTTATCAAATACCTGCAGCTGACTGTAATTGAATTCTTTTTTTTTTCACTTAGTTGTTTTGGGACTCTTCTGTTTTTGATCATTTGTTGTTCAATCCATTTCTCAAACATTCTGTAAAACTCTCCTCTTTGCACGAAAAAATTCCTTTTGAAATTTATTTCTAAACTTTTAATTTTGAAATTATTGCTCGACATGCTCGTACCCTCTATATTCTTCAGAGCGTCGGGGTAAATGTCTTTTCATGATACCGGTCTCGTAGCTCTAATAAGGTGAGCTCGACCTCTTTTGGGTCCTCCCTAAGTGGCCTTCGTATGTGAAATATGGGCTTAATTTTTGTAGTTATTTTTAGTGTATTTTCTTTTTCTTCCAAACGAGTGAATTTTTCTATGTTGGAATTTCCATTCCGAGCAAGTTGGAATTTCCATTTATCAGTCCAATAGTATTGCCATCTGTAAAAGAGCACCAAACCAAATGTGATTCTGATTCATTAATCAGGTTCAATTTAGTAGCTCCTTACGACAAACCAAAATGTATTTGCATCCGCTTCGAGTAGTTACCATCAATAAAACATGGATTCCTCATTATGTATGGGAAACCAAGCAGCTATCAAAACAATGTTTTGCTTCCTGTGACTATGTTTCAAAGATGGCGAAGAATGGATAAATTATAGCGATGACTTTTTGGGATGCAAATGGTGTCATACTCAAAGACTTCTCATAAAAAAGGAAAAAATTACCATTTCTTGTCCTAATACATGTATTTTTAGAGCTAATCTTTCTTCAATGACATTTTTTTTATCATATTATTGGAACTAGTTTCCACGAAAACTTTTTTACAGCCTTGTGATTACCTACTACTCTTCTCGTCTGTCATTTTAAAGTTTACTCTAATCACAAGATCTAAGTTTCAACTTAAGTTCAATTGCAGACAAATAATTTAAAATAGTCAATTATATCCAAACTAGCTTAAATTAGTCCTGAAATGAGGGGGTTGTTTTCCACAATTAAGTCCTTTTCCGTGAGTACAAAAAACTTCTATAATCTATTAAAGAACACGCTTACCGGAATATGATGCGAATACCTCCTTCAATTGCTCGGACAACATTGAGTCCTAATCCCACCAAAAAGACACCCCATCAACACCCTTCTTGTTACTGTAATTTTATATTCAATTCCATTCTCTGCCGCTTTTATATTATTTATTGATTATATCTATTCACTCCACTTCCAAAGTATTACTTCATTTGATTGGGAAAATGCTAGGAAATTAAATATAAAACCAGAAAGAGACTCCAGATGTTATTCGAAGAAAAAATTTATGAATGGCCCATGTTACAACCATACGAGGAAAAAAAAGCTGCGATTTCATTGAGCGTTAATATATTATGAATAATAATATTCTGGGTTTTCTATTCTTGCATTCTTGCAGTGCTTTGATTTTGTCAGAACAAAAGTGATTATATATGCATTTCATTCTACTAGATCAAGTGAGAGGAACTTACTTTGATATATATATTATCGTTGTTTTCCTCTTTTAGGATGAAAGACGGTGATGATATTGTAAAGAGTGACCGGATTCAAATCCTGGAACAGCCAAATGGCGCCATCGCCCTCATCATCGAAGCAGCAGTTCCAGAAGATTCTGGAAAATACGTCGTCATTGCCACCAACGACGAAGGAAAGACTAGAAGTTCGGCCATGGTGGCTGTAGTAGGTAGGCGAAAAAACTTTTCCCCTTGTCTGAAGGATATCAAAAATTTTTTAACTGTATATCATTTTCCTTTTTTGTTTGGACTGTATAGTTTTCGCTTTAATCTAACAGCTTATTATTTTAAATGTTTATATCTGATTTACTATAGATTAATTCCTAAATAATGAAATTGTTTTTTTCAACCTCTTATTCTTAATTTCAGTTCATTTTTACTTTGAATTGGAACCAATTCATGAATATTATATATATATATATATAATTGCTACTTCAAATTTTATATTAATCTCTAATTGTCAGTGATCAATATGTATATGACTTAGTGTCACAGCCTCAAAATAAAAAATAAAAAATCTGACCTCATTAACACGCGGTAATTGGGATCCATAGTTTCAGTGAAACGAAAGTTGCAGTATTAATATAAATTGAGTGATAATATAAATTCCAACAACTATACAAAGATACGAATAGCATGCGCTCCAATTGTAAGCAGTGGGTGCGGTAGCTGAGAGGTCACGGTCACGAACTCACAGCTGGCGTTGTTTCCGTCGAGTCAAGAGTTCGAGACCAGGTGCTATTAAAGATCCGTCGTGTTAGTGCATGTTAATTCTGCGGAAGTTCCAAGTGCTCCTGTTAGCATAGTAAGGAAGTTTGGAGATATAGGTGCTTGCTCAGGTGTCACCTTCGTCACTTGACCGAGGTTTAAAATCACCAATTCCCAAGGTTTCGTCACCAATAACCTCGAGTCTAATCTAAGTGTGATGTTAAAAAACTCTCAGAATCAAATTCCAGTAGTGCCTACAGATTATATATTTTCAGGGGATGGATTCAAATTGCCTGAAATAGTAGAATCCTTGAAACCGGCCTCTTTTGTTCAAGGAGAACCGGGTAAATTAACTGCCAAGATTGACGGAGAACCTAAACCTGATGTCAAATGGTAAGTCTCAAATGGTGATTTAATGTTTCCATCTACCGGTTATTTTGTTTCGTGAACTTAATGTTAATCCTATAGAATTTCTACTATTGTCCTCAAATGTTTACTATCTACTTGAATGCATAAAATGCATCCGAATGAGAAAGAAAAATAATGGTCTTTTTCTATTAAATTGCATTTTCCTCCAATTTTTGAAAATATGTCTGCGTCTGTTTTAATTTTTCGGGTTTTTTTTTTTTTTTCCTGGTCTTTAAAAGTGCTTAAAAATATTTTCGCACTTAATATTGCACTTAAATAAAATGTCAAGCAATTATAAATCTCAAACATAAATAAAATGTCAAATGAAACTACAAAAAATGTATTGATAATGGAGCTATAGTTGCCTAATAAATCATGGCCGAAGACTCGTAGCCTACATTATTTTCGTCGAATTGTGGGTTCGAGTCCTGATGCCACTAAAGACCCATAGTATAGCGGGCTAACCATGGGTCTGATATAGGTCCCAATCTAACGTTAAATCTTGTATAGGTTCCAAGTCCTCCCATAGGCGCAGTGAGGAAGTTTGGAGTGAGAGATGCCAGTTCAGGTATCATCCTCGTCGCTTAAATGAGGCTCTAATTTTTGTGGTCCATCAACAATGACCTTTTATTGCTCCTCAGTGCGACGTTAATAAACAATCACTCACTCATTTGTATTGACAACCTACATTAATCAACTGAAGTATAAGGCGTAAAATACGTTTGTGAGGTTTGTCTGCCTGTGTACAAACGCTGGATTACTAGCAGAGCCAAAAATGGAAGTGTTATATCTTAAAGAAGTACTACAGATATAGAAAGTCAAGTATAATGGAAAAGAATAAGCCCAAATTGCCCCAATTTGTCACTGAAATGTTTGGTATGTTATAACGGAAAAGAACCTAATATCATAATGCAAACGGAATAGATTAATACTGAATATTTATTTTCTTAAAATCATATGAAATGTAACATAAGAAGTAGAATATTCTAATAAATGTAAACGCAGCTATAAGCTACATTCAGAATGAAAATTGTAATTTGTCAAAATACTTAATCGAGGCTTTAAGAAATTAGCATCTAGATGAAATAAACCTTAGGAAAAATAAAAATCAGTTTGTTACTTTTTTTGCTTCACAAAAAGATTATAAATATTATTATTATTTATTTATTTATTTGATAATGGGGGGAAATTAGTAGCATACAATTTCAGGAAAAGAAATATTTTTTTCCTGACAAATTAATTACTGCCTGATATTCTACTAGAAAGTAAGCTGTTTAATTTCAACAGGCAGGATGTAGAACTAACTTTAAAATAATGCATGAAAACTAAGTGTCATTAATTACATTGAGTAATTATAAACTATTTCTCTTATTGATTTTCTGAACCTTATAAAATTTTGTCACATCTTAGGTTGAAAGACGGTGTTCCAATAGAGCCCAGCGACCGAATCAAGATGACCCAAAATCCAGATGGAACTGTCACCTTGGACATAGCGAAAGTGAATCCGGAGGACGCAGGAAAATACACACTCCTCATTTCGAATGTAGGCGGTGAAATGAGAAGCTCTGCAAATGTCGAAGTTATACGTAAGGAATTAAGTTTCTTATTTACGTGCATCTGAAATTATGAGTAACAAAAAGAAATTAAATCCTAAAAATGGATCAAAGTGATGAATATTATATACGTTTATAATTCTAGTAAGAATGCAGAGTTCAATACGTTGACTAATGAGGGACCATTTGCAAAACTAAGAATTTGTTTCAGTTCTAAGCTACCGGGTACCTTGAAAGTTCCCGTACTAACGATTCATAAATTTATTATTCGAAAACATTAATTTTTATGCTAATGGGGAAAACAGTTTCTACTACAGTGTCTGAATCATGTGAAATTCCTCTAAATTTTTAATAGAATTCATTATCATTGTGAAGACAGGAAATAATTTTAAGACGTTTGCAAATCGGTCACACAAGACATATATATAAACACCTTTTACTGGGGTAAAATTTCCCCTTCGCCTAACTATTGTGTTTGTCCCTTGCCTGTGAGACACATAGTATCTTGATTGAATACTCTTTGTTTTAACTCTGTTCACTTTGAACATTTTAAGTCCCCTACGCTCTATCTTAATTAATTTAGTTGAGGAAAATCCCCCAACAAAAAAAAATATATTTTTAATTTCTTACTTGACATAGGTTTTTTTTTTATTCCATACATATACTTTTATTAAAATTTATTTTATTTATTATGCTGAGTTTGAATTGGAAATTATTTTTTCTAGAAAAATGTTAGAAACTTATCCTTATATATGGCACGGTATAACCCATAAGAATTCAGTGTCAGAGATTTATACCCGTCGGAGCAAAGTATAATTTTTCCGTGAAAAAAAAGTTATGAACTTTGATCTTTTATGATTTGAGACTCTTTTCTATATGTATATTCAAAATTCAATTATAATTGTGTTCTTATTTTAAAATATTTAACAAATTCTCTGTATATTTACATCAATTTTTTAATAGTTGAATAAAATCTTAAATAGCTTAAAAGTTATAGCCCTTTCTTAAATCCTCCAATTTTTGTTACATTGTATTCAATTACAAACACTCAGGTTAACATAGAAGACTGATGTATTCTTCTAAGAAAACAATTGAAAAATTGGAAATTAAAAAATTGGAGCTTGAAGATTAAGATTATGTTTACCCGTTGAAGCGAAGAATCAATTTAATTCTAATTCTTATTCTTATTTATTTATTTATTTTTTTTTTTTTTGATTGCTCAGATACAGTTGACAAAAGAAGTATTAGAATACAATGAAAATTGAGATTTTCAAGATAAGGAAATGAAACAAATTTAATAACAATTTTTTGTAAAATAGCATTTCTCATAAGATAGTATGCAATGAGTAAAAGAAATATTTAAAGTGTATACAAAATTTTTAAAATAAAAATAACAAAATTAGCTCTACAAAAAGTACTAGAACAGAAAAAGGAAGTATGCAAACTATAGCGAACTGCTACATCTTTTAATTTTCAATGTCAACTTCAAATGATTTTCAGTTAAATACACTTGTTTATTTGTTTTCAATTAATTTAAATCAGATTTCGAGCAAATGTTCTGTCTTGGCACCTAAAATAAAAGATTTCACTTGGGAAGAGGGAACAAGTCATTTATCTGCACCATAGAGACAAGATGTTTTGTGAAATTTCAAAAGAGTTAAACATTTCATTGTGCTCAATTAATAATATTATTAAAAAGAAAAATGAGCCCAGTGTGCTGGATAATTAACCGACATCAGGAAACTGAGATAACTGATTGTGAGAAAAAGATGGCAACTGGGGAAAAATGCTCTGAAAATTCTTTCGAAAAGTGATTAGATGCTGGCCGCAAACATTGAATCAACATCCGAAAAGACTGTAATAACTCAGACTGTTAGAAATGTTTTGCATGATGAAGGTATAAAATTAAGACAGCCAAGGAAGAAACCATATATTTCAGAAGTTAATAGGAAAAAAATAGTTAAATTTTGCCGAAAAATGTAAAGACAAACATTACATTTCTGGAAAAATTCAATTTTGTCCGACTAAAACAAGTTTGATATTTTCAAACCACAACACAACCTCATAATTTGGAGGGGATTAGGCATTAGAGTCTAAAAATATGTTGATAAATGTGAAATTTGGAGGATGTAACGTCATGGTCTGGGGCTGGAAATCTACAAATTGTTAATGAGAAAATGACAGCCATGACATACATTAATGTATTACGTCATAGCCTGAAAGAATTACGATTGGAAGAGACGTTCATCTTTCAACAAGACCAAGATCCTAAATATACTGACATCAAAACCAAAGAATAGTTTCTCTATGATGCTTCTCGAAAACTTATAACTCCACTGCAGTCTAGAGACCTTAACCCAATCAATCCGTTGGGGCATTTATTGAACATACAAATATTCTTATTTATTCAAATATACTTATTGCTCAATTAACCATCAACTCTAGTATGAAAGAAATTTTAAAAAACGCATGGAACACCGTATCTCCAAATAGGACAAAAGATTTAGTTGAATCGATGTCGAGAAGTTCGAATGCGACAATAGTAACCAAAGGATTGCACACCAAGAATTGATTTTTAATTTAAAATTTCTGCTGTTTTATTTTATATTTGATACAACATTCAAAGTATGATGTTTTCATACTTTTTTACAACGTAAATTTCATTGTTTTTTTCTAAAAATATATTTTTTTATTTTAAGTATTTGTTAGAAAAAATATTAGCTATGTTAACATTTTGTATGATACAAATTTACATTGCTGATTTTATTAATTTATTGCCTTAAAACTACAAATTTTACATTGTTTTAAAACTTGTTTTGTAAATTGCATTGTATTCTCTTAGTCCAAAATGAGACTAACATATGCTCGAAGTGTTTTAAAACATCCATATTTGTTTTAACTCTTAGCCATACATGAAGTTTAGTAAAGTATTATGAGCAATATGTAATATTTTCAAGACATAATTCGCTAATTTGTGATTCCTGATATTTTTATATAACACATAGCTTTTAAGGTGTACGACGACTTTCGAAGCAATCTTTTTTGCAAAAGGTATTTAAATAAACTTTCACCTTACTTTTATGATTATTATAATAAAAGGCCAAAAATACAACATTTATTAAATAAAGTTTAAATTAAGTAATTTAAGTGGAAATTTGATGAGAAAGAAATTTGACCCAAAAAAAAAACACTCTTTATAAAATTCTTTTGTATTGATATAAATTTAATTTTGTGTAATACATTGTTATAACATAGATAAATCTAAGAAAGTAATAACTGAACTATATACTTAAATGTGAAAAAGTTATAGCTTATCGTGTCCGATAATTTCAGTTCATTTCGTATCAAATTTACCAATGTCATCGTGCAAACCACCTTTAAATTAAAAAGTATCAGTTTTAAAAATGAATCTTCTGTTTAGTATCTTAACAACAATAAAATAATGTATAATTTAATTTTTACATTGATATTTCAGTAAAATTTTGTAAAATCATGTTTCGGGTAAGCATTTTTTAAAAATCACCTTTTCCAGAAAAAGCAACTAAATAGGAAATTCCTGTTTGCTTGACAGCTATGGCATAATTTTTAATAAGTTATAATTTCATTTTTAATTGCCGTAAAATCTTGACTATAATACGCATTTTTTTCCACGTTTTATTCCGTAAAAGTGAGAGTGCGTATTGTACTCGAGTAAAAATTTTTAAAAAAAAATTTGTAAACTTAGAACAACGAACGTGCAGCAGCTGTAAGATATTGTTGTAACACGCGTGCTGTGCAGGTATTCTTTTACACAAACGGGAACTTACAGTACATGTCATATAATACAACGGCACCAATAATTATGATTTGGACACAACAACAATAGATTAGCTGTGTTCTAAAGTGAAAGTGATTAAGACCGATAATTTGGCAGTATTGTTTGTTTTGTGTTAAAATTTTAATTTTTTTTTTCATCGAATTTGACGTTTTCGTTTCTTTTTATTAAAAATTTCAATTATTTTAATAAATACTTGTGAATTTTTTAAATAAATTGAAAAGTTGTGGAGGCGCATTACATACGAATTTTAATCTTTTCCGAAAATTTAGTGTCAAATCAAGCGTGCGTATTATAATCAAGATTTTACGGTATTTTAGACTCGAAACAAAAGCAGTTTTGGTTAGCTTATGAGTTATGTTTCAAAATGGTTTAGTAAAAAATATTCTGTAAAATTTGGTCCACAGCCATTTTAAACTAATTCGTTCAACTTAAAAAGAAAAACTTCTAATAAATTATACTCGGTATCATTTATTCACAAAGAATTTTTTTAACACAAACGCGCAAAGTAACGAATGCGTTAAGATTTGATCAAACACTTTTCATGGGAGGAATACTTTTACAATATTTCGAATACTTTTACAGTGTGTCGAGTTAACATTGCTGTTTTGTTTTCAGAGTCGCCATTATTCGTGAAGCCTTTGGAAGCTGTTACCGGCGTCGCTGATTGTCCAGCTAAATTGGAATGCAAAATCTCTGGTGATCCTCTTCCTGACATCAAATGGTAATCAAGCCTTTTTTTTGGATACGTTATCGGTTGTGCGACGCCACCTCCCTTCGCTACTTAGTGGCCGCGGTAGTCTAGTGGTCATGGTCGTGAACTCGCAGCCGGCGCTATTTTTGTCGAATCAAGTTGTTTTTTGTTTATAGGGTTCAAGAACAGAAGCCACTAAAGACCCGCAGTGTAGTAGGGTTGATGCACGTTAAGTATACCTGCACAGCACGCGTGTTATGTTCCCACCTTTGCCTAATACTTAATTTTTGTTTACGAGTTTGTGGACGTTTTTGTATTGTGCTATTTAACCTGTTGTGTATCTTATTCAATAAATGCTGAGTGCGGGGGTGATTGTTTCCCGGGGGTCCGGTTTGCAGCTCTAAACCCTTTGGGTGAGCTCGGTCCCCTTAAGTACTCTGCACGTTAAGTATAGTCAAAGTCCTAATCAACCCGTTGGTTTGGTGTTAAAGTTTCAGAGGGAGGTGTTATTTCAGGTCCCTTGACCGACACTTAAAATTGCGAGGTCCGTCTCCAATAGCCATCGTGCCTTTTCTCAGGGTGACCTTAATAAATAATCACTCGCTTCGCTATTTAAAATCTGATCCATAGAAACTCAATAAGTAATCAATCAATCAGTAATCAGACATTCAAACCTTTAAGTTATGTTAATTCTGTCAAATGATAATCAAAAATAATTGTTTGTATCATGAAAGGGAAGCAGTAACTAACTAGCGTTTGAAACCAATGATTATATTTGAAAATTCTATTTATCTCAATAACCGCAAAAGTGAATCCGAGTAAGGAACAATTGTTATGAACTTGGTCCATGTCAAATATCGGCTATCCGATGATCACTTCACTATCTTACACCGATATCGTGTACACTATAATCTCGCTTTACTTCCTTCCGTTTTTAGTAGTGTAACAACACACGTCCAATTTTCTATTTGATCCCAAATTATTTACTACATTTCTAATATATATATATATATATATATATATATATATATAGCAATGCTGATTTAAATAGGTCAAGGCAAGGTAGGTTCTGAAATCAAATAAAGTCATAAAATAACCCAAAGGTCTAGTTGAAGGCTAAAATATGTTGGAACAAAAAGAGACAATGACACTTAAAAGGGTGTGGCATCCGATGAGGGTGTGCGTTTGGTTCCCAGGAGATCCGACTTCTGTTAGGTGAAGTCTGGAATTTCACCTCATAATTGATTTGACGCAAAAATATGGCCTGATATTTCAGAAGGGTCACAACAGTCTTTTACCCGGTATCTTTCTCAGAATGTAATAGATATAAAAAAAATGAAGCTTGTTGGTAAATATTTAATATGATCTCCAAAATTACATTATTGTTAACTCTCACATTTTTTTAATCGAAAAGTCTTTTTTTCTATTGAGGCCTCGTAGCTTAGTAACCATGGTTGCGGTCGCGCGGCCATGTTTCTTTCGAGGCGTGTGTTCGAGCTTTGGTGCACCTGAAGACACGCTGTGTAGCGGAGGTGATGCACGTTAAATCCGTTTGAAGTCCCAAGTCCTACCGATGGCATGGTGTGGAAGTTAAGAGAGGGAGATATCAGCTCAGGTATCGTCTTCGTCACTTGATTGAGGTTCAAAATCATGAGATCCATCTCCAAAAGCCCAGGTGTTGCTTCCCAGTGTGATATTAATCAGCAATCACATTTTTTCTATTTTCTATGTGATTGTATCATATCATTTATATTTCTTTTCAGAAGTATCTAAGCTATTTTAATTGATATTAATCAAGATAATAATTATAATTATCACCATGATGTTAAGTATAATCACCTACAATCACCATGATGAGTTATTAACCTTTAATTACTGGTTATAGTATCGGTAACTCACAATAATTACGGGAAGATTGCGGTCATTTCAGTTAAAGGCTAAACTCAAATTGTTTTCATAGTAATATAGTTTTGTATTTTTGTGACGACTATCCTTCATGATTTAATTCTATTGCCATATTTCCTTCTAATTAAATAGATAATAATAACAAAATTATAACTGAAGATATGAAAGAGCAATACAAAGTAATTTATTAATCACTGAAGAATAGATAAGGTCGCACTCTCTCGAATCCTATTTAACTCGTCAATTCTAGATTATTATCAACTAATTAAGTCTTAGCTTACTAATTCACTCTTCATGATTAAAACACTTTTCAATACATCACTATCTCTAATTGAATTCACTGCACTTTTTATCATCATCTAATTTACCTAATTAAGTTTCATTTTGGTTGGGAAGAAATTGTAATTTTATGCAATTCAATTTACTCTAAAGTCCTGAGATCAGTGAAGAGAAAATGGTGAAGAGCTCAATATCGCACTTTCAGTAAAAACTGTGGAATAACTTTTATATTGTTTTGGTAATAATGCTTATGTGTCTTAATTTTGACTGTGAGTAATTCAAGCAGTGATTATATTTCATAAATCTTTCGAGAAAAAAATGTTTAATTAATCGTACCTCATACAAAATCATATCGATTCTAAAATCTGTTCTCCTTTCTCCCCCTCCCCCTTCAGGACAAAGGACGGAAACGAAGTTTCTGACGACGATACCAACATAAGAAAAAGGCAGCTACCGAGTGGAGAAGTTGCTTTGGTTTTCGACAAGTGTAAACCCGAAAATGCTGGAGACTACACTTGCACAGCTACGAACAAACATGGAGAGAAGTCTTGTTCGGCTCCTCTCAAAGTGATAAGTAAGATTCCTTCTCGGCATATCCTGTTAATTCACAAATTTCCCAGATTTTTCACATATTTAATTAAATAAATGTGCATAAGTTATGTGGACTTTCGGAAATGGAAAATATAAGTTTTTAAGTGAAGTATTTAAATATAATGATTCAGTGCATAGTGTAGAAAATGAGAATAATTAAAATAGAAATTATCGATGTTTTATTCCTGTATATGAGAGTAAACACAAGTCTCACACGCATTCTCAGTTTTACGCAATACTCTTCCTTAAGGTTCCCGTCTACCGGCTATTTTGATTTCGGGAACGTAATGTTAATCCTATGGAATTTCGACACCAGTCCTCAAATATTTATTACTTTAACTATTTGAATGTAAAACAGTGCATCGGAAGGAGCAAAAATTAATAAATATTTCTTGTGGAATTACACTTTTCCTCTAGTTTTTACAAATATTTTCATTCTATTTTAAGGATTTGTTCTTTTCACTTATTTACTTTGTCTTTCCTCATAAAATTGCTAATTTGGTCTCAAGCATTTTCTGAAGATTTCTGATTCCTCAAACAGATCATCAGACAGATGGTCAATACAGATTTCATTTTCCCTCCTGTCTTTTAAAAATTCTTGAATATTTTCAAAAAATTTAGGAGAAAATGTAGTTCTGCAGACGCCTACATTATTTTTCACTCTTTCGATAGCCCTTTTTCGCATTCTAATAGATAAAATAACCTAGTTTGTGGGGAAAGTAGAACTTATAAAGGATTATCATTAGGTCCACGAAATCAAAATGATTGGTTGATTGGAATCTTAAGCATCATTCTCATCAAGACGTAAAACTGCGAGAGTCAAAATGTGATCAATCTTTAGTAAAGTAAAGTAATCCGTTTGAGGCCAGGCAGGCAGGTGATTAAGAACACGGTCTCTTCATCTTGAAAATGTTTACATCTTGACAATGAAATATAACTGAGCCTCGGAGTCATTTCGTGATGTGAAGTTACTTATAATCATAAACGAGCAGTGGCCACGGTAGACGAATAATCATATTGGCGAATTTCACGGCTGATATTTTTCTGTCGAGTCATAGGTTCAAATCCTGATTATCAGGAATCAAAGTCTTCACAATAGCGTGACGTAGAAATTTGGAGATGAGAGGCCAGCTTAAATGTCATCTTCTCAGTTGATCGATATTCAAAATTGCAAGGTCCGTTGCCAGTAACTCCAGTGTTGCTTCGAAGTCTGCGTCAATAAACAATCAATCAAATCGATCATAAGAGATTAAGGTAGTCAGTTGACTTATGTCATCAAAACACAAAATGCATTACGTTACGCTAGAACAATACTGTGGATGTTGCATAGTATAACAGTAAAAATTAAGAAATCATTATCGGCCACTATATCAGAGTGGTCTTGTGCTCGAGCCTTTGGTGGACGATGTTTCAAACAAACCACAAGTTCGAGTCTAGATGTGGAGAGTGAGTCGCAAGCTCAGATGTCAATCGAACTATCTAACCATGATTTGAAACTACGAAGCGTGTTAATTATAATAATTGTAAACTTACTAACTTTTTATATAACCGATAATTCTCTTTCGGTAAAATTTTGAAACGAAACAAATATACTGGAAAAATTTTGAAACGAATTCTCAAAACCATAAATATAAAATAAAAACTAGTAATTATAAGACATTTTATTTAAGATTTGTATACTAGATTGAAAGTATGAAAGTAAATTGTGTGCGTGTGTGGTGAATTTTGTTTGGAATTTATTACTGTTCAATTACATAAAAAAAAATTATAATTAACACTTATGTGTGCAATATACCGAAAAAATAATAATTTTTCACAATGAAAATTATTATAAAATACAGAATTAAATTTTTAAAAAATCTGTCAAAATTTTTTGAGAAAGTAAGGAGTAAGAAACAAAACTGATCTACACTTCGGGATTTAATTTTTCTCCTAATTAGGTGGCAACGATAGCCTAGTGGCCATTGTCGTGGAATCGTGGCCGGCGTCGTTTCCATCTAATAGTGGGCTCGAGCCCTGTTACACACCTAAAAGTCCCCCGAGTATCGAGGCTGATGCACGTTAAATCCGGTCGAGGTCCCAAGTTCTCCCATTGGCGTAATGAGGAAGTTTGTAGAGGGAGGTGTCGTCCACGTCACTTGACTGAGGTTCAAAATTACGAGGACTATCGCCAGTAGACCTTGTGTTGCTTTTGAGTGCGATATTAATAAACAATCTCTCACTCCCATGTTCTTATTTTGAATGTAATTTTTGTGCAAAAATAATTCCACTATAGAAAAAGCTCTTTTAAATTCCAATCGTAGGTTTAATAATGGTTAAAGAATCGAACACTTTTTGAATATATTTCCCCCTTATATTTTCCATTGAAAACACTTCAGTTCTCTTCAAACGCTTTTATAAACATTTTTTGTACCAGAAAAGGTTTATCATGTTTTTCTGTATTTTTGTATCGGTCAATATGTTGTTTTTCTCTTTCGTGGATAGTATAATTGTAGATGTTAAAGGGAAAAAAAGAGTTTTACAGTTAACTAGTATAATTCACCGAATTTCAGGCAAAAACAATGGTTACCAGTAATAAACTGGGGCTAAAATTCGCAAATTACTAGTACACAGATGTAGCAATATCGGTTGACTGTGGTTAAAGGACCTTGTGTCGGGCAGAAATATATAGCGGGAATGTTTTCCACAACAAAGAAATCATACTATCTATAAGAATCTGCAACAAAATCCTAAGGAGATTTAAAAACATAGCATCTTAAAATTTACCGCTATTTCTTTTAAAGTAGTGAATGTACTGCAGCCATTTTTATTAGTTATTGATGTGAATTTATAACGCTTTGCAGGCAAAGACATCGAGGGCCAGCACAAGAGCTCTGCTTCCATTGTGACTCCCCTAGGTGACCTTAAAGTTCAAGAAGGAGATACTTTCAAATTAGAAACCTCAGTTTCCGGAAATCCTATTCCAGAAGTTCGTTGGTTCTTGGACGATCAACCTATATCCATCTCCGACACCATCCTCCCGACGTTCGATGGCAAAAAGGTAACTGAAATGCTTGCTTTTCATCGTATTCAAAGTGTATTACGTGTCGATTTCATTGAAAGTATATTCTGAAACAAATAGAAATTTAATTTTAAATTCTTAATATATATGAATTATATATATAAGTATTTTATATATTGCTTTAACATTTCAAGTTCTCTTGACAATAAATAAGATTAGTAATATTAGCAGTGATATTTTTTCTGTCTTCTATAACTTGTCATGCTATTGCATTTCGTATCGTACAGTTTATACTAAAATTTATGTTTTGTATCCCACTATGACAGCTATTCTTTATTCCAATTTTTGATGGGGCGTTGAGTAAAATCTTGTAGACCTTTTAAGTTGGTACAGTTTCAGCCCATTTTACCCCAGTCAATTTGGCGACCGAAAGTTCTTAAAGACAGCAACGAATGGATCATCTTCATTGTGAATCCGACGCCACATAACTTCAGCGATATATGAATCTAAACTCTGCACCCCCGATGCTTTTTATTGTTCTATTTGGCCGAGAAGCACAGATTTTAAAATTTTTGTATATACATATATATACCTGTCTTCTAATACTTATAGAACTCTTGTTTAAAAATCACCAAACAAAGTTACATAAAACCACGAAGCAAATAGCAAAATAGGTCCTGTCACAACCTTAATGGAAAATTAGGGAAACCTCCTATTTTTCTTATTGAACTAAAATTCAGCTTCTTTTTCCCAGAAGTGCATTTTTAGTTATTAAAATGTAAACTAATAGAAATAATAGGACGAAAAGTTTACATTTAGGGTGAGATTTTACTTTAAATTTATTTTTAAGAAAAGTATTTAAAAAAAATCATTATGAAATTTTGTTGAAAGAGAGTGCTTGTATATATATGTGTGTGTGTGGGTGTGTGTGTGGGTGTGGGTGTTACTGCGTAGAGACTATTTCTGTGAGAAGTAAAAATAAGAAAACATTTTCAGTGAACGATGTAAACTCTCAAGTTCTGATTGGTTTCTGAGTTAATTGCGATTGTAGGAAAATGTTGATGTCAGTGTGTATGAGAGACTTAACGTTGAAGCGCTCGAAAGTTTACTCATAATTATAAAGTCCTTTACCAAAAGAGTGCTACTTAATTAAAATCAGCCAACGATTTTGAATCATAATTTTAAATAGGGAGTGGATCAATGTGTAAAATGGAAATAATTTTGTTGTATAAAAATTATATCTGAGCAATCAATGCACATTTAATTTTTATGAAACAGATTATACGTGTAATAATTTTCTCGAACCATTTGTTTTATTTCCAGGCCACTCTCAAGGTGTACCGTTGCAATCCGAGACACGAGGGAGTATATGAATGCAGGGCGTCTAACAATCAGGGAGATGCCAGCTCCAAAGGAAAAGTTTTTATCCAACCACACACGCCACCAAAATTCATCGAACGACTTTCCGACATGCAAGTAAGTTATCGAATTTCAAAGTAATTTGCGACATTTATTACATCTGTATGATAATTTAAACACCTATGGAAGCATAATATTTTCAACCGCGTCGTTTAACCATTTTAACAAATATTATAATTTCCCTAAAGCAAGGTTTCAAAAGATAGGTGAGGTTTTCTACGGTTTTTAATTCTCTAATAAGGAGAATGTTCCCAATCAGCTTCAAGTCCTTTGCTGCAAGTACTAAATATCTATAAAATAGCAAAGAATACGCTTACCAAATACAGTACAAGTAAATTCATATGGGAATAATTCGATCAGGCAGCGTCGGGTCTTAGTCTCAACAAATCTCATACATACGCACGAAATTCCTAAGCATTTCACACAAACTCTCTTTTTATTACTGTAACCTTCTCTATCAATTCAATTCCTTGTTGCTTTCATACGACTTGATTATATCGATTCATTCCAATTCTAAAACTTATCTTAGTTGAATAACCATGTTTCACTTGGTTGAAAAGAAGCTGGAAATTTAAATATATAAACAGAAACTCCAGATGTTAGTTAAGAGTAATTTCCCGAGTAGCCCATGTTACAATTATACTTAGCGTTTGCTAATTGCAATCCCATGGAAAATTATTTTACATTATATTCATTTTTCTTTCGAAACAATCTTTGATTACGTATTTGAATTTTTCGTGGAATACTCGAAGTGACTTTAATCACCAGGGTTCCGAGGACCACGGATTGTTAATCATGGATTTAAGAAACTGTTGTCTTTTTGGAAAGACCTTCGTGTGCTTTTCCGCTAGAGCCTTATCTAATATAGGTAAATAAGGAAACCATGACCACAAAGTTCTCGGATGATCTTTTCTTTCACTTGGGGTTTACTAACTCTGATAAACACGAGTGACGCATCCCCGGGATATTCTAACTATCCTTCCCTATTTTTGATATTTCTTCTTGTTAACCTATATTTACCTTTTTTGTAATTTTTCTTCAGTCAAGAATATAGTTACACCTTATTTGGCGCAACATAGCTCCATTTGGCTCTACAGTCATTAAACTCGACTTTGACTCACTCGCATACCTCCTGGAGTACTCCTACTAAAGTTTTGGGGGAAGAGCTCCCAAGTGTCCTTCCTACCATGTCCCTTACCTATTCATCACATTTTAATTGACTTTCCGGTCTTTCATAATCATCATCGTATTTTCTTTGATTCCTTAGTTTGAAACCTATCTGACTTGGTGGGGGAAATCCCCCACCACAATTTATTTGTTTTTTTGTTTAAAACACATTGGCCTTTTTCACTACATTTGAAATTTTAACTTTTAAACTTTTTATTACCTTGTGTGATTCGTATTTTTAAAATCATATTATTTTAAATTATTTTAACAATTGTTTGGCGCAACATAGCCTGCTTTGGATCTTGCGTCATAAAACCCCACAGTCACTTACTCCTACTAAAGTTTGCCGCACTGCCCTATTTAATTCATACCTTTATTAACTCATACCTTTACCTTGCCCATTATTTGATGATCTAGAGCTCCAAAAGTCCGATGTGCACTATAGTTAGATTCTGTAGCATATTAAATGGAATTGAGCCTCAAAGGTTTAATGAAGGGGATGGAGCATATTGGAAGTTAGGAACGTAAGGCCCCAGATAAGGTTAGGCAACATTACTTGATGAAGTCTCAATATAATGAGGTCCATTACCAATATCCTTCATATAGCTTCTAGAGAAGCGTAAATTCAAACCAAGTGTGGTGACCAGCAGCAATGTTATTATGAAAAATCATTTAATTCTAGAGCGATATTAATTCATATCAGCCTACCAACAAACATACAAAATAATCGGAAATTTGTAATAGTTTGTTTGTGTTAATACCAAAAAATGTGAATGTTATTTGGTCATTAATGCGTAGGGGTATCGTTACGGCTTAGTTATTTCTAATTTATTAATTGATCTTTATGTACACAATGTAATAAATAATAGTGTTGTTTGGCTTCAGAAAGCCGCAGGTTTGAAGTAACTCACAATATGGAGAAAATGCATTTCTATCTGTGAGTTCTACAATGACAATCTTCGAAAGTTCGCTGGAAGAAATGTATAACTATGGGTGGTGAATATGTAGTTAGAGGAAAGTCTTAAGAATAATAGATAAAAATTAAGTTTCCATTTCGATTTATTTCTTATTAAAATAATTAAAACTTTACGATACTGCGGATTACTTCAATCTTCGGATTCAAGAAAGCAAACAAATCGATATTACTAGCCATAACTTATGATATTATGTACATGAAAATCAGTTAATATTCAGAATAAATTTCATCCCGATACCTAGATTATTTCTTAGTAATAATTAAATCTTGATAATATCCTCTCGTATTTGTCTTTATGTGACTTACTCGTATTTCTTGCAGTTCTTAGCGAACCAACCGATGAAATTGATGTGCCGTGTGGAAGGAGTACCCGATCCAGTGGTGGACTGGTATTTCAACAGGAACAAGCTGGACTCTGGTGTGAAGTATTCCATCCTGAGGGAAGGAGACAAGTGCATCTTGACCGTGCCTCACCCACGACCTGCGGACTCTGGAATCTATGAATGCAGAGCCAGGAACGAAGTGGGAAAAGACTCCTGCAACGCCAACATCGCAGTCAGGTGACTTGATGCTTGACATAATTATACAGGGTGTTTATAGAAGAATATCTAGACTTTCGAGAGCTAATGTTACAAAGCTATATATATATATATAAAGAATTTACGACCTCAGTTATTAACAAATGGACCAACTATTCGTAAATTAAAAATAGCCTTTCAAAGTTGTAGCCACAAAGAAAAAATTCGTAGGGAGTCAAATCAAGGTTTCTTGAGGACCACTGTTTAAAATCAATGTTATTGTAGTGTCTGACTACTACTGGTGATGATTTACTGGGTTTGGTTCAACTCTTTTGCAAAGAAAAAAGTTTGCTGTCGGTCGACTTTCTGGAGAGAAAGTGTTCTCTGAAAAAACTCTGATTTAAACACAAAGCAAGGCGCTTTGTTTGAAAACTTTCCGGAAAGAAAGTGTTATGTAGACCTTTATGTTTAAAGTGTGTTGGAAATAAATTATTTGGATACCGCCAGGAGACGCCTTGTCTCGAGTAAATGAGAGCGCACGGGTTCATGGGTAACATTTTCAGAGTACATTTGGATCTTGACCGTGTAAGGCGGGTTATTTCTTGTTCTGATGTAATTTCTCCTGACCGCTAAAGCGGGTTAAAATATGGGTAGTTTGGAAGCCCTTATATAATTTGTAAATAGTGTAATTATTTGTTTATGTGTAAGTGGTGCATAGAGACTGTAAATAAATGTGTTTAAAATAATTGCTCTCCCTATTTTGCTCGATGGATTAGTTATTGTTCTCGAATATAGCGCAACGTACCACGTCCCTTGTTAGGAAACTTACCAAAGAAAAGGGGGTTAGTAGACATCTCTGACTATAGAACAATGTATCATTCCCTTTGTTTGAAAATCATCCAGAGAGAAGGTGCTGTGTAAACCTCACTTTGATTATATAGCAATATACCGCGCATATTAGACAACTTACAGAAAGAACTTAAAATAATAAAGAAAATAGAATTAATTTTTGAAGTTTTATTCTTAATGAGCTTTAAAAAAACAATTCCTTTGTATATAAACTTGCCTTTAGGGATGAAGCTACGTCTCATACCGATTGTTTAGTCAACCGATACGATGCTTACATTCAACAACTTACGCAAATAGCCGAAAAAATATGGTTCGTGCCATGTCGCAAAACATTATTTTTGACCCATTCCTTTTATGCGTGTCCATTTTTACTATTATTATTTACATGAATATATTACAGATTTTGCTGTTTTCACAGTTAAAAGAAACTGGAGACTAGATTTTCGAGCAGGATGCCTTTTATTATATAATGAATATCGTTTGTGTTTCTAGTGTGGGGGCCACATTAAATATTTGTAATTTTATAGTAATATATTTAATTTTAAATTTATCCAAAAGAATTGTAAACTCTTTTATTTTATAATAGTAGCTTTAGTAAGCACCCTTTTATAATCTGGATTATTTTGCTTTTGTTTTGCCTTACGAGTCATTTGACGATCCCGCAATACACTGATGATTACACTTTTTACTTGATGTATAACACTTTTTATTCGATTTTATTTATTCTTTCACTAGAATCAAACATTAACTAGTTGGTGTCGAACACCGGCCGTTATAAATATTCACTAAATAATTAGTCAATATTTGTAACGCCCCAGTTGTACTTCTTTCAACTAATTGTTCCATCACTAATTATTTGTTTCCACTCAGGCAAGAATCAGACAATAATTCAAATGTCAGGTTTAAGAAGGAACCCAAATGTTTGGTTTTCTTTCAATGTTCGAATATTCAAAAGTCAATAACTATATAATCATGGAACAGGTCTCTACATGTGTTTGAACCTTTTAAATTGCAACTGTATTTTACCACCAGGCTATCCGGATCCGAGTTAGAGCTAAATGTGTAATTTGGCCCGACTAGATTTCTATTCGTCTATGATCATTTCACTCTAAACGCGGAGGCAAAACTTTCACTGTCTCTCTCTTTTAGCACTAATACTCTTATTAATCTCTTCGTTGTTTTTAAATGTTTCTGCTGAAGTGTGTAATGTAACATTGTTGCTTATGAATGTTAGTGTTGAAGTGTGTAGTGTAACATCAATCTTATACAATACACACTGCAATATTTGCATTCTGATTTACATAAGTCAAGGTTCATTTGCCGGAAGAATTTCTCAAATCAAATAACATTACTGAAAGTCCCCAAGGGATAGTTGAAGTGAAACAAGCGTGATAAATCCTTATACATTTAATTGCTAAAAAAATTTCTTAAGCATCCCAATTTACCATTTTGTAGGTTCTTTTTCGATAAATGTATCCCACAAGTGTCCTTTATGGGACTGTACTTTGAGTATTTCTATAAATTCAGCCCAAATTTCGGTCCAGGCGAAATTTATGACCATCGAGATACAAACTTTTATATTATGTTATTGCCTTCGACTACCATTTCGATATTTTGAAAACTAAGGCCAACTTATAATACTTTTGCGATACTTAGACATATTTTTACAAAGCTATCATAAATTTTCAAATGCATTCTGTTCGGCTACGACTTGCTGTGTCTATAATATTTGACAATGAGGCGAGTATGTTTAAGGTAAAATTGAATTTATTTACAATTAAATTTTAATGGAGGGATGCTACTAACTTTTCTCATACATAACATAGGAACATTTAATCGTTATAATTACTTTAAAAATAAATACTACGCGACTTCGATTAGCCTTTGAAGTAGAATTGGCGCTATGGTGCATCAGAGCAGCGAATTCTTATCTTCTTCCTTTGCTAACAATCAAATAGTAGTCTGGTGCAGGCGTAGGGCAATATCGTAGCTAGTAGATGATGTAATCTCCTAAACACTCGATAAGAAAAAATTTAGTCTCATAAATATATTTTATGAAATATTTTTAAACGTTTTATCCTTAAAAACAATTAACTTTTAAACAATTAAACAATTTAACTTTTGAGCAAAAAACTTGACCCAAGAGTGATGTGATCACTTCATCTTCAAATTATATGGTACATTTATAACTGCTCCGAGTTTAGAAGTAATTTCAATTGACAGCCACTAGTTACGTTATTTTTTTAAGTATTTTGAGATTTTCTTGCAAGTTAATGACGAATAATTCCTTGTTATTCCAGTGGTGCCGATACAGAAGGAGAACCAGCGATGTTTTTGAAGAAACTGAAGGACTCGTCAGTTCTCAATGGAATGTCTGCTAAATTGACCGCTTGCATCTGTGGAACACCTAAGCCGGAAGTAAAATGGTGCGAGATTTTTTTTTTTTTGTGTGTGTTTTTCTTTTCAAATAAAGAATAGTTAATTAATTATCGGAGCATCCGATTCATAATTCTATATGGTTAACTGAGAACTGGAATGGAAATATGATAAGCATTTATATTAATTAAGAATGTGGCATCAAAATATTTGTCAAAGTTCTGAAATTCCAAACATACTTCACAGAAAAAAAATTGCTAGGTTCCGATTTCATCTTATTTCTTCAATCTTTTCAAAATGACTCTTTGAAATATTTTCAAATCATTAATTAGGTAAGGTTCAATATTCCGTTGCATATATATTTCATCAAAAATAAATCATCATAAGTGAATCATTTCAAATCTGAATCAACAGACACGAATCACTTTGCTTTCGAATAGAGCGAGTTATACCAACAGGAAAAATATTTTTTCCTTCTGGCAGCTTCATACATGTTTTCTGTAACTGACATTTAAAATATCAATATGTAATAATATTTTACCTTACTTAAATTTACTCAAGGAAAATTTGAAAGATTGATTGTTTATTCAAGGAGCATTTGGAAGAAACACGAGGGCTATCTGAGACGGACCTCGTTATTTTGAGTCTTTGTCGAGTGCCCAGGACGATGCCTGAGCTAGCACCTCCATCTCCAAACTTCCACACCGCAATAAAGGCAGAGCTTGGAGCCTGAAAAGATTTCACGCGCATTAGCCCTGTCTTTAATAAGATTAGCGACAGATCTTTAATAGCATCAAAACTGGATTCCTCGACTCAATGAAGCAACGTCGACCGCCAGTTCGCGGCCATAATCACTAGACTATTGAGGTCACACTCAAAGAAAGTTATGTATTTAAAGATGAAACCGTTAATTATAAGAGTAAACTTGTCGTTACTATCAAAATAATAATGTTAGGATTTACTTACCTCTTTTGATGTTAACAGAATTCTCTAGACCGGGAATATTTTGATTTTGAATAAGAATTGCTGATTGTCGAAGCTCCAAGTACTCCCGTGACGTGATGCGGAGGGTTAGAGAGAAGTGTGCCAGCTCAGGTATCGTTCTCGTCACTTGACCAAAGATCAAAATCACGAGGAGTATTTGGCTGTATTTAACAGACTTTGGCACAAATAAGGAGTCAGTAAAGTGTTCAGTAAACAAATAAACACGAGATTACAGAAACTGATGAGGCCGCGGTAGCCTAATGGTCATGCAGCCGTCAGACAATGCCTGCCATGATAACTCGCGGCAGCTTTTTCTCTGTCAAGTTGTGGATTCGAGTCTTGATGCCACTGAATGATGGACTGATACAAATCTATCCCATTAGCAAGGTGTTGAAGTTTGGAGAATGGAGTACTAGCATGTCTTGACAGTGGCTAAAAAGTAAGAGATCTGTAGCGAATAGTCCTCATGCTGTTTCTCAATGCAATGTTAATAAACAATTAATTTATCAAAGCTTCGTAAAAAAATGCGGTAGATCGTGTTTCATTTCTTATTTAAAAAGAGGCTGTTTTCTACGACACAATCAAAATTTGCAATTTCTCAAGTTTGTAAGCGAGACAATTGTTCTTTTTAATCTCGTGTTTTCTAAAAAAACGCAATCAATTATGCGATTATTTCACAACGAATTCATAAGACATTTATAATATACACTATTCGAAAAGTGTATAATGTAATTTCTTAAATATCAAACATTTTTTAAAATTAGAATCTATGGAAGGAATGAAAATCACTTGATTTGTTACATAATACATTTAAAAAATTATGTTAATGATTTATCTAAGTCTTTCTTCCAAAAATTGGAAATTCCTGAAACAGCAAAAATTTAACACATTCACTACAGTACGGTTATAGCAGTCAAATATTTATCTCGTCCGTGAGAACCGTCCTGATTATTTCCTTTGATAATTAAACATTGATTTGAGCAGTCATAATATTATGTTTAAATATATGCAAATACAAATTAAATGTCTTATCTTTGTTAGGGCCAAAATACCTTATTATTTACATACTGACCACTTTTAGGTTCAAAGATGGAACCCAACTGTCTCCGGATAATCGATTAACGTTAGAAGCTGATCCCAACGGTGTTATCCGACTCATTATCAGGGGAGCTCAGAAAGCTGATGCGGGAACTTACAGAGTGTCCATTTCTAATAAATTCGGCAGTGACACCTGTACTGCTATTCTCAGTATAGAAGGTATGTAACATAAATACACATTTTCCATTTGAAAAAAACAACTTGAATGGAGATATTTTTTAAATTGTTTTTTATCTTTATAAATCATTAAATGTATTTTATGGATGCTACATAATACCTTGATGATCAACTAAATGTTAAAACATTTTTTTAAATTTTATTACAGGAGAAGATAAAATCAAACCGGAAGTTACCAAAAGGGAAGTTACAAAACCTCTCATTACTACAGGTAGCTATGTCGCCTTTCCAAACAATCTACGAATTAAAATTTACTTTTCTTAACTTTCGTGAAACATTCTTTTTCTTATTGATATATATTTCACAATTTTATATTAAGACCATTTCTAAATCAATTCTCTAAAATGCGCCGTATTCAAATTTAAGTTTCTTTTATTTATTTAATAAAATTATAAATTGTATTATATATAATAATAAATTGAATAATTTTTATCATCCGTGTTATGACCTATTCAAATAACAATTTTTCGTGAAGAGTTACAATTATAATTATTTCATCACCTTTTAATATATTGAATCCTATTGGCTGATACTTGCTGATTTATATATAGATTTATCATTATGTTTTCTGTATTGCGTTAATGTAATTAGTTGAATCAATGGAGGCAGTAATCTATAGTTTTATTCTCACCAAAGACTTATATAAATACAAATTTTAAATAGATTGGGAACAATTATTTTTCGATTCAATTCATCTACACCACAGGTTTAATATGTTCTTTATTTCTGTAATTTAATATATAAAGATGAGAAATCCCTCAGGGCTGATATAATCTATATTTTTCTTGGAGAAGGTAAAACTCAAAACTTTAACTTTTTTTAAAAACTTTAAGCAATTCCTGTGGCATTTTAAACATTTTTAAGAACGACTCTACACGCACTAAAGATACAGAATAACTCAGAATTCCTGGTTCGAGTATTAAAGGAGAATGCTTTAAAATTTGAATCAGGAATCAAGCAAGTGTTTTCATCGATAATAGAATAATGAACATTTAGAAGACTAACAATTACTGCCTCTAGAAATGAAGCAACAACACGAGGGAGAAATGTAAAAAATATTTATAACAGTCAAAGTTTTACTACGAAAGGTAACTAACACAGTTTTATGTAGATAGAAATCTCAAATCTTATAAATAAATTGCTGAAGAGGCTTATAAAGAGCGATCTCAAAAATCAACATAAGCTTGAATGTTGCGTGATTGGAGTGCTGTAGTGAAAAAATTAATAATTTAACATACATCGCCAATAGCAATAGTAACTCTTTCAACTTTATCCATTGTGGATTCAATGCTACTGTTGTAGTTAGATATGGCCAGTAAGAAAAAAGTCCAGACATTGGAAATCAGACATACCAGACTTATAAACTTTTATCGCGATCCCTTCCACTGCACTGTGCATGAAATGTATGTCCACCTTTTCCTGATTCTTAAAGAGATCTACCTCTTCCGAAACTCAAGATATGATGGCAAGTGCGAAACTAATGCCTTATATGTTCACTAAAAAGCACCCTTGAGCTGTTCATCGAGTGAATTATGACGATGACGAAAAACTTTGGTTCACGCATGCTCTTTCACTTCGTAAAGTGTAAGGGGGAGGAAATAAATCACCCTCTTAACGACATACCTTAGTTTGTAATTTTCGTTGAAAACCTATGCATCCAAAAGTGATATATTACGCATTCAGTCTATAGATATTAGTTATTTTTTGTAACCCTTGAGATTGTTTGGCGATATATTTTAAAAGCTGCCAAAATCGCCAACCTGCATCTTGTGCACCTCGTTTCAACCTTCAAACTTATTTACGGGAGAGAAAGAAACATTGTAACAACACTGTTTTTATAGGACCACCTTCTCCTCTTCCTCATGCTCCATACATATTCAAAATGACGGACGACACTGCTTCTCTGGGTTGGAGACCCGCCATTCCACAGTTCCCTCAAGTACCCTTCACCTACCGACTGGAGATGTGCAGGATACCCGACGGACAATGGTCTACATACAAATCAGGTAATGAAATCACTTATTAAAAACTTTTCTATTTACATTTCTAACTAAGGAGGATTTCTTTTGTATATGTTTTCAATCTTCCATTTTATAGTATCTGAATTAGAAATGCTGATTTTCTGTGTATCTATTTCATTTCTCAGATTTCACTGCTGATGCTTTTATCAGTGTTTTTATTTATTTATTTATTGTTTTAGTTTTTAAATTAATAATATGATGCATTTAATATGATGCAAAAGGAAAACAAAATATTTATTTCTTTTATTTTGAAATAAAGGAAGAAAAGCATATTTTCTCTAATATAATTATTTTTACAAACCGTATGACTTAATGGAATAATTAGATGAATTTATTGTAATATATTGTATTTCACCCTGAAATGACGTTTGTTGAGAACAATACATTTAAAATACCGTTTTTAATTATTTTCTCAAATCTAGGCATCTATTAAAATAAAATAAAGTACGATTGAAAGAGTCAAAAAAAGAAAAATTTATTTTATTCAGTTTTTTCGGATTTATAAGAGTATTTTTAATATATATATATAACTTAATAACTCCTCAAATAAATAAATGAAATAGGCATAAAATACTTTCAAAATTGGTCGACGAAAAAATATAAGCCAATAAACATTCTCTTTTTTTCTTATGTTTTCGAATGTATTTTATTCCATATTCCTAGTATAGATGAGAGCCGGAATCTCATAATCAAGTATTTTCTTAATATTTATAAGTAATCCGCATAATATTTATAAATCGTTATAGTTTTACCCTATATATATATATATATATATATATATATATTGTACCCATATTCTTACTAATTTTAGGGTAAAACTATAACGATTTATAAATATTATGCGGATTTACTCACACATTAATCCTTTGAACCACACAAAAGGCATATCCTCTCGGACTAATAGTTATTGACACTCGTACACGAAGAGAGTAAATTGGCGATTTCCCAATATGCACGACAACACCGGTATGTTACTGTTCTAATGATGAATTAACACAGAAATAGATCTTGTATAGAATTTAATCTAAAACTGTTTTTAATGTTATGGTTTTTTAGGGATCAAGGATTCATCTTGTGACGTGAGAGACTTGGCTCCAGGTGTAGACTATATGTTCCGCGTTCGTGTAGAAAACCGTTATGGTGCCAGTGAGCCCTCTCCATACGTTACTGCCCACAGAAGTCGCCTTCACAGACCCCTCTCGCCAGCCGATTTCGAGCCCAAGGATTATGATTTGGAACATTTGAAGCTGGACAAATACGGTATGCACTAAAATAAGAATGAATCACAACAGATTTCTTTTCTGAGTTGGTTTAAATCAAATGGAATTTTAATTATATACAGATGGAATTATACTATGGGTTTTTTTTAGTGTTTATTTTGAAACTACAGCTTAGATTTATGGAAAATTTAAAAAAAAAAAAAAAAAAAAAAAAAAAAAATTTTAGTTGATGCTATATTTAAAGTTTAGTTCGTGTATTAAATCGATGTATATAGACGGAGAAAATATCAACAAAAAAAATAATTATAAGATCAGTTATGTCGCTTTTAAATTTCCTATCAATTATCTTACTAAGGGTAATAAGATTTCGTAAAGATGGCTGTAAATGGATAACAACAATAAAGTTTACTTTTGCCATGAAACAATTCCTAAGTACAATGATGTAATTGGTAACATGTAGCACATGAATAACATCAAAATATTGTAAAAAGCTGAATTACTGGTAATAAATCTTACTTATCTTAATAAGTCTAAACTACATAAAATAAGTTTCCTGCTATCCATAGTAAAATGATCTGATGTTGGAATAAAAGTACTTGGTGTTTCTTGTTTCCAGCTGCTGCACCTAGGTTCCTCAGAACGGAAGAAGACTGCACATACGCAATCCGAGGACATCCCGCCAGAATCGAATTCTGGGTCTACGGTTGTCCTCAACCTAAAATCACATGGTCATTCAATAACGTACCGGTAGGTTTCTTTTCTTTCGTAATCACTCTAGCTAAATTATTTGCATGTGTTTCAATAATTTTCTCTCTCGAAATGCTATATATATATATATATATATATATATATATATATACAAAATGCCTCAACTTGTCACGACACCTATCAAAACTAATCTATGA
>BMAW01030270.1:60773-94491 GCA_019974015.1 Nephila pilipes | reverse complement strand
CAAAATGCCTCAACTTGTCACGACACCTATCAAAACTAATCTATGAATTGGTGTTATTTGGTTTTAGCACGTTTAACAGAGCACAGTATATAATAATAACACGAACTTGCCTCAGTAATTACCAACTACTCGTCAAAACTAGTACTTTTAAACTATCATCAAATGTGTTTGTGAGCGTGTGTGTTAAACAAAGGAATCTTATCTCATATAAGACTTCTGTTTTAATTTAAATACCATTAAAATGTATAACATAATTAAAGCAAAAAGACAAAATTTTATTCAAAAATATATTATTTATTTGGTTTTCTAAAAACACCTTTTTGCGCCAGAAACGTGTTTTAGAAAACAAAAAAGATAATTTCATTTAACAGAGTTCTAGGAAAATTTCTTGTTGTAGCATATGTAAATAAAAACATTTCTGAAATGGATATACGAATATTATTTTCCGAAATGGAACATTATTAACTAGTATTTTAAATGAATCTCTTTTATCAAAGATGTTATTCTAAATATCATTATCTACAATTTTTAATTTTTTGTCTGAATATTCTGATTCCCTTTTATTTTTATTTTATTTAATTAAAGTTAAATAAAAGCAAGGGAATCACGAAACATACTTTCTGAAACTTCTTCAAAAGTTAGTTTTGCATCGAGCTTTCTCGTTAACACAATTTAAAAAATGCTAGCTATTTGTGAATGTTTCCCTAGAAAACTAAATTGATAGCAATCATATCATTGCAGGTCGAAGCCGGCAAGTACGATTTCTTGGAAGACCGCAATGGGCAGGTCATCCTCTTCATCACTCGTATGGGCGATGACGACGTGGGAACGTACACTTGCAAAGCAGTGAACGAACACGGAGAGGCACAGAGAAAAATAAAACTTCTGATTGCAGGTAAATTTTAAATTCGTGAAAAAAGCCTGTGTTAAAAGTGAAGTAATATTTGAAAATATATATTGTACAGATATTAGGCGAGAGGTGTTTTTGCCCAGCCCCTTTGGGGTGTGGTTTTTCTACCCCGTGGCTGAGGAGGTCCCTTGTCCTTGAGTGCTATTGGAGATTCTAGCCTTTGATCTGTCAGTATTGTGAAATCTTGTTTGGTTCGTCTTTTAATTAAGTTATACTGCTCTATTTTGTCATCCTCGCACTCTGACAAAAAAAAGCATAGAATGGTTACCTCCTTGGTGTTGGCGTAATTCTGCCCACTGAATTTGGTGATTTATCTGAAACATGGGAATTCCATCAATGTGCAAGATCTCAGAACCAGAATAACTAATTCTTAATATCAAATGACAATAATCAAATAAAATAAATTTAATAATAGTTTCAAATATATTTGCATTATTTGCATTACATTTTAATAATAAAACATAAAACTAAGAAACATATAATACTTTATTTAAAAATTAATTTGGAATACTTAAATTATAGTTTCATTTATAAGTGCAAAGTTATATGAATAAATAATTATATTTAAAAGGAAACCGAAACAAATAATAAAATTATGAAATTCTAAAAAAGAATATTTAAAGCGAAAACAAAAATAACTGCACTTATTTCAATTACATCGAAGATAAATATCATTGACTTTTCCCGAAATGTTAGTACAAATACCTCCTCCCCCCGCGAAACAGCATTGATTGTTAAATAATTTTTTGCTAGGAAAGTTCTGAAGTTTTATTTTGATCCTGAGTCGCCATTGTCCTGATCAATCAGATGTTATGGTATTCAGAAACAAACACGTAGTTATGTATAACCATAACATATCATTTATTAGGAACGTTTGTTTTCACAATGCTTTCCGTCATTTTAACTACACAACTCCTAAATTTCCAAATTTCCCCTTTTGCATTACAGATGATAGCACCATAGCATATTGTCATTTGTTTACAACGCGTGTGTCTTTACTCGTTTTCCTGGAAACTGTTGATACCATGCATATATATATTGCTCTATTTTGTTTTCATGCTCTAGTGAAAAACGTAAAATAACTGCCTTTTTTGAGTTGGCGCAATTCCATCCACTGTAGTTGGTGATTTATCTGCCAAATGGGAATTCACCACACTATGAACGATTCATTCCCCATTTTCATTTTAACTTTTGCCCTCGTCGTTATTGAAGAGAGCCACCGCAGAATAATTACGACGGTAGCAACTTTGAGTCCATTCATGTCACGTGGCATTTGACGATTCTACTATTTTCTTTTCGATGAGCGTGGAATAACTTTTCGGCTTAGTAGATTCCATCATCTACGAAGGTGGTTCAAAAAGTACTCATGTTGAACAAGGAACGTTGTAATAGAAATAGGGATGGGATAACTCACTGTAGCATTGTCTAGTGTTTTTCTTTCTCTGAAGTGTCTATGAATATGATGCCCTAAAATCGTCCCCTTAACTTTTCTGGTCATTTTCATCTTCTTTGGAGCATTTTTCGTCTTCTTTCTCCGGAAGCAACCCATTGTTTTGATTGTTAACTTCACCCATCGGTCACCGGTGTATAATGAGGAATCTAGGTCTTATCGACAGTGACAACTTGACGCGGCAACAATCAAATTTTGAACGGCATCAGATGGCTGCCAAATCAAAACTAACATATGAATCACTTTCGAATTTGTTTTTAATAAAATGTAGCAAACAATGATTATCAACAGGGCTTAGTAATACTACGAGTATCTGCGTTTGGACGTAGATACAGGAGCGTTTTGAATTACCCTCATATGCGATTTTTCCTCTTTACCAGAATTCGTCCTATAACTCTTCTCAACAAATCTTCAAAAAGAAATACGCCTATGGGAGTTACTGAATTACGGATTCCTCAATTGGCTGTTGTACTAGAGTGTCCTCCGTTTTTCTCTCATATAAAATGAACTCATTTAACGTAAAGAGGCTGGACCAAGGTTTTTTTCGTCGTGGTCTATCTACATAAGTTACTATAAAATTCGATTCGATTATAAAAAAAATTCACCCATAAATATAAAATTAGTTTCTTTATTGTAGTATATTCTTATAATGAAGGAACTAATCGGTAAATTACACATGACTACCAAACTGAAACAGAACGTTCTTTATTGTCACTTGTTTATCATAACGAAAAACGCTTTTTTATCTCTATCTTTATGACATGTTTTAATTAACATTTAATCCAAACATCCACCGCGGGTTTTTTTAATATGTGGGAATGAATGCTCTGGCAAAAAAGTATTCCTTCAAAATTCTCAACCTTTGCTTGTAATTAAAGAAATTATTGGAATACGTACGTAAATTTTTCATCTAATTTAAATCGAATTATGAACAATTATTTTGTCTCAATCAACCGTTAGCAATTCTTCACAGATGAAAAATTATATGCAATTGAGTTTAGAAATGTTTAAGTTAAAGTCTGCCAGGTCCTAAGAAGTCCTATCAGGCGGTTTCTATCTCCGTTACTGTAATCCCAGAGTTAGTCTAGTGTCTAGGCCAAGTGGCTTGACCCTCAGCGTTAACTTCCAACCAAACTTGGTACTCAATTACCGACCTCGGAAGGGTGAAAGACTGAGTTTACTTACGACCATACCCGAGCTGAAACCACCGCGGTCTGAACCTGGGTCGGCAGCGGTCGCTGTCGGACGCGCTAATCACTATCCCACCGCGCCTGCATAGAAATACTTTAGTAAATAATTAAGTCATTTTTTTCAGATAAAGAAGTAAACTGTTAATAATATATCGTGATATAATTTTTTTCGTTATAGATAAATTATTCACACACATAAAAAAATATTCGAAGTGTGATTAACATTTCTTTCATGCTTAATTCGTTTTAAATATCAACTCACTTTCAACATCTTATTTTTACCACACATTTACTATTTTTTATTTGCAGATACGCCTGTTTTCACCAAGAGGCTGGAACCTCAAACAATCATGATTCGGAAAGGCGGAGAGTTCAGATGCCGTGCCATTGGCATTCCTTACCCCAAAATCAAGTGGTTCAAAGATTGGCACCCTCTCAGTGAATCAAGCCGCATACATATCAAGTGGGAGGAACCAGACACTTGCATCTTGACTCTCAATGATTCCATCCTGAAGGACGGTGGTCTGTATACTTGCACAGCTACCAACATTGCTGGAACGGCTACGACTTCTGCAATGTTGAATGTTGAAGGTATTTCAGATTTATTCCTTGTTAAATTGCTTTGTTTGGTACTTGCGTATAACCACGGCCATGTTGGTTGAAAATCGCCAAAGTTAAAAAATGAGCCAAATTCTTGTAGCCGATGCCATTGCTTCATAGTAATCGTATACATGATTTCCCTGTTTTGTTTCGCAAACAGCCTCTGATTTTTAAAAGTTTTCGCACAATGGTCTTTTTCTTCATTTTTTATCTGCATTTTTTGACGATTCAATCTGAATTGATAAAAATGTAGCCGAGAATCTGCATGCAATGGAAGTTCTTGATCTTAGTTCAACGGTATTAATAAGGAAAATTACCGTTCCTCCCCCCTTCCTCGAATACCTAAGATAGGGGGGGGTGATCTATTCTGACTGTTAGTTTACGTATAAAATGAAATCGCAACCACTAGCTTTGAACGCGGTACTATTAATCACTCTTATAACTTCTTAAAGGCAGAGGTTGACATTCACACAACACGTCGAAAAAATAAGGAGGTCAGCAAAATAGTATCATAAAATGTACGCAGAAATGATTAGGCACCATTTTGAATCTTATCTAGATGAATTTATATTGCACACAGATCAAAAAACTAAGAGTATAAATTGTTTTAAAACTTTGTTAAACATTTCACGATGAAATAAAAAAAAGGCACAGAATCTCTCTAAAAATCTTAAAATTTTTAAAAAGTAAATCAAACAGCAATTAAAACTTCAAGTATGGTTGTACAAACACATATGCATTTTATAAATATCTGTCGACTTTGTAAATCGTCATTCTTATCCTATGAAAAAGTCGCTAAATTTCTCCAACGTGGTTCTGATAATACACAAGTTCCTTTCGTTCAATTTAAATTGTAAAATAAATCAAAATTGATTTTGTAACTTAGAATCATGTAAGATATTTTTTTAAAACTACCATTCTGATCAATGAAATCTTTTAGAATGCGAGAACGAGTACCACATCCTTACATACAAGAGACCTCCATTCTCGAAACCGAACGAAAGGCCATTCGAAGACTTCTATGACATTGGAGATGAATTGGGAAGGTATGTCATTTAGATATTATATATGTACCTTTGGATATCAAGTGAATCATATTATTTTGAAACATTATAATGTGCATTTAGACAAAAAGAAAAAGCATTTGAAACAAATAATTAAATTATTAAAAGGTACTTTCGTAAAGTTTGTAAAGATCTCATACAAATTGTAACGACCACCCTCCATTACCTAGCTCTTACACCATATCTTAATAATGTATGTGGTGCGTGTAAAGATTCAAAATAATAACTACTTATTACACACACACAGTTTATTTGCTGACGAAGGACAGAACATAAAAACACAAAACAAATTCATTCAACTCGCTTCATCACAGCTTTAACATCCAGCACAATCTAACCTCAAGCGCAATTTCCTGAACCGTCTTATTCAGCGTCTGGCTCCTTCTCCATCTACGTCACATCTCACTACGTCATATCTCTCTCGAAGTGCTAGGTGGCGCTCTGCAAGCATCATAGCTACCTTCCGGGATTATAGATCAGCAGGTCTTAGATCCCACATGTATATTAAGCAATAAAGACTAACTCCCATTGAAGACACGTAAGGACAAAACAGTTTATAAATTACCACTGTGGAATAATTAATATCACTCTCTCTTGGATCTCCACTAAATTATCAATTCTAACTCAGGATGAATTAATAAATTCTTAGCTTACCACTTCACTTGTATGTCTCAATCAATTCACAAATAGCTTATACTTATTCTAATACTTCTAATATGAAATATATTTCAATTCACAAAACTAATAGAAGAGTTTAAATCCAAATAACAATACTCTGTCAACACGTCGTTATCTTCTATCTCCCTTTATTTTCCTTTTTCGATCTATTCCATTTGTATATGGTTATCTCAAAATCACTTTCCTTCACTTCTATCTTTATTACTATTATTACTATACCTAATCACGTTTCCTTTTGGTTGGGAAGAAATTGTAATATTATGCAATTCAAATTGATATAAAGTCCCCGAGGTTAGTTCAAAGAAAATCACTAATAGCCCAATCTCATAAAGTTACTATAAATAATTAGAAAAATGTAAATTGTCTCTGTCAGAATCTTCTTCAAAACCATGCATCTAGTGGATTCAAAAAACCTCTTAGTGAAACATGTGACATATAAAAAAAGAAAACTTTACTTCCTTATTCTCCAGGGGCACCCAAGGCATCACGTACCACGTCGTTGAGAGAAAGACAGGACGAAGCTTGGCGGCCAAAGTGATGCACGGAGCGGACAAACTCATGGACTTCATGACAGCCGAGATGGACATCATGAACCAGCTTTGCCATCCCAGACTGGTCCGGCTGTGGGACGCCCACCAGACCAAGTCCTCCCTGACACTGGCCACTGACTTGTATCTTTTATAATAATGTTTTCGTATACAGAGGTATTCCAATTGGATCTTCTGATTTCAGTATTCCACATTTTCAGAGTGTGTGTGTGTTCATATACACAGAATGATAAGTAATACATGAATACAAAGGGAAAATGTGGAAGTTTTATATCATGAACGATAGGTAGCCCTCGTGTTTTTTTTATGAAGCTATTTCACGAAAGCTGTTTTAGATGCTTTATGGGAGTTATCTCGCAATTGAATCGGTCGCAGTGGATCATTTGACTTGATTTAACACAGCTAGCCACCTAAATCACCTGAAATGGGACCATGCAGTTTCTTCCTTTGGGGTTTTAGAAAAAGTAAAGTGTACAACCAACCATTACCTACGAGTTTATGTGAGCTAAAACAAAGGATTTCTGCTGCTGTACAATCAATTACCACTGACACTTAAAAACGTTCTTGGAGGAAACATACTTGTCGAATTGACATTATACGAGAAGCTAAAGGAAATTATGTCGAACACTTGTAAGAAACTTCAATATTTTCCCTTTGCATTCCAATAATTATCATTCTAACTATGTCGTTTATATTTGAAAATATTGCATTTTGAAACCGGATGATTCATATTTAATAATCCTGTATTCATAGTGATTTTCTACTGTGACATTCTCAGAAAGAGGCAGAGAATGTACTATCATCCGACGAAGTCTTTATACAATATTTTCATGCTTTATCTTAGGTTTTACTGGCGATTATAATTGAAATTTGATTCAAAAATTATTATGGACTATGTTGGGCACAATTTGCTTTTTCTTATTTGGCGAATTATTTATACATAGGGTCAGAAGGGGTAATTGTAAACAAATATTTTAGGTTTTACTCTCATTCTCTATTTACAGACTAGTAATAGGGAATCTAGTGTGGTCTTCCAGATATTTATGAAATATTTTCAAAAATCGTAGGAAAGAGGTAATTTTACAGAAACTTTTGTTTTTCGCTCTTTCAGATACATTTAATTTTATTCAAATAAATACAATTAGTCTAGATTTATGGAAAAAAATTGGCATTTCATAGTAGAATTAGCATTACATTAGTTTTTGAAAATAGCTGGTAGAAAAGTGTGTGTGTGTGTGTGTACACATATATAGTTCAGATAGAATTTCTATATTTGTGTTTTATATAAATAGATGTCGAGCTAACTGCTTTTGAAGAATTTCCAATTGTAATCATTTACTTTTCAGTTCAATTTTACATTCATTTTTGATGTACTTATAATAAAAACATTTCCTGCTCCAAGGGATGCAAAATAATTATATTTATTTCAATTACAATTCACAAAATATTCCAGATATTTGGACTAAATTTCTAAATCGTCTAGCTTCTGCTCACATTCTTTATGACAAGCGTTTTTTGATGCATACAAATGATTCTAGTTGAATGCTTTATCTAGTTATAGATTGGAAGTACCATTGTTCTAAAGGATGTAAATTTTTTGTCAAAGGAATGTGTTACAATATTTAGATTTAAAAAAATTATGCATTTCGTTATGATATATAAATATCATATTCTGGGTTTTTTTTCTTTTGTGCTTTTGTTTGTATTTTTCTCTCTTTAATTATTTTTTGCATTTTAATAAATCCATTTTTAATGTCCTGAAAATCGTATCGGAATAAGACTTTTTTGCATTTTAATAAATCCATTTTTAATGTCCTGAAAATCGTACCGTAAGACTTATTTATCCCTGCTCTTCAATCTTAAGCCTTAATCCGCTGCTTTATTTTACTAGGTACTATTTTTCCTTTTAAATTTCTAGGCTGTTTGTTGATGTTTAACTATTCTGCTTCATTTAATTTTGTTGGTTTTAGTTGCAGCTCATATATACGTGTTTACTTTATGCAGGCATGCACAACATGTATAATTATTTAAAATTATCATTCCAAAGGTATATAATTCAGTAACGATCATCAAAAAAAATCACGATACTTTATCTCTTCCTTTTTTTGTTATATGTCATTAATTTTATTATTTGCAGTCCATGAACAGAAACCAAAAATTCCATATTAAAAAATACGTTATAAAATTTGTTAAATATGCTTGAGCTTTCCTTGACTCTGAAATTTAGATGTGGTGGAGGAGAACTTTTGCCAAACATTATCCACCGGGGAAAACTGACAGAGAGCATCGTTGCTCACTACATTAAACAAATATTGGAAGGCTTGCAACACATGCACGAGAAAAACATTGCTCATTTAGGATTGACCGTGAGTATTGGCTTTCATTCTTCATATAGGTGAATTATTTGCTAATATTTTTAAAATTTTGGATTAACTTAAGTCATTGTCCATTTTTTTTTTTTTTTTTTTTTTTTTCATTATTTATCGAACGATATTTTGAGAAAGATATTATTAAATACATTACAAAACGTAATCTAAAGAACTTCAAAGAAATCATAACTGAATAGACATTAATATTTTTCATCATTTAAGGATATATTTTTCTATTTTAAATGTTGTTATTGAAAGAAATTTTTAATATTAATTTTAGAGTTGAAAAATGTTTTGCATGATTAATTTTAAAATAGAGATGGAATTCCTCAATACAAATCGTTTGTGTTAAATAGTGTTGAAAATGAAACATCGAACGAATTTCTTTTAGATTTTGTTGATTAAAAATTTTAAGATACCTAAATATATTAATTAATCGATGCTAATACGTTAAATATGTTGTATATTTCGCTTAGAAAATTCTTTTAAAATGTAAAAGGTTCACTATAAGATATGAAGCGCACATTATATTTCCAATGTGTTATTCCTTGGAATTTTTAATAAATCATTTGCGGAACATTGTATTGTAATAATAACATATAAATCCAAAAAGAATGAGTATATATGTTTTTCGATATTTCTGCAATAGAAATATAATCATATTAAATTTTTGTCAAGTGAGAAAAAGCTGTTACATGCTCATGAATTCATCAGTAATGTGTAATTGGTTCAAAATAGAGTTACAACCTTTTACTCCAAAATAAGAAAATAAGTTTCACTTTCTAATTCTGAAACGGACGCGGTCAGCGGCGATCCGCTGTTACCACGCAACAAAAGCATTTAGTGCGCCTTCGTCGAATTTATAAGAGAGTTAAGATAAATATTTTTTTGTTTATTTTTAAACTTTTCAATGGCTTTGCGGTTCTACCCACGTAGTATGTTACTAATTCGTTTAAACATTTCAAGCTACAATATTTCATTTTTACGCGCACGCAATGCATTCGTTATATTATTACTCTATCATTTCTATAAGGGTGGCAAATTAAGGATTCGCACATGTGGCAGATATCCAAGCTACACCACTGTTGTTGACTGGATTCTTACATTGCAGTCGATGTACTTTCAGTTTATGTTCGTAAATATATGGTAATGATACCACCTTTTTAGAAATCAGAGTCTAATCCTGTTCTTCAGTAATTAATCGGATTAACTATTGCTTATTGTTCCCAACCGATTTTTTGATGATCAAAATAACTCTTGCGTAATATTTCAAATTTTATAATGTTCTTTATTTCACATACTACAGTGCATTTCAGAATTGATAAACTTGCTTCTTTCTACCTCAGATTGGAGACGTTTTGTTAACTAGACTCAACTGTGATAACATCAAAATCGCTGATTTTGGATTAGCCACTCGACTTTATTCCGGTCGAGAATTCATCCAGGAATACGGCCATCCAGAATTCGTAGCACCCGAAATTGCTAACAAGCAACCAGTAACCTTGGCTGCAGATATGTGGTGAGTATAAATGCGAGGGCAATTATTTTTATAGTTTAATTTCTTGAAAGCGAAAAAGCAATGAATAAAAAGGAGTTTCAATTATTAAGGTTCCTGTCTATGGGTTATTTTGATTTCGTGATCTGAATGTTAATCCTATGGAATTTCCACTGCCATACTCAAATATTTAATATTTTATTTATTTGATTGCAAAAATGATGCATCCAAAAGAGCAAAAAATAGTGGAGGTTTCTCTGCGCAGCTACATTTTCCCACGGATTCTTAAAAGTTTTTACCATTATTTTAATTATTCGTTTGCGTGCTTTCTAGAATTTAAAAAATATTCTAAAATATTTTCAAAAATATTCTAAAATATTTTCAAAAGTCGTGGAGAAAATATATTTACACAGAAACTTTCATTGTTTTTTTTTCTCTTTCAGATGTACTTTTTTCCCATTCAAATAGATAAAATGGTATATATTTGAGGATGGTAATAGAAATTCCATAGGATTAACATTCAGATCACGAAATCGAAGCGGACGGTAGACGGTAGCCTTAAGAGCTAATTCAACTTAAAAAATAACAAATCCTTGTCAGGTATTGCAGGAAGTAAAATTCAACATTCTAATTAAAACTCGTGTTTTCTTTTTTTTTTAAGTTCTACTACTATACAATAGCTTTGTTTAATATTTATTTTCGTCATTTTGCAACTGTATTTGAGGACATTTATCCTACAAAATTTGCATCATTCCATTGATTTAGTAATGAATTGTCAATGTTTCATACCCTATGTTAAAAACATTGCTTGTAATTAATATAAATGACTGAAATACCCAATGTTTTATCTGATGTTTAATTTAGGAAGTTATAAAAAGTAGGAAAGATTTGTTACAAAAAAATTTCCACATTCATTGTTAAAAATAAATTCTTCTAGTCGTGGTCGATTCCACAAGAGCCCCAGCTCCACCTCTTTGATAAGAGTTTTTTTTATGATAGGAGAGGCATACAAAAACTTAATTAGGGCAGCCGATTGCAAAATCTGTAATATAACTATTTGAAGTATTTTCCATTTTTTCCCCCAGAAAGCTTGTTGAGGTTGCATTCTTAAATGGGGAGCAGTATGATTAACAGCGGAATATAGCAATCTACAACACAAAAATGATATTTCATGTTTGCCAAAAAGGAATATTCCCAAAAGAATTAAATCGTTGCGATAAAATGAAACATACATAAACTCGTTATAGGGAGAACAAAAAATATCCAATATTATATCTGCTTTCACCAACATTGCTTAAACATTTCCCCCAACTGTAGTAAAGATAGAGTTCTACGTAGCTGAACTACATGGAGTAACTGTTTCCTCCTTGTCGACAAAAAGTTTATCTCAACAAAGGGAGAGAAGGATAATAAATACTCTGTCTGAACTACCATCTGCGGAATATGTAATCATGTACATATTTGGAATATGTAATCATGTATATATTTCATTGAAGGATATTTCCTGTGAGTATTTTTTCCTTAAAGATTTATTGAAAGGGTTGAAAGGTTGCATTCTAATGAAAAAAGAAAACAGTATTTAACCTTTTCAAGCGACCTGAAGGTACGTTCCAACATCTAGATGAAAAGAGAGGTACCAGAGTATGTCACGGGTGATGTGCCCCGGAATACTCTTGTGATCCATCTTTATTTTCGATCCTCCTTCTTGTCATTTGTTTTTTCTTCTAACATCTACACAGTCACACATAATCTTGCTCTGTATTGTCAGATTTTGCTTATGCTGTATGAACCCCAACTGTCACTATATATGTATATTTCGTTTTTCATGAGTTTAACTTCTCTTTCGTGCCATTATTTATTGGTTTAGTATTCTGTCAGGTATATTAGTCTCTTTCTTATATGCTTGTAATATAATTTTTCCTTTTTCTTTTGTTCTATACCATAGGCAATTTTAAAATATTTATTAGTTTTCTTTATACTCTTACTGAAATCTAAAAAAATTATTGTATGGTGGTTTTCTTGTAACTTTTAAAATTCTCTTCTGTTTTAATATTTACTTCTATATAAAATTTTTAGTTAATTATCCTGAATCATTTCTTTACATTACTGAATTATTATATATATATTACTAGTTTGAAATTAATTCGTGTTTTCTTTATTACAGGAGTGTCGGAATCATCGCTTACATTCTGTAAGTATGTCGATATGTATAATTTTCTTAAATATGTTGCGCATACGATTTATTGCATATATAATATTCGAAAAGCGATACAGTAGCGCATTTTACCTTTAATATCTTTCTTTTTACTTAAATCAAAGATTAAAAATATTATATATTTACTCGAAAATTACTATATTTATGTAACAATAGCCTATATTATACACTATAATAATCATTTTCGTGCTACTATGCAACAACTTACTCATGACGCACTCTCGCGGTAGCTGACAAGGACCGCCAATTGTCAACGTCCACTAAGATACTAAGCAAACCACGACAAGGTCAGGCTAGAACAAAGCGGAGCATAGTAAACTTCCGGAGTTTTGAACCAAATATCGTATCCAAAAATAACAATTCATTTAATTTGTCTATTCACCTTGTACATATTGTTAAAGGAGTGTTTGCATCAATAATATAATAAAAAATAGAAAGGAAAAAATTTCATGTAATGTTTAGCCTCCACTGGTGCTAACATTTTAAAAAAATAAATTTTAAATATTTCAATTAAGAATTAGAATCAAAACAAACGATATTATGACAACAGAATGGAAATTTTATTGGTTGATTGATTATGGAGGGCCAGAAAATATATTCGGAAAATACACTATTTTGAGTCACCATTTTATCGTTGACTAAAACAATATTCCTTTGGGTTTCTAATAATGCAGAACAAATAATAATAATATATGCAATGAAATTATTTGATTCAATGACGATGTTTTTGAAGATGTATTTGCGTCTATTAAATAAATTTTCGAAAGAGAGACGATTTTTACAAAACATCCTAAATCAAAATACTATAGCAGTTATGTTTCTCTTTCTCTCCATTATACATATGTCTCTATTCATTTTATTGTGTAAAATTCAATAATATATACTACGTTAAGCGCTTGTCTCCCTTTTCAATACGAATACTTTGTTTCTTACCTCGCGATAAAATCGTACGGATATGCGATCATTCGTCATACTGCACGAACAACACAGAATATAATGTTTACTTCTCACTAGATGGTGCAATGCAATGATTGACTCAAAGCATCCAATATTGTCTCGGTTGGTCGGTATGAAGGTGATTTAGGAAGTACCCGTGTTAAGAAGGGAAATGGAGTATTAGCAATGAAGTATTGGAATAACTCAATGTAGTATTGACCATTAGTCGTTTTTTCTTCTTTTTCTGAGAAATACATAAGAATGACGCCCTTCGTTTCCCAAAAAGTTATCGCTATCACTTTGCCGGCCATTGTCATCTTCTTTCTAGGAGACTCACTGGAAGCAACCAATTTTTTTTTGTTTGCTACACAGTTTTCGGTGTATAATGAGAAATTTTTGTCTCATCGACGAAGTCAACTCGACACGAAATAACAGCACTAATTAAATTTTGATTTGGAAGCAAACAGCTGCTAATTCAAAAAATTAACCTATTAACCATCAAAAATTAAATAACAAAGATCAACATATTGTTACGAACATGAGCTGACGCTTCCCGACAACAGTTCTCTAGAAAAGGAAAATATACATTTACAGAGATGTCACCAATCAGCTAAGGAAAATTTAACAATGACCCATTTACCTTGGTGAAGGATTTGGCGACTTGGTGAGAAACTTGGTGACTGGCGAAAAATCGAAGATTCTAGAAGGCGGTGAAACCTAGGCGAAAACCAATTGGAAAGAAAGTTACGGACTTTTCCTGAATTTTCTGTATGATGTCATATCGGGCCGAAGCAGGTATACTTCGAAAGTCTGGGTCAGGGAGTCTGTTTTTGGTGTCTGCCTTTCGAATGCTAAATAAAACTGTGGAGATTTGTGCGTAGTAAAAACTATTCAGCTGGTGAGAAAACGTTATTATAAGTACTGTTTTGAATACGTTTGTGTTGCTGATCTGTACCAGTGCTGAATATGTTCCTGTATATGTGATGTTAATCTGTACAAGCCTTTTGTTTTCTGTTGGAACTGTTATTATCCAGGCTCTGCTACATGTGTGTCATCCTAAAGATTTGTGAACAAATCGTCATTTGTCATTATCCTCCAAGTTGGATTTGATTTTACTCCCCACATCCAGGAAATTTTTGAAAAAATATTGTTCAGCGTGTCCTGGGAACTCTTTTCTAACTAGGTGGGATATTTTGAACATTTCATGATAAATTCTAAAAATTCTAAAAATGAATTCAATAATAAAGGATTCTTACTTCAATTTCCATGTATCTTTTTTTTTTTAACTTTCCTTCCTTTAATCTAGGCTAACGAGTATTTTTGTTTATTTCTTCTATTATTCACGTATTGTAGTGATTTAATTAGATTCCCTTGATCTGTTAATCTATAATATAATATTCACTCTCTAGTGTTAAAGGTTACTAATAAATATATTCTGCCCCAATAGCATGGTGGGCGAATCTCCATTCTTGCGAGAAAATGATAGAGAAACCTTGAAGGAAGTACAAAGAGGAATGCCGAATTTCTTCCACGACAATTTCGCTGTTCTCTCTGATGATGCTAGGGACTTCGTTACACAGCTTCTGCAATCAGATCCAAGGTAAGAAATCGAGTATATGAATTAAACTGTCTTTAATGCATTTTAATTCATAACAGACGTAATATTTGTGATTACACAAGACAAAATTCAATATTTCAGGAATTAGTAGTCATGTTACATTTTGATACCAATTAATTACTGATTTAAATTTCTAAATTTTTAGATATAATATATATTTTAATCTCCCGTCAATCCATCATCTACAATTTATGAGTATGATTACGAATTTGGGTCAGGATATTAATCCTATGAAGGCTCTCTCTCTCTCTCTCTCTCTCTCTCTCTTGGAGCTTACCTCCTTCAGTTAAGAAAGAATATCATATGACCCCAAGTTTCCTTAATAATCTTTTTCTTTTCGATGGGGTTTACTATCTTTAATAAACACTTGTGGCGTGCCCCAGTGTTCCCTAAATCTCCACTATTTGTGACGTTTTATCAACCGGTATTTATCTTCTTTGTCTAGAATACATTTTAAAATAAATATTTGGCACAGCTGGGCCAGATTTGGCACTTGCGCCATGAGCCTTGTCCCCCACTCACTTGTGAAAGGACCTTGTTAAATTGCATCGCTTTAATTAGATTTTATTGCATTGATTTGGTTGCAATAAAAATGTAGCTGAAAGAATGAAAAATAATAATGTACTTCAATCTCTTTGAGAGTGATTTTATGAACCTTTTAGTAATTTGGATGTAAGTTTTCGTATTTTTTTTTTTTCAAATGTCTTATCTACGTAGAGAAAAAAAAAGTAAGCAATTATTAAAAGCTATTTCTCTTTTTTCAGTTTTTTTTATTGTATATTATTAGAAACGATACAATAGTTCTAGCTCACGATGGCTGGTATAAAGAAATCTTACAACGGGAATTCGTACTTTCTTGCATAATCTCAAAAATTTAAATGAATTATTAAAATTATTGCAGGAATAATAATAGTAATATTAATTGCAATATAAGTAACAAACATGCAAAAAAGAAAAAAAAATTGAGCATTTAACTACAAAAAATACTTAACACTAAACAGCAGGCATGCATTTTAAAATGATATCTAACAAAGTGGGGAAAAAAAATTTCCTTCGAATTCATGCTACGCCACATGAATTCCATTATATAAGAATTCCAAATGATGACCAGACAATGTGTCTCTGATGAATATTCCACTGTTTTGCTCTAACACACAAGCGTTCAATTAATTGTGTATAACATGGAGTAAATTGTAAAATGGTAAAAATGATTTGCCCCTCCCCCCCACACACAATGTTCGTATCGAGCAGCTGTCATTTGTATAAATCTATATATATAAATTATCCCCACATTATAAGTAAATGAAAGTACAGCAAAAACGAAAAAAGTACAGGACTTAGTTGGATAATTGACTGAGAATTTAGGTCTTGCAGCTTTTAATCTCCTGTCTGATGTCTAATAAATTGCAGCAGTTACTTACTTGACAAGTAATTTAATTTAAAAATAATACTAATTTTATAAAAATGCCTCTAAAAAGAAATTAAAATATATCATATATTTATTTTACAATCAAGAGAAATTAATAAAATCATTATAGTTATGCTCCTGGTTGAAAGAAGTTTTTGTCAGGAGATATTTTTACGTGACTACCCATTCTGGATGCTGCTTTTCGTGCTGGTGGAAAATCAGAGATAAATTTTTTTAGGGCTGTGTGGGAAGGGCCGTTTGAAAGCTAGTTTTAATATATATATATTGATTGCAAATAATTCGTTGCTCCGATAGGATGAACTCTTAAACCGTACATTTAGAAATTTACATGAAATTTGGAACAAAAATAGTGGTGGTCGATGGGAAGAAAGTCATTAAAAACGAAGAATATTTATAAATTATATAAGAATTATATTAGATGTGACAATAATTATAAAAAGTTATTTCTCGGTCTATTAATACAGTTATCTATGGTATATTCTTCAATTCTTTGGAAGGCCCAGTTCTAGATGGTTTTAAGATTTATGTAGAATTTACTTGAAATTTTAATTATAAAATCTTTAAGGGTGGGGAAATGAGCGTAATTTCGAATGTCCTTATTACGCATAAGCCATCGAGCATTAAAAATTTGTCTTAAAAGGAATACTTGACATAAAAGAAAAAAAATACATATGTGTATGAACATCTTTCTCTTCCCGGCTAGAGTGAATGCTACATAACTATTTCTGCTGCAAGGCACCTAAGCAGATCCAAAAATTTTTATATCTATTGTTGTAAAGTACCATATCGTTTTAAAGAAAGAGTCAAAATTTAAAAGTTAAAGGCAGGGATATTGTTAATAGCAATACAACTATCGCTACGTAAGAAACAAAGCTCAACTGGCGGTACATCACTCACGAAAAGTTCGCCAAGACGGGAAAGGCGCCAAGTGGTATGGTTATTACGGACAAATACCAAATTTCGTTATTCTTTAAAATTTCTATAGAATTGATTGTATTTCTCAACAAGATGTTTTCTTATATCGTTTCAATTTTTTCAGCAAAAGATTGGATGTAAATGCTGCTTTGAAACACAAATGGCTAGATGTAAGTAATTTACTTTCTTTATTTATAATAAAAATTACTTATTAACTTAATTTTCAGTTAACAAGATAAGGTTTTTTTCACGATTGAAATCGTTAGATATTTTTTTTTAAATAATGACAAAAATAAAGCACTATTCGGTTTTCTGGAAGCCAGTTATGAATCGCTAAATGTTTTCAAATGCATTTCCGTGCATTGACTATATTCCATGGGTCGTCACCAAAAGTGTTCGCTTGGCGAGATTAGCGTCCAGCTAATCGAACAGTACCGAAAAAAGAAGTTAAAAATTTAATAATACTGGTCGACTTTCACTTATCACATTTTCTTGGCAACTTTGCTTAGCATCATAAAGGTACTCATTGGCAACTTTTGCATCTACTTCTAATTTCCTCGCCTTTTTATCATAAAAATAAATAACTTTGAATGTAAAGCTTTGTTAAGAAAATACATTTTCTATTTAAGCTTAAGCTTTCAGGCACTCTTTGTCTTCAATGCTTAAATATATACAATAGTATTGTCGTCGGAGCTATACGTGTATTTTCAAAATTTCACCTTGATCGAGTGATAGAAAAGGGTTAAAATTCGATAACAAATTTTCAACTGGAAAGTCATGCATACATATAAACATAGAAAGTTAAATAAAAACTTTAAAAAAAAGCAGAAATAAATACAAATGGTACATATATTGCCCTTTTTGATGCAAAAAAAATTTAATTTAATTTAAAAAATCGCGTATGTCCTAAACGTGCAATTTTTTTTTATTAATTTTAATCGATTCACTTGAATTCTCTCTAAACGGGGGGACTTTGAGCCTCGACAGATTTAACGTGCATCATCCTCGGCTACATAGATGGTCTTTAGTGGCATTAAGGCCCGAACACACGACTCGACGAAAACTGCCAGACCCGAGTCCGCAAATATGACAACTAGGCTAACGCGGCAACTAAATGTAATTGAATTTTCACTTGTTACCTCTTCCCTCTAAAAATTTAAGCAACAGCTATAAATAACTACTCAATTTCTCTCTTTCATACACACATACGCGCGCGCACTCGTGAGTGAGAATTAAAACCTTCCAAAACAGAAAATTCCTCACACCCCATACTATTACAGTAACTGTCTGAATATGTGACGAGTGTCAACAAATCGTCCATAGTGCAGCTGATCGCTTTGCCTCCACACATGGACCAGGTTATCATCCTCACCAAGACAGCTGCAAAACTCTTAAGATGACCCACTGCCGTTCCATGCGGCTCTTTCGTAGCACCATTATAATCTCTGGCAACATTGCTGTGGTGTCAGGGGTAATTTACGTAATGGTTCTCATTGCAAGTAATCCAAAAACATGCAGCCGTCTGCTAATGGTATTGGCACTTATAGGATGATGCAAAAAGGGTATAACGTCCGGAATTGTAGCAATTGGAGTGTTTCGTGCCTGGACGGACAATTCTTCAATCTTCCGTACTTGTAGCACAGAGCCTGCTATCGGGCTCAATAACTTCCTTGTACCCAATTCCGTCAACAGACTGAAACTGTTGCATCCATGAAATTGATATGGCGCGCAATCCGCAGCAATGACACCCGCCTTCATGCAGTTCTACGATGCGACCCTTCTCAAAGGTATCTAATGACTCAAATGGCTGTTGTTTTCTTCTCAAATGTATTCAAAGCGACAAATTATCCTCAAACACTCGAGTTTGGATCAAAATTATTCGCTTTGGGTGAGCCTTTTAAAGGGTTCTTAGAGGCGCGATGTCGCTTGTTTGCTGACATGATTAACGTCGACATTGCTGACACTTTAATCTTTTACATATCTAACAGAAACGAAACAGTTTCTTAATTTACGTTTGCATACTTTACCTCCTTCTGAGAGCAATATTTTTTTCTATGGGTGTATTTATATTTTTGATAGAGTTTTCTAATGATTTGCTTTTATGTCAAAAGTGTTGCACCATTGAGAAATGATTGCTTGAAAGTAATAACGCAATGATACAGTGATTAATGTTATTTTTCGAATTTTTGCAGCTGGATTCCGTGCCAGATATATGTGATGAACTTGAAATTATAGATAACTTGAGAGATTACTATAAGAAATGGAGATCATGGGTAAGTTTCACAAACATCCTATCTATTGTTATTAATACCAAGTATTTACTATTCGTTGTATATTTCAAAATTTAGTTTACAAATGTGATTAAATAAAACAACTTTTTTTAAATGTTACCTAACTAAAAACAATTTTTTAGTTAAAAGTACACTTACGAAATATCGATGAGGTATTTTTTTCAGTTAGTATTATTTCCTCCATATTTCTAGTTTTACAAGACTTCTGATTAGTCATTTTATTAATTAATCTGACAAGGCTTCTGACTAGTCATTTTATTAATGAAATTCGTTTCTTTGTTTTGCTTACTTTGTTAGAGTTCTAATTGGTCAGGCTGTTTATGTTACTGTTTACAACACATATTATTCATCTGTATTACTCGTTTATAGCTTCTTTACTGGTCTACCTTATCATTGTTCCTTTGCGTGTATCGTTCAGCTGCATTAATGTATTATTTTGTTCATTAACATGTCCTAACATGTCTTTGTTTTAAGAAAATAGCCTCAACAAAAATGTATGGACATAAAATAAAAAATACATGGTGTTAGGTTCAGAAGATTCACATTGTAATAATTACATTTAATTTGCTTAAGGGATATTTGCATTGATATCTTTAATATTAAAGAGTTGTTTTTGTTTTAATATCCGAACAGAATATGATTGTCTACTTTAATAACTTATTGTTTGTTCTTATTCAATTTAATAATAATTAACTTTTATGGTAGAATCGTCTGCTTTTATTCTTTTTGCTATTAACAAAAAGAACTTTTATGTAATTTAGAATGTTTTAATTACAAAAATAAAAATGCACCAGGAATTTGTGGGAGGTATTTTTTTCCCTTGAAATTGATTGCTTCTGTAGAACCTGGGCTCAGAAGTAAGCTTACTTTATGAAAATTGTGATTCATTTAGAATAATTCTACTTTTTCTAGCACTCAACGGAAAGAAAACTTTAGTTCGTATTAAAATAGAATTTGCAAAGCTAATTAAAAAAATTTAATTCTCTAAGAGGGAAAAATTAAAAGAAGTTTTAAATTGAGTTAATTAATTAATTAATTAACGTTTTTTTTTTTTTTATTATTTTTTATTTATTTTTTTCTGATATATAAAAGTAGTAACATGAAAAAAAACACTATGTTAAATATATTTCATGATATTTCGAAAAACCCTTTACATGTAAGAAATTCGATTCTTTTATTTAAAAATTCAATTTAAATATGACTCCACATTAAGTGTTAAAAATGCCTTTCAGAAAAGAAAAAAAAGTTTTGAAGTGTTCTGATGATTAAACGCTATCATTATGCTAATGATTTTATGAAACGTAAAATGCTATTCCATCCAAAAAGATAAAAGAAAAAAAAAACTAATAAACAATATACATTTTACAGTATTCCAATGCTTCTTGCCGCTGGTTCTTCCGAAGGAGGACTCTGGAATCATGTTTCACCCACCCCAGCCGTATGATCTATCCTCCGAACGAGGAGTACACTCCTCCTGCAACCCCGGACCGAGAGCTGGACAGGAGCCGTGTCAAGCCAGCCGCCTTTGATGATGTCACCTTCAGGCAGAGGATCGAAAGAGAAGCCATCGATCCCAGATCAGAGAGTCAGTAAGTAACCTCTATACTCTGTAACGATCCTGGCGCCGTGATGAAGATCCATTGAAACGTAATACAGTCAAATGTTTTATAACGCGATTTCCATATAACGCAGAGCGAAAAAATTGCGACACCTCTTCAATGAGATTACCTTATAACACTTTTGTCATACAAGAAAATTCCAGTAACTCAAATATGGCTTGAAAAAATTTTACGTATTATATTCAATAAACCTAAATTCAAATATGTAAAATTTTACGTATTATATTCAATAAACCTAAATTCAAATATGTAAAATTCTACATATTCATTATCATTTCTATTGTAAAATTTTTATTACCTGTATCAATCACATCTTGATACGAGTATTTTGAGAATGCAGTTTTTATATAGATCTGAATAGGTTTGATTTATGTATAGTTTATTTCTGAAATAATATGTAACACGGTACGAAGTCATTAAAAAAAGTATTAATTCTGAGTTTTTTTTATATCGCAGTTTCCATATAATATGGCAGTGTAGCATTTTCCATAGAACGCTTTTCATGATATGAATTAATTCCGAGTTCCTTATAACACGGTCTTCATATCATGCGGAACGAATTAATCGCATTATAGGAGACTTGATTGTAATAATCAGTCAAATATCTTAAACTTGTTTATGGAGACTTTTTGAAAAAACATTGTAAAAGTAAAATTAATTTTTGAGCGTTATTTAATCACGTCTTTAATTTAATACTATAATGAAGAATTCTACTTTAATAAATGTAAACAGTAGGCTTGATTTAACTGGATCCAAGTCCAATAGATTTTTCATAACGGGATGAAAAGGAGGTATACACTCTTAGAATATCGCCTCAGAGTTGCTCGAATCAACTTAGAGTACCTGTTGGTCTCACTAATTCCATTGTCTCCTCCTATATCTCCAATCTGCTTATCTCATTTACATAACTAATTGTATAGTAATGCTAATTTACATAAATCATGGTCTTACATTTGGCTATGCGCAATTTTCTCTTCACTAATCTCGAGGAGTTTGGATAATTTGAACTGCATAAAATTACAATTCCCTTCCAACCAAAATGAAACGTGATTAGGTAAATTAGATAAAAGTAATTAGTGGAATGAATTGAATTAGATATACTCATATATAAGCAAAATAGAATTAAAAGGGGAAAAAATGGGACATAGATGTTAACGACAGGCTGATAGGTTTTTGTATATTGGATTAAATCGTCGTGATTAATCGTTTATGTTGGAAGTGAATCTGCTATAACCTAAAAGTGCGTGAATCGGATTAAGTGATTTGTTAAGCTAAGATTTTATTATTATTAGAATATAACTAAGGTCAATTGAGTTAAGTGGGATTCGATAGAGAGCGATTTTACTTACTCTTTGGTATTAATAAACTTTTGTTCTGTTCTTACGTATCTTCATTCGGAATTTGAATTTATTGACTAATTATGGCTGTAGATGTAAATAATGAAGGAAATGCGTTACAAAAGCTCTTTCACAAGATGAGGGTTTTGAATTAAACATCATAGTAAAGTGACTTCAAAGGTTAGTTAAATGGAAATGCGTGTGAGAACCCGATGATGGAATGCATGAGAAGAAAATACAATAACACATTATTGGACTGAAGAGAATGTTTGGCTTGAAGATCTTCAAACAATTGATGATATAGTCAGGAAAGACTTTACTAATGCAACACTTGATGTAGACTAGAAAAGAATTAGTTCCTTTGAAGTAAATCAGATACCGAAGATGTCTTTCGAAAAAGCAAGTCAAAGAGGTTTTATCCTGCATGTTACACTAAAAGGTCAAAGAAACTCTAGGATACCATGATACTAGTATACTTGTGAAGAGGTCCAGGAATCTCTAAAAAAAGTTGGGACAATCGATTCTTCACAATAAACTTTTTTTGGTTCATGTGGTTGCAATCTCTTTAGGTGAGTGATTGTAGTGGACATCCTTTTTTATTTAACTCCACAGCTGTTTTAGGTGGTCTAATTAAATAATCAATAAGTTTGAAGATACGCAAGAGAAAGACAACACGGTTTATTATCTATCAACAAAAAAGATGCAAGATCTCTCTGTCTCTCTCGTATCCTCCTTTATTCAGTTAACCCTAGTTTGTGTTCAAATAATAATCAAACCAAAGCTTAACAAATCGCTCATTCCAATTCAAACACTTCTAGATTACAACAGTTTTGACTCCTATTACTTTAATCAGTAGTCACTTTTAACTAACATTAATACAAATGATTAATTATAATAATTCACTCTTATTTACAAATATCTATAAGCTTGTCGTTATCATCTGTCTCCTTTCTCTGTCCTTTCAATTCTATTTCGCTTATATATCACTATCTTTAATTCGAGTCATTGTATTTCTTATCTGCATCTAATTTACTTATTCGCATTTCATTGGACTTGGCAAGGAACTGTTATTTAATGCAATTCGAATTACCAAAAAGGTTAGTGAATAGAAAATCGCGAGTAGCCCAAAGTAGTAAAGTCAACATAAGAATGTATTCATTAAAGAGGAATTTCTCAGGACGGAAAAAAAGTCGTTTCAACATATTTAAATTAGGAATTTCCATTTTATCTCGCACCCTGTGCCAGTTAAGATAAATACTAATTCGTTGTCCAAGATTTGTCGTTATTGTTATTTATACTTCTACTTTTAAAGTCTTTTTGTATAGATAAATTATGGAAAGAGCATCGTTAATACTTTGAGTGATTAAAATATATGCGAACTTGAGAAAAATTTGGCTAATATTTCTTTTCTTATGTTTAGCTATCAAAATGGTCCAGATACGTTCTTGCTGCCTCTGCGAGATCCTGATTTCCCAGTTCGAATCAGAAGGTACCTCAAAGTGGGCGCCAACAGAAGCCCGATCCTCGCCAATCATCTGAGGGATAAGCACTGGGGTTACAGTGATGTAAGTATTGTTTTAACTCATTACACATTACAGGTATGAATGAATTGATGTCTTAGAATTACTAGACATTTTTTGTTAAAGCTCTATTAAAATATCTTTCTCGGCAAATTTTTTTTGTTCAACATTTTTTGTATCGCATTTATCGTAAGTTTATCTACTCAAGTAAAGTTGGAATTATTGGTTAAATTAATTAAAGAGTTGGCTTTATATATATTTTACGAAATCGAAGTTGGATTTATAACCGAAGGGAAAACGACGGCTCATTTCAACAAATTGGTCATATTACATCATTATCAAATATTATTTCCATTGGTTAATAGATATGGCTAAGCAGATGAGCTGTAACAGATGTTAAAATGCTTTCCATAGATGTAGATCGTTTATTAAATTATCTTGATTGTAGAATGAATTTATTTCAAGCATATATAATTTACAAAAAATTAGCGACGAAACATAATTTACAAACTCCTTATTCAAAATTTAATACATGAAGAAAGAGATCACAAAACATATACTTGAGAGAAATCGGTCGAATCATTTTAAAACCAAGATTTTGTAAAAAAAAAATAGGTTTTTTTCATTAAATTGTTACATCATCGTTCAGTTAATAATGGAGAAATATTTATATGTATTAAATAAGTAATTTTATCAAAATTTTCATTTTTTTTAATCGATTATGACAATCTATATTGGCATGTGATAAAATTTAACCTAAGATGTGACATGCTTATTTATATAAGTAGCCTGTCGTGAATTTAAAACTTGTTATTTATTGTAGCTTTCTGTAAAATTTGAAAATTTATATGTGCCAAAAATTTTATTTTTATTTGCATCAAACTTCGAAGATACTTTTTCAAATTTAAAATGAGTCGCGGTAGACAAGTGAAAATACCCTCGGGGACTTTAGATAAGTATATTCTTTAAATAAGTATAGACATCATGACCCTAGGCACCTTAGTGATCCTTTTCTTTTCCATGGGGCTTACTTTCTGTGGTAAATTCGAAGTGAGCATGGTCGCGAGCTCGAGACGTGATCGAACTGAATTCCATCGGATCGTTTGTTCGACATACCACGTAAAATCTGCCGTGTAGTGAGATTGATGCATATATTAAATCTGTAGAGAATCCCAGTTCTATTGGAGAATGGAGCCCAACTGAGGTCTCATCCTGGTCACTTGATGGAGGATCCGTACGTTGCTAGGTTCGTTGCCAATAGACTTCGTGTTACTTCTAAGAGTTATGTTAATAAACAATCAATTTGTTTCTCAACCAAATTTAAAATTCAGATTTCAGATCAAAATATTTTCAAATGTGTAAAAGTAAGAACTTTCGAGAATTGTGATTATTAATTAACGTCGCACCCTGAAGCAGCATGGGAACTATTGGTGACGGACCTCGTAATTCTGAATCTTTGTCAAGTGATGAAGATAACACCTGAGCTGGCACCTCCCTCTCCAAATGTCCACACCACGCCAATGAGAACACTTGGAGCTTCGACCTGATTAAACGAACATCAATCCCGCTATAAGACGAGATGGCATCTGCGCTCGTGGATTGGTAACATCAGGGCTCTAACCCACGATTCGACGAAAACAACCGCCAGCAGCGGCTCCGCGACCAAAAGATTTTAGAAATTTTCGATTAGAAAAGAAAGAAGAAAAAAAAGAGTAAATTATGAGACTATGTTAAGTGATTTTGAAAATGTGAGAATGGAAATAAAAAAGTTTGTTTCTTTCGAGAATTTCTATCAATCGAGTTAAAACCAAAGATTCATTTAAAAAGAAAACGAAATTTGTTTCATCATAGGCGTTAAATAAATAAAAAAACGCTTCGTGTAAAAATAAAATCTGGTTCGAAGTAAGTACTCACGCGTTTTTAACGCTTCCGCTATTAACTTTGATTTCATGTAAAGCGGTTGTTTCGTTTCTCTAAATTTCACTTCGTATTTCTCTGCCATTTGATGGGTTTCTTATTACTTTAATTACAAATTAATTTGTTACATGAGTCCATTTTGAAAAGAGACTAAACAGAGAAGAAAAAGATGAAATATATTTATGTGTGTGTGTGTGCGTGCGAGAGAGAGAGAGAGAGAGAGAATGTTTGTGTGTGTGTGTATTATTATATCTTTGTATTATACATGCGCATTCGCTGGTGCTTGCTGTGTAAATTGGGTTAAATGGGAGCTATAAGAGCTTTATTCGCTTCGGCCTATCGCAAAAAATAAATTAATGAATCATAAATTTTTGCTAATCATAAAACTCTCTGAAAATTTTTATATTAAGGTAAGAAGAGACATGTTATATCCTATGTTGTGCAGATGAAGTAAGAATAACTAAAAATTAAATTAATATTTGTTTATTTTTTATCAAGTCTTTTCTATCAACTATGTTAAAATGAACACTGTTTCATTTAGCACTCTGTTGTCTAGAAGAGCATATCAAGGCTGCCGGCCATTTTTATTTCTTGAACTTAATGTTAATCCTACGGAATTTCTTCTACTGTCCTCAAATAATTATTATTTTATTTCATTGATTGCAAATAAATGCATCCGAAAGAGCAAAAAAATAATGAAGTTTTCTGTGGAATTATTTTTTCGTCCAATTCCTAAAAATGTTTTTACCCCTATTTCAAGAATTCGTTTGTTGGTTTCCCGGTTTTTAAGAAATATTTTAAAATATTTTCAAAATTCATGGAAAATGTAATTCCGGAAAAGTCATCATTAGTTTTTGTTCTTTTGGATTCACCTTTTTTGCATTCAAATAGATAAAACAGTCTAGATTTGAGAGCGGAAGTAGAAATTCTGTAAGATTAATATTACGTTCACGAAATCGAACTGACCGTTAGACAGGAGCCTTAAGAGCTAATGTGTTTATAAATTAATGGTTTATTTTCTATGTCCTCCAGGTGGCTGTCAAGGAACGCAGGAAGTTTGTGGATGTGATGGACGAGGAGATTGATGACGAAAAGAAAGGTGTATCCCAATCCGCCAACCTGAGATTACGACACGAAGTCGGCACGGTGGGATCGGGTTATGAACACATAGAAACCAGGAGTCAAAAGAAAAGAAGGGGATTCAGGGGAACAGCAGGTATGAATTCATGTGTTGAAAAAACTCTGTGTATTTTCCCGGGCTCAAAATCTAACGACAGTTGGAAATCTCGGGCTAACGACAGTTGAAAAAGGTATAACCAGCATCACTCACACGATGTGTTATCCACAATAAAGGAAACTCCTATGACCTTCAGTCAATCTCTGCGCATATCAATATAGATGGTAATGAATGTGCAGACTTCCCAGCTCAGAAAGCATAAAATATTTACCAGACCTCCTACCATCTCACTGGCTGATGCAAACGCTGTGGCCAAGAGCAGACTTTACAGCCCATTTCTGAAAAAAACCGTGATTGCAGATCTTAACTTCCCCAAATCAATAACATCCACATTAGTAAAACTCGGATCAAATCACTACAAAGGCATGGTAATTTACTCTGACAACACAATAGCCTATCTCTGTTGTTGAAATAGGCCGGATTAAAAGAGAGAGACTCCAGAGCATATTCACAAAATTGTCCAAGCATTTTACCGAAACTTTTTTTTAAATTGACATTGCCCCGCTCTTCTATTCATCTTTACACGAGTTTCTCTACAGCCTTAAGACTAAGGTTTTCTAAAGAAAGGGAAGTCATTATCTGGCGGTCGCAATATAGAGGGGGATGACGTCACTAAAATTTTGGCTATGTAACTCAGATGGTGTGGTTTCCTCAAAAGCTTTGAATCCAGATGGAGCTTAAATCAATGGGTAAACTGGTTTACTAAGAAATACTTGATTAGGAAGATTAATTATGTCTCAACCGCAGTATTTTGACCGCCAGATAACTGCTTTGCTTTCCTAGGAAACTATAGCTAAAGACATTTCCTTCAGGCCTTTGAGACCGTCTAATGTAGGCTCTTTACTTTATACACACCCATGACACGCCCACCACAACAACATAAATCTTTTGATTACATTAATTGCTTATAGCATACAAAGCTCTCTGATTTGTGTTCAAATGTTCTAATGCGAATTTATCTCGTTTTTACTTGTTCCTTCCTAAATAATTCTCTCTCTGATATTGTTGTGCATTTCCTATTATTTTTAAAGTATAACTTTTTTAGTTAAAGAACTAAAATAAATTACTACCATATGTAACCGATAAATTATTCTCATATGTAATTGTTAGGTAGTGAAAAGTAATGGAACACTTTCAATGATAGTTCTAATTCGCATTATAGCTATATGAAATTTATATCACTGTTTATAGTTCGAAGAGAACGAAATTACAATGTTAATGTGTGTGCGTGGTTAAAGTTATATATACACTTTTATAAAAATAAAAAAGAAGTTATGGATTCTAGATTGTTTATGAAATTAGATAATGCTCCAAACAACCCGTGTTTCAAATGTCAGTTTGAATTCAATCATTAGTTTCAGAGACAATCGAAAAAACCCGGTAAGGAACCATACTTAGATTACTTCATGAAAATTATTAATACGCAAAACATTTATTTTTATTTAAATTATAATCTTTTCAACTAATTTTTTTCTTAATGTGTTTTTTTTCCTTGAATACTTCTATTATTTCATAATATTTCAATACAGTAAAAAGTACGTTTTAAATCAATGTTATGACAGTTTAAATTCAAACTGATGAATCGTAATAATTTAACTTTCCGAAAGTTCTTGCATGATAATTGGATCGACGATTAATAATTGTAATCTAATACATGGCTCCTAAAAGAGGATCGTTTTTGATACCGAAGCTTCGAGTATTTCTTAATCTGTTAATGATGATAACGTAAAATATAGGTTTAGGGTTTTATAGACGCAGTAAGTCAAATATCGGGGAGGGGAGGGAATGTTAGAATGCTCTTTTTTTCATACTTGCATTTAATAACATAATTTAAATATCACACACTAAAAACATCTTGTTTTTTTTTTCTTTTATATACTTTTTTTAGAAATGAATAATAATTCTTTTCTATTTGTTATAAAAGGTTTTGAAACGTTTAGAAAAGAAAAGTTTTACCATCGATATGTATGAAATACTCATCACGTTATTGGGCTCATTTTTAAATCCCTAAAACTCAGAAAACTTTTAACCATAATTTTACGAAAATTGACATTTAAGCCAATTACAGGATAAGAAATCATTTTTACGAACAAAAACGACATCCTTAGAAAGAAATTTTCTTAGAGGTTGATTAAACATGCTAATTGAATCAGTTAATCACTTGACATCATAATTTTAAGCCAATCCTGACGGCCTTCCTTCATTATTTAACTCTGCTGCCATGTTAATAAAATAATCAATAAGCTCAAAACTCAATTTGAAGATACGTAAGAGAAAGACAGTATATTTTATTATTCAACAAAAACTATGCAAAATCGCTCTTTTTTTCTAGAGTCCCTCATAACTCAGTTAATCCTAGCTTATGTTTGAATATTATAAAGTTGTAGCTTACCAAATCACTCATTCCGACTCAAGCATTCTCTAATATAGCAGATTAGACTCCTATTATTCTGATCAGGAGTCACTTCCAGCTACTTTTAATATAAACGATTAATTACGTCGATTCCATTCAATCTAGCAGCTTGTCGTTATCCTCTATCTCCTTTCTCTTTCTTTTCAATTCTATTTCGTCTGTATATCACGATTCTTAATTCAATTCAATACATTTCTTATCTTCATCTTATTAATCTTATCGCGTTTTATTTGGTTGGCAAGGAGTTGTAATTTTATGCCATTCAAATTACAAAAAGTTCACGGGGTTAGTGAAGAGAAGATCACGAACTATCCAACGTCACACAATAACACAACTTCCATTTGTGTTGCTGTTGAGCATGCTAAAAATGGGTCCTCTGTAATTAAATATTCAATATTAATAAAAAAATTGTTCTACTCAATCACTTTTTAAAATTTTGTATCTGTATCAATAAAGAAGGTATTCCCTGATTCTCTAAAATACAAAACAGAATTTTTAAAATAAGAATTGTTATAAAAATATGTGAGTAATGACAGTGACAGGAAAAAAGTTAAGTGGCATTCTTAATTAAAAAAATTCCGGTTAAGAAGTCTATATCAACCATAACCGTAAAATTATTAACCGTAAAGAATTTCGAAAAAAAGTGAAAAAACGATATTTCACTTTTTCAAAATTCTTTACGTCGTGCTCTGAAGAATTATTTCCCAATTTTGAAAATGCGAAAAGAAAATTTAAAAATAAAAATTATAAGAAATTCGTGAATAATTAAATGCAATGATGGGGGAGGGGGAAATTGAAACAGCATCTGTAATTTAGAAATGTTTATTTAGAAATCGTTTAACCATATAACCTGTTCTACTCATCCACTTCTCAAAAACATGTATATAAGTAATAATTCAGAATTATTTCTCAATTCTAAGAAACTAAAATTAAAGTAAGTAGTATTATAAAAAAAAGCATAAGCATAATCTATTATAAAGATACTGAAGGGGGGGAAAGTGAAACAGCATCCGCAAATAAGAAATTCCTTTTTATAAATTGATTAACAATCTTATTTAAGTTGCTAAACCATGTGGCGTACATTATAATTCTAATCATAAACTCTTCTAGATATTAACAATAAATACTAATTTTGTCGAGTTGAAAATAACTGTAGTTATTTAAGGTATTCTTTTTTTAACTGTGTCATTCATATTTACTATTATAATCTCATTAATTTTATATTGCATTGATCATTTTGAAATGAAAATTGTCTATATATATTTTTACTGAAGATATCTGTATAACCATTTATTTTTATATCTAATGAATACGGTTTTGACAACTTATATAAGATAAAATGAAATCAATTTTGCTTTATTCATTTCAGGAACTGCACCCTTCTTCCGTGAAAAGATTAAGCATGCCGTCGTGCGCGAGAACGAAGACGCCGAGTTCCAGTGCCGTGTCACGGCTTCACCAGATGCCCAAGTTTCGTGGTTCCGAAACGACGGAATTCTCATTGAAAGTTCTAGAATCATTGTAAGAAACATTCTTACCAATCATATAATTTAATAAGAGTTATTGTAGCTATGACGTCATCCATATGTAAAATTATCTCTTCATTCACGCGGGCCATGATTAATAACTACGTTTGAAAAATGTTGATTTCTTGGAATTTTCGACAAATCTTTTTTTAAAGCAAGACTTCTTCCGAATTTCGGAATAACGACAACTTTCAGAAACGGTGGTATTAAAACGAGTAACATAACTTTAAATTAAAAACAATACACACTTCCTGAATAATTTTTTTAAAACTTTGTAACGAGAAGATTTAAAAAAAATTTTAAATTTATTTATATATATACAATGGCGAAAATAAATTTGTTTAAATGAACTTACATATTTACGAGCGGATCGTATGTAATATAAGTGCCTTTTTTTTTTTTTTTTTTTTCTTTTTAATAAAAAAAAAAGAAAGAGAGAAAGAGAAAAATCAGGAATATTTAGTTCAAGGAAAGAAAGTTCTTAAATTTACATAAATTTCGGGGTGCCTGCCGAAATGATTATCGCCAAGTTTCATCAATCCGTGTTTTATGCCAAGAATTTGTCGTAAACCCCATAGATCAAAAATGGATCTGTACCCGATTTTATAATCTGCCGTTAAAAATTATTGCGCTGTCACAAATTCTTAGATTTTTCTAATTTCAAATTAACGCTCTTAATTTTGTTTTTCTTGTCCCAAGTTTTCCAATACTAGAATGTCGAAACTCAAAAGATTCTTGATTGTTAATTATCTAAACACAAATAATAATTTCATTTTTTTATTATTCTCATTCAGATAAATAAATGGTCCGATGGACGCTGTTCTTTGACCCTGAGACCGGCCAAAGCATACGATGTCGGTGTCTACAAATGTGTAGCCAGAAATACTCACGGGGTTTCTGTTTGCAGAGCTCGTCTCAATCTTGGAAGTAAGTTGTAAATCTTTTAAAACAAATAAATTGCATCAAGAATCATCAGTTAATTCCTTCATAAAATTCTACTATTTACTACTCATGAATTAAAAATAATGTTCCATTTATTCAAATAATATTTTCTGTAAAGGGTAATTAAAAGCTATACTTTTCTTTTTTATGTTCAATAAAATGCTTTATATTGCAGATTTGAAGTGAAACAGTTTATTTTAATTTAAAAGACCAAACAATTATAATTTTTATCTGAATAGTGTTGTTATTCATATATTTTGAGAACGATAATTTTAAACTGCTTTGGGACAAAACTATTATTTCTTTACATTTAGAGTTAAAAAAAAGTACAGAAAGGGCGGAGTTAAAAAAAAAAATACATATATTGAGATTATATTGATGGCATCAATAAGATAAATTGTTGTTACCAATGAGTTCTGACATCTGTTAAATGGAGCCGAAACAAATTTGACATTGATTCATAAGTTAATTTTGATTTGGTAGTCATTTGCTGCCAAATCCAAATTTGATTGCTGCCGCGTCAAGTTGTCACCATTGATGATAAATGGATTCATCGTTACACACCGGTGACCAAGCAATATTCAAAACCATGGGTTGCTTCCTTTGAATCTACTCCAAAGAAGATGATGATGATCTCATTGGCTGGAAAAGTTTTGACGAAGAATTTTTGAGGGTTGACTAGTAAGAATGTGTTTCGATTTTAAAAGTCACAGTGTTCATTTTTATTATTGCAAAACTAGTCAACAGTAAGCTATTATTAATAATAAACTACTTGTATATCCCCGATTTTTTTAAAAACACACTCAAACGTTCTTCTCGTTGTTTTTAATTATTGTATCATTATTTATGTAATACCTCGTGTATATATTCACAAATATAAAAATTTTCATAAAATTAAAATCTAATGTTTCTAGTTACTAGTATGCTCTTTTTTATATTGGTATTTTTCAAATATATTCTTTTTAAATTTCTTTGTTCATTAATATTTCACATTTACTTTTACAACAAATTCTCGTCAACTTCATTTCATATACGTATTAGCCAATCAGAATTGTCTTGTTATTCAATAATTAAGTGATACTTTAACTTGATTCGATGAATAAATGATACATTAACTTGTTTGGATAATTATGCGAAGCATTAACTTAATCAAAATATTAAATAATTTATTAACTTCATTTAATGATTAAAAATTTATTAAGGCCTTCATCTACCCTTTTGAATTGGTAAACAATATGTTTGTTCTATAGAATTCCTACTTAAATCTAAATTATTGCATTTATTTCAAATGGTATAAAATGTATCGGAAAGAGCTCAAAAAAAATTTCCATTTCCATAGGATTAAATTTTTCCTCCGAACTTTCGTTTTAATTTTTATATCTGAAAACGCACAAACAAATCATTAATATAAAAATAAAATATTTTCGAAAACTGAAAAAAAATGTAACACAAAAAGCTTTATTATTATATTTTTATCCTTCAGAAGTACTTTATGCATT
>BMAW01030270.1:19960-60763 GCA_019974015.1 Nephila pilipes | reverse complement strand
TACCCGCCATTTTGATTTCGCGGACGTAATGTTAATCCTATGGAGTTTCGAGTTTAATTCTCACATCTTTACTATTCGACCTATTTGAATACAATAAAGTGTATCTGAAAGAGCAAAAAATAATGAATGCTTCTGTGGAATTACTTTTTCCCTCCAATATTTGAAAATATTCTTTAAAGACCGGAAAACTCAAAAACGAATAATTAAAATAAGAATAAAAATATTTTTAAAAATCTTAGGAAAAAAGTAATTTCACGGAAGCATTGATTATTTTTTGCTCTTTCAAATGCACTTTATTGCATTCAAATAGATCTAATAATAAAGATGTGAGAATTAAAGTCGAAATTACAAAGGATTAACATTAAGCTGATGAAATCAAAATGGCGGGTAGACGGAAGTCTTAACTTGATTCGGTCTTTAAGCTATTCGTTAACGAATTCAATGAACAAAACAGCAAAAGTATATTTTCCTAATATAATAACATAACACTTCTACAGCTTTAGCTGAAATTTAAATACAGCATTTTACCTAGTTACTTATCCTTTTCGAATTTCTTACCAACAGGTGTCTCTGCTAAGCCAGATCCACCGAAGGCAGATAAGGTGTCTGACACCGAGATTTTCCTAACCTGGATGCCACCCAAATTCGATGGATTTAGCCCAACTTTCGGTTATGCTTTGGAGTGCAAAGAAGAAGGTAACATCATTACTTTCTTCATTGTAGTGATCAGTGTAATACTGTTAATTTTTTTATTTAATAATGCCCAACTAATTAAGTAGTTAGTTGGGCATTATTAAATAAAATGTACCCTTATTTCTAAAAAAGATTGGAAACTTTTCTATTAGGTTTTTTGAGAATTGTTTTAGAGTTGTGTTGATCAATTACATGCGACAATGAATAAAATTAGCAATTGATATTGAGGCGGTTATCTTCATTGCGTAGCAGTGTCATCACACAAGTTAACACACCTTCACAAATGACACAAGTTAAACACAAGTTTATGACACAAGTTAAAACACCTTCACAAATGGCCCGAGGGAGAATCCCTTTTGAGCTAGTTGATATGAGCTCTACAAAAAGCAAATGGAGTGAGAGTACACGGAGGCTATCTTCAATATCGATGACAAAACAACTTTATTAACCTTGAGAGTAAATTCCTTTTTTCCTAGTTGATAAGAGCACTGACATGAGCTCAATATTCAAACAGTATTTTAATGCAAAGTATATGTGACTAAGATATCTTTCTCTGTGAAATAAATAATATTGCACTGCTTTATTTCTCATTAGTACTGTTTATTTTATCAACAGTGAGTTTTTCTGATGTGATGACACTGCTTCGCAATCATTCTATTCTCCAGTAGCTAAATGGCCACACCTAGTTCTATAAATATTTCTCATAGACATGGCATTTCTTATAGAACAGAATTATTTTCATCTTTTCCAGTAAATGCAGTTTTCTTAATTCATATTAACAAAACAAATATGCAAGACTTCGTTTAGAGCTTAGGTTACATACTTAGGTTACTGGGCATTAAACGAGGTCATTTTATCAACAAGAAACACGTCTAAATATAAGCAAATTTTACTTTGAATTACTTTTACATTCATTCACATACTATTGTTTCGTAGTTGATTGTCTTTCGAATAACAGAAAGATCCACATCATTAAAAAGACGGACCGAGAAAATCCAAATTCAGTCTGATAATCTCAAGAAATAGACGAAGGCTTCATGAGAGGGGCACATTGCGTCCCTCTCTCTCTCTGCATCACACAAGAGAATGCGTTTAACATTTTGCATACAACATATTCCTTGGACAAGACTTCAATGGAGCACCGATCTTTTAACAGATGAGTCGAGACTTAGCCTGGACATTGATTCTCGGCGTATTTGTATCTGGGGAGAGCCTGGGACAAGATACTATCTCTCCCCTGATCGGTGGAAGGAGATGAATCATTCCGGCGGTGGAGATATAATGGTTTCGGCTGGCATTTTGTTGGATGGTTACACACCCCTGCATGCGCTTGACAAAGGTTCCATGACTGCTGTGAGGTACAGAATGTCATATGCTCTACTTTTCAGGGGCGCAGTTGGTCCTGGGCTCCTGTTAATGGACGACAACACTCGTCCACATAGGGCTCAACTGGTCCGATGATGACCTGGTCGAAGATGATGACGATGAGATCTCCTGACCTTAACATACTCCAGACATACTCTGACCTTTTGTCTAAAAGAGTATGTCTGGAACGTTCTTGTGAGAGCAATTGCATCTCGCCATCCTTCTCCGAGCACCATTTGGAGCTAAAAACTGCCTTGTTGTAGGAATGGGATCGACTGCCACAGGGACTCCTCAGCGGTTTTCTATCCTATATGCTGTCACACTGTGCGACCTATCTGGCTGTGAGAAAGACCATGCCTCACTTTAGACTTTTTCAGTTCGTTATCACAACGGGGATTTTGGGCATCCCTGTATTGCGAGCTGTACTGATAATCATGCGTACTTAAAAGAAATTTTGAACGGTATATCTCTTTCTCTGTTTCCCCTCAGGGGGCTCATCTACCTGAGATGAGTACGGGCTTCACAACCCCGAGGTACCTCAGTGATCTTTGTTTTCCTCTTCTTCTCCCCCTCTTTTTTTCCCGTCATGTGTTTTGCTTTGGGGGGTTTTCCGCTTGATATCTTATAATATCAGGCGGAAAACAGTTTAAACTAACTTAGTGTTTTTTCTTATTAATGTTTGTGTTAACTCTTGTGTTGAAAGAAAAATTAAAAATAAAAAAAAATGAATAAAAATATTTAAAATTAAAAAAAAAAATCTTTGTGGTGTCTCTACTAAAACACTAAAAGGCCGACGGCGTATCAATGCCGATTTCCTGCATGCCTAGCTCTGGCAATACGGGGCCCCAGTACCCCTCATGCGGAGGTACCTAGTGGGAGACCGCATGGGCGTGATTGGAAAAGGCCCTGGTTAGGGAAGGGTGTGCGAGGAGAGGAGTTGCGTGCGCCGTCGGTGACAGTTTCGGAACGTCATCCTCAAAATGTTCCCAGAGGGAGAGCCTTGGTTGCGTGTGGCTGGATGGTGTGACTCTCTCCCATTGCGAGAAATCCTCCTTGGCTTCGGCCTTGGACCTGTGCCTCTGCCTGGGCACGTAATGGGGCAGGTCACATTGTCCGGCTGAAACGAATCTCTCCGGAGGTTACTCGTTTCCACGTTAGGAAAGGGTGGGGAGATGGGTCTGGCGGGGACCCATCGAACTAGAAGTCTGTCCGTGTTTTCCCCCTTTTTTTCTCAGGCAATATGGCGACAACTATAATGAATTCAGATTTGGCTCCCAAAGCTATTAAAAAAAATGTTAAAACAAAAAGTGAATCATGGGCTGACCGAGTTGAGCGGCATTCCGAAAATGAAAATATAGAGATAATAGACAAATTTACTGAAATTGCTAATTTTAGATTCTTTATAATAAAAAGAGAGACTGAAACTTTCTCTACCATATCTCCTTTTTTAATTCAAAAGGGAATTCAAGGTATGGTAGGGACTGTTAAGGATATTAAGAAACTACGTTCTGGGGACCTATTAATCGAGGTCTCAAACTCAAAACAAGCACAGCTTGTAATGAGTATGAAGACCTTAGGACCATATCCTATAGTGACTTCACCACATAGAAACCTGAATTACTCTCGTGGCGTGGTATCCTCAAGGGATTTGGAAAACGTGTCGGAGGAAGAGATTTTGGAGAATTTGCAGGACCAGCTGGTTTGTGGTGTCCGGAGGATTACGATTAGGAGAGATGGTAAGGTGCTTAACACCCAGCACCTCATCTTGACCTTTTCGACTCCTACCCTGCCACAAACAGTTCAGGCCGCATATCTCCGACTCTCCGTCCGACCATATATTCCAAACCCTCTGAGATGTTTTAATTGCCAACGATACGGCCATTCTAAAAACGCTTGTAGGGGACAATTGACATGCTTTCGATGTACAGCGACAGGGCACGATAGTGCTTCCTGTAACGCTATAGAGAAGTGTGTCAATTGTCAGGGAAACCACCCTGCATACTCTCGTTCTTGTCCAAAATGGGCAGAAGAAAAGGAAATCTCTACGGTGAAGACACTGCAGAATTTATCATATCCCGAGGCTCGCCGCGTAGTAGCTTCCCGTACCCCTGTACAGGGAAAAAGCTACGCTACGGCAACCCAGAACACTGAAGTTTCTAAATCCACCCAATTTCCGGAACCTAAGACACCGCAACATATCACTAAGACTACAAAACCTACCACTAAGACACCGCAACCTATCACAAAGACTCCATTATCAAGAAAAAAATTAAATATAGTTAAACCCCCTTCCTCTGTTAAAGCTAATCAGACTAGGCCATTGGCCAGGTCAAAGGCTTTGCAGAGGCAAAAATTAAAATCTGCAGCGAAGAACAGTGTTCCTCGCAAAAAAACTAGGGTCATTGACGGGGATGCTGTGGTTTTAAACCCATCGCCCGAAGATTATGACTCCATGGGGGTCCTGGAAACGGGACCTTCCACTTCGAGTGCGCCCAATTAATGGCTTTTGTTTCCTGGAACTGCCGTGGTTTACGACCCAGACTAGAGGATCTCAAATCCATACTATCTACGCACCAACCTGTCTGTGTTGCTCTTCAGGAAACTTTTCTGAAGAGTAATATGACAATCCGCGTGCGTGGATATCATTGTGTACGACGGGATGTTGATGTCGCATCACCTTCTTCTGGAGGTGTTTGCATTCTGGCATCCCAGAACTGTCCTCATAACGTCGTTACACTGACCACATCGTTGCAGGCTGTGGCTGTGCGAATTCATGCTCGCACTTTAATCACAGTCTGCTGCATTTACCTGCCACCTAACGATGTAGTGTCACAAATGGATTTAGACCGACTAGTCGATCCGTTACCAGCTCCCTTCCTTCTGCTTGGTGATTTTAATGGACACAGCCCTCAGTGGGGGTATGATGGTACAAATTCTCGTGGTCGGCAGATCGAGCGATTGATCTCTGATCACAGTCTCTGTCTGCTGAACACCGACGAGAAGACGTATTTCCATGCTCCCACTAGGACATTTCATTCCCTTGATCTAGCCATTTGTTCACCGACACTGCTACCGTCGCTGAATTTAGAGGTTCTGAATGATCTCTATAATAGTGATCATTTCCCTCTCCTGATCTCCCAGGTTCATGGTAGTGGGGTGCGTTTACGTTCCCCCACTTACCGCTTCAACCGGGCAGATTGGGATTTATTCACACGGTTAGCGGTTATTACCGGTACAATGGTTCAAGATCAGGATATTATTAGCTCTGTCCGAAATGTCACTACCTCTATCGTGAACGCTGCTGATGCAGCGATACCGAAGAGTGGAACATCACAGAGGAAGATGAGTAAACCTTGGTGGAATAAGGAATGTCAATCCTCCTACCGGGAACAAAGGAAATTGTGGGGTATCTTCAGACGATATCCCACAACTGAAAATCTCATAGCCTTTAAAAGGGCAAGGGCGAATGCTCGCAGAGTAAGGCGACATAGTCAGAGGGAATCTTGGATCAGGTATGTCTCTTCCATCACATCGTCTACCACAAGTCAACAGTTATGGAGAAAGGTAAAAGCTGCGAACTCCCTGTATCGGGAATTTTCTATCCCGATACTGGAAACTGCAAATGCTGTGCATTCTTCACCTGTCGAAGTGGCCAATGTCATTGGCCACTCTTTTGCTAGTGTGTCAAGCTCCGATTCTTACAGCGCTACATTTTTAGCGACTAAGAATCGTTCTGAGCAGACACCTATCAACTTCAGGTGTCGGCAACCACTCCCTTACAACTGTGACTTTGACATGTGGGAATTGAGGAAGGCTCTGTCCTTGGCTAAAAATACCAGTCCAGGCTCTGATGGTATAACATACGATATGCTTCGCCACTTGACCGAGGATTCACTTGTCAGTCTCCTGTACCTATTCAACCGAATATGGAGGGAGCATGTGTTTCCTAGCCAGTGGCAGGAAGCAATCGTTATTCCTATTCTGAAGCCTGGTAAGGATCCAAAGAACCCTCTCCACTATAGGCCTATCGCTCTGACGAGTTGCCTGTGTAAGACGCTAGAACGTATGGTCAATGCCCGTCTCGTATATCAATTGGAAAAGAGTCAATGCATTCCTCCGTTTCAGAGTGGCTTCCGTAAAGGAAGATCCACAGTAGATAACATCCTTCTACTCGAAAGTCAGATTCGTTCTGCTTTCGTACGGAGGAATCATTTGGTTTCTATTTTCTTTGATATCGAAAAGGCATATGACCGTACGTGGCGCTATGGGATTCTGCGCACTCTTTACGATTATGGTCTGAGAGGAAATTTACCTCTTTTTATTAAAATGTTTTTATCGTTTAGATCTTTTAAAGTACGGGTTGGTAATGTTTTATCCTCATCTTTTACGCAATTTGAAGGAGTTCCTCAGGGGAGCATTTTGAGCCCCACTCTTTTTATTTGTCACATTTCTCCCATACTTTCTCATTTACAACCTTCAGTTCATGGTTCATTATACGTTGACGATCTGCAGATTTCCTGCGAAGGATCGTCAATGCGTATCATTGAGCGACGACTTCAGACCGCAGTCAATAACCTGGTTACATGGTGTGATGCTAATGGGCATAGTATTTCTGCCAGCAAGAGTAGTTGCGTGCATTTTTGTAGGAAACGGGGTCTCCATCCCAATCCTGACATTCGCATCCGTAATACGTCTATTCCTGTCGTCCCTGACGTCCGCTTCCTCGGAGTAATTTTCGACCGCAAACTCACTTTCCATCCGCACATTTTATATCTGCGGAGGAAATGTGAGAAATCCCTGAATATCTTGAAGGTGTTATCCAACACCTCTTGGGGAGCGGATCGAACTTCATTACTCCGAGTGTATCAGTCGGTGATTCTGTCTCGGATCGACTACGGATGTGTCGTCTACGGATCTGCCTGCAAAACTACCTTGCGGAAGCTTGACCCAGTCCTCCATAATGCTCTGAGAATCTGCTGTGGTGCGTTCCGAACGTCACCTGTGCAGAGTCTCTATGTCATTTGTAACCAGCTACCTTTGGCTTCGCGGCGCCTGAAACTGTCGCTCTATTATCATTTCAAAATGTCATCTCTCCCATCTCACCCATTAAAGACCATTTCTATCAGCCCGTCTTTAAGGAGATTGTACAGTGCTCGTCCTTCTTTCATCCGTCCTTTTTCTGAAAGGGTGAAAGACTTCATCGAGGAACTCAGCCTACATGACTTGGGTATTCAACAAAGAAATTTTATTAAATTTCCACCCTGGAATGTTCCAAGGTTTACTTTCCATAACCCTTTTGCTTTATTCAACAAATCCAACACATGTCCCATTGTTCTCCAGAGAATCTTTGCCTTCCATCGCTGCCAGTATGAGGATTATATTCCTATATACACGGATGGATCGAAAGGAACTGGATACGTCGGCTGTGGTGTCGTTTCGAACGACATCAGGCACAGTTACCGGCTCGACTCTTCCTGCAGTGTCTACACTGCCGAAGCAGTCGCCATCTACTGTGCCCTGAAATTAGTCGAGACATCCAGTTCTCGAAAGTTCGTTGTATATACTGACAGCAGGAGCGTCCTGGAAACTTTGGCACATCTGCACGATCAAAGTCATCCTATCGTGGTTGAAATAGCTGGCATTATTTGCCAGCTTTATAGCAGGGGTTATGACATAAAGTTCTGCTGGATACCTAGTCATGTAGGTATTTTAGGAAATGAACAAGCGGACTCGGCTGTACGTTCGGCAACGAATCCTCTGCAGCTCGCAGTCCCATTTGAGGACATTCGACGTCATATTTTAATGCTCATTCATCAGACATGGCAGGAATCGTGGAATCTACAAATTAACAACAAATTACCGATCGGTGAAGCCGATCATTGGAGAATGGCCTGTTTTTCCAATGCGAAGAGCCGATGTCAGACTGACTCGCCTTCGCATTGGACATACTCGTTTTACTCACAAACATCTTTTGTTTGGAGAAGATGCTCCCGAGTGTCCTTCCTGCCATGTCCCTTACTCTATTCATCACATTTTAATTGACTGTCCGGTGGTTGATCATCATCGCCGGACTTTTTTTCATTCATCTATTTTAAAACTGTCTGACTTGGTGGGGGAAAACCCGCACCATAATTTATTTGCCTTTTTACGTCATATTGGCCTTTTACACCACATTTAATTTGTAACTTTTTATCTTTTGTGCGTTATTTGTGTTTGTCTTGCGTTTTTTAAGGCTGTTAATTTTTAAATAGATTTTAACAAGTGTTTGGCGCGGCATAGCCTACTTTGGCTCTTGCGCCATTAAAACTTACTATCACTCACTCTTTCTCTGTTTTAAATATATATTCAGACAAATTTCATACGAATATGCCCTTCAGTTTTTCAGAGATTCGACATAATGTGCAAACTCTTTTAATTTTGCACACGGATGTATTAAAGTGTATTATCCTGAAAACATATATTTATTTCCCTAGACCCACCGCATAATATCAATTCAATTCTATACTTAGACTAAAAACAGCTTTTTATCTTTCTTTTTGGAATTCTAATAATCGTTCTAACGTACAAAAGTAAAGCCAACTTTTAACAATGAAATTAACCAGAAGAAACAATTTCGCGATTTAAAAAAAGAACTAGAATTAGTTTTCAAGTATTAAATTAAAGCAAACGATAAAATATTATTTGGAAAGTACATTGTTAAAACTGATTATTTTATTCTGTTCAGATATTAAAATGAAAGCAAGTAATTTTGGTTGTTTCTTCACTTGTGACAAGGAGTCGCCAATATGCCGACCCACACCAAATGCGTAGCCAAATTTAGTGTCAACTAACCCTATCAACTTGCATATATTTTTAAGGGAGGGGGTGGATGAAAATATTTCAAATCTTAAGAACTCTGGATATGTATACGGAAACAAAATTTAAAAGTCTACTTAAATTTTAAGAAGCATTATGGGTTCAAATAAAAGGAAGTGCGAAGTAAATAGTATTATTATTAATTCCTCGTAGTTTTTGCTTCCTTTGATAAAAAAAGAAATCTAGCCATAAAAATCAATATCTTTGTGTTTGTTTCTCCCAAATATTTTGAAATTAAATTCTTTATTACGTTTAGGATCCGAAGCATGGACAAAGCTGGCAAACAACATATCACATGAATTCTATCTGGTGAGAGATTTAAAACCGGCCACTACATATTATTTCCATCTGTGTGCAGTCAACAAATTCGGATGGAGTGAATTCGGTACCGCATCTGAGCCCATCATGACACTAGCAGAATGTAAGTAAAACAGCTAACGTGAAAATTGGTAACACTTTTATGTTATTCTTATGAAATGAATTTTATACGCACATATTTATATATACCATATATTTCCGCAGATAAAACAAGATATAAATTTTTGGTAATTTTTTACAGTTTTAGCATACATCTATTCTACAAAATGAACCCCTAATCATCAAGGATAATGAATTTAATTTAGATCAGCCATAATCATCAGGAACAAATTTTATTGCTTTGCATTCTGGCAGTACTGCCTATACAAACACATGCCGAATCACGAACACATATGTACATCTAAAAGTTTATTGGCTGCAGTAGCTCATGGTCATGAACTCGCAGCCGGTTTCTTCGAGTAGGGGGTTCGAGTCCTGATACTACTAAAGATCCGCAATGATGTTAAATCTGTTGAAGCTCCAAGTCCTCCCGAAGGCGGGGCGACCGAGTGTGAAAGAATAGCTTCACTTTAGCTCATGCATGTCGGAAGAAGCAACTAAAATAAGTACCCTGTGTCTGGTGGTATAACCAGGCACCCTGCCCCTGAGGATTACGTCAGGGGATTGCTCCTCTAGGTTGTGAGACCTCGTAAGCTTACATTCTTTAGAGAAATACGAACATCACACCCACGAGGCACCCTTGTGATCTTTTTTTTTTCTTATAGGGTTTACTGTCTTTGGTAAATACGGGTGACGCAAACCCGGAATACCCTAGTTATCCTTCTTTATTTTTGACCCTCCTTGTCAACCAATCATCTTTCATTTTTTTTTCTTTCAAATGTCCAGATCACAGTTACACTTCATTTGGCGGTCCATAGCCATATCTGGCTCTTGTATCATTAAAAACTATCACTTATTCATCACTTACTCATCCCGTATCGTTTCTTAACTGATGTTCAAAATTATGAGGTTCATCGCAAATAGCTGTCATGTTGCTTCTAAATGTGAAGTTAAAAAACAATCAATCAATCAATAAATAGAAAAAAATATTTTCTTGCATCTGGCATCGTTGCTTATGGAAGTACATGCCAAATCATGAACTCACATGCACCTCTAATAAATACCTTTAACATATCCTTCAGAAAATGCGGGATTTCTGATGCTATGGATGCCACTGAGGACGATTTGTTAAAGGATATTGATGACGAAGAGGAAATCGACTCGCCAGTTACAGAATGGAACCCATATGACGGGTTACTTGACAACGAAAGCGAAAATGAGGAATTATTTATAAGTAGCTCCTCACATTATTTAAAGGACTTTGCAGGTCTTTAAATACATCGGAGAGGGAATCGTTTTATTTTATAATGATTTTAATTTATATAAATTTAGATTTTTTTTTTCTTTTGTATCTGTCCTACAAGACGACCCTGGAAATTCAATAAAGAATCCCTAAAGGAATCAAAATCTAAACTTAATAATGAGTAATTTAAAAAAATGTTGAAAGAGCAGAAACAATCCTTAAAAATTATTTCAACTTAAAATTTAATTTATTTAAAACTAAAGATTTAAGAAAATATAAATAAACTGTAGAAATAATGAAGAACAACATACATAAAATAAACATTGAAAGTCATCTAAGAAATATGAGAAAAGAAATCCATAATTTTTTTTTCAAAAAAACGTAAATAAGGCTATCTGATACTGCCACTAGATTAGGACATTTGTAATCTTCTTATACATGTATTAATAATCAAACTTTTGAAATCAGTTATAGCTTTGTAAACAAAAAGTTATATAAATATAATGAAGTAATTGAAAAGTAACTCGCACAAAATTTAATCAACATTGACAATGCCATTTCTCTCAACTGTTGAATTTGGTGCAATTTTTCTGCCATTTATTTGCAACAGTGAATAAAAATCCAATAAAATCTATTTTTTATGATGTTCTATAATTATAAGTTATTCTATTACGGTTTTTTTTTTTTTTTTTTTTTTTTTTTTTTATTATTCTTCTCGGAATTTACATTTCCTAAATTTTAGGCAACTATGTCTAAATTCTTATCAATTACAAATATTGTCATGATTATTAACAATGAGTTGAGTACTATACTTCAGTATGCATAAAATCATGAGTAATTAAAGTAAATGATCCTTACATCATTATTGCAAAACAACTTTAATCATGTAAATTGGAATAAAAAAATATATCCATTTTCTTTTCCCATTAATTTTACAAAATAAAAAAGACGAAATTTTTTTACTTTAGCACATTAAAATTAATATTTCGTGCATGACGTTCAGTATTTTCATGGAAGCATTTTGGAACAAATTTTTCCTTGAACTGTTCTACGCACTTAACATTTCATAATCAAATAACACTTAAAGTAACAGAAATGATCAAATGTAGTACTTTACCTTTCACAAAAGAAAAATGTTATGTATTTAGTCTGGACGAATTATCTTTTGCAGCTGCACCAAAAATCGAGTTGGGCAGAGCCGAAAAGTTCCAACAGGATCAAACGGACAGCGGCCAAGAATTGATTCTGGACACCTTGGACCAAGTGAAATTGGATTACGGAAGAGAGGATGAGCCTGTTGTCCTCGAGGAAGCTCAGCCAACAGATCTGTACAACTACATTTCTGAAGTAGCAAAGTAAGTTCAATTGCATTAGCCATTATTTTGCAACTACTTTACAACTTTCGTCTAGAAACAGGCAATATTCTATAGGATCATAAAGTTTGTCATTCAAATCTTCCGAATTACCAGTATAACTATTATTACTATTGGTGATCAAAACTCTCTCTCTCGAGAGAGAGAGAGAGAGAGAGTTTTAAATTCGATCGTTCTAAGCAAAGCATAATTATCAGCCATTTTGAAAAGTTTGTAGCCTATTCGTTACTTGCGAAGGCCACGGTAGCCTAGTAGTCATAGTCGAGAGCTAGCAGACGGCGTTTCTTCCGTCGAGACGGGATCTTGTCCCGGTGCTACAAAAGATTCGTCGTGTAGGGAAGCTGATGCAGGTTAAATATGGAGCAGCTCCAAGTCCTCCCGTTGACGCAGAGAAAAAATTTACAAAACTATATATCGGCTCAGATGTCCTCCTTCTCTCTGGATCGATGTTCGAAAGGTCCCAAGCCAATAGCCCTCGAAGTGTGCATAAATTTTTTAAGCTCTGGCTAGATTATTTGCATTGCTCTTAATGTCATTAGTTAAATAGCGTAATTAAGTCCCTTCGGGGCTAAGATCTCAAATTTTAGCATTTTGATTGAATAATTGTAAGAGATCTTTTGGCAAACGAAAAAGTTATACGTTTCATTTATGTTCGAATTTTCTGATAGATCTATAAACTAAAGTTATCATTTTTTATCTAATATGGTCCACCACAATGGCTTTGTTTTAGTTTTTTCATTATATTATAAATTTTTTATGCGTTCTTCGAGTGCATTTTTTACAGATAATATTTTTAACAAAATTTTCCAGAATTCTCTCATTTTTTTCTTTTTAAATCTGGTACTTATATTACATAAAGATTCTCGTTAAAAATTTAAGTCCATTTAAACAAATTTATTCCCATAATTGTACGAAATATATTTGTAGATTTTAACATTTTCTAGTCCTTCTGTTGTAATTTTTTAAAAAAATGTATTTAGGAAATGTACATAATTTTTATTATTTAAAGGTATGTTGCGAGTTTTAAAATCGCTTTTTCTGATAGCTATCGTTATTCTGAAACTCGGAAGAAGTCTTGTTTTAAAAATGAAGAAATAATTGAAAATTCTAAGAAATCAACATTTTTAATTTCATTAAGTACTTTTTATGCCCTACATCTATCTTAAACCTTTTTAAAACTGTCGATTTCTTTCAATTTTAACGAGTCCATCATTTTGAAAACATCAACCGATTTTCAGATTTCCGATCCTTTTAATAAATGACATTTTGGCGAGATTTCGAAAATTCGCCAATTATCCAAAAAACCACTAACGTATCTATTCCATCATGAAAATAAAAGAATCATTCTTATGAATTTTTCGAGTATTTGTAAACAAACTCCCATTTTTCTTATTTTATATCTTGTTTTCTTATGCCAGAGGTCGTTTCTCTTTGGTGATGAAAGTGTGGCACAAGAAAGTGAACGGGACTTTCGTTGCCAAGGCTTGTGACTTGACTGGAGCAGCTGGTGCAGCAGCTCACAAAGAATTCGAGATCTACGAGTCTCTGCAACACGAAAAGATCGCCAACTTGCATTCCGCCAGCATCTCTAAGAGCACCATGTTTTTCATCATGGAAAAACTATCTGGTATTGATGTCATCAGTTATCTCTCTATGAGACCTCTTTACACAGAAGAAGTTGTCTCTAAGATCATTCATCAAGTAAGTAATTACACTATTTTAATATTTTTAGATATAGGACAGGCTTTAATTAAAATGTCATTTTCAAAAAATTAAAGAAGTTTGATTAATTTCGTTTTTATATCGGAACAGAATATTATCGTCAGCTTCAAAAGTTTATTATCTTTTGTGATATTTTGTCCTATGCCTTAATTTTAATATTTGAATACTACTTTGAGTTTTCAATGTGGAATGCTTTTTTATTCGTTTTGATGTTAAAATATGGCATCGTTTTTGTAAATTGGAATGTTTCTATTTTGGAGGGTTATTAGAATTCTAATAATAAAGAGAGAGAATAAGATATATTTCTATAATATAAGTATGACATTCAATAATATGTGGTGTATTTTTAAAAATACATTTGTGTATTTAGAATTGTATTTTGATGTACGTAATTTATGAAGAATTTTGATTATGTTTAAAAAATATGTGTTTCAGTTTTGTCTAAAATTTAATTCTGTTCCAAGCGTTGCCAGTAATTTTTTTTCTGAAGTTGTTATTAATATTCTTTCACGAGCAAATAGAAGAATTTTCTATTTTGCTTGGAATTATAGTAATTTTTAAAGTAAAATGGATCCAGTGGATCCATAGAATGCAAGCGTGTAATAAAAGACGAAATGAATAATAACGAGAACATACATAAGTTGGAATAAAAATAAACATTTAATATTTTAATTTGAAAAGAATTTGTGGAATTTTTACAAGAAAAAGAATAAATTACAACTCCAAAGATGAAAATAAAAATCTGAATAATACACTACAACTTAGCGGCCTTCTATCTTGTATCGATTCCAAACTGTTAGTAGAATTCACTTGAGGTGGAGTTTTTATTCTAATGAGATATTGTCCAAGGGAGTTTTTCTGTTAGTTTTTAGAAAAAGAGGATAAGAGATTGGTCTGAAGAATTCTTCCAAAGATGTAGTTTAAGCAAAGAGGAAACTTTCTAATTAGAAAATTGTTTGCGGAGGGCAGTTGCTCATTTTGTTGCCCTAAGAGGGTACTATTAGTGGCGGGATAGGTTATACAACTAGTTATATAGTCATTCCTTGGAATTTAGAAATTTAAAAAAATATATTAATATTAAAAGACAAAAGGTTAAGAAAATAATAATTGAAACTTAAGACCTAAAATTAAAAGTTTAAAAATTTATTTAAAATTTAAAAGGAATCATAGGGTTTTGTAGAAGTCTAATAAGATTCTTCGAGATCTTTGAGTATTTTGATTTGAATTGCAATTTCTTTAGCGTTAAAGCACGAACTTTTTCAGTTCATACTTTTGAGTCCTGTAATGTTGATGAGAGTTTCAAAAACACTTTCGATTTCAGATTTAAAAAATACTCGCAAGAGAACCGTTCTAATGATTGTGATGGGCACTTAATACCCCCGTTCCTAATTTGATTTGACATCTCCATTCCTAAAATGATTTGGGAAAAGACACTTCAGAAGGTTCATTGTCATTATCTGTTTATAGTCACTAGATGCTCTATTTAGTTGGGGATAAGTACTCTCGTTCATAGGAAGTCGTTGAAGTTCTGGAATGTCCCAAAATCCGAAAGTAACGTCGTGGCACCTGGTCGACCACTTCTTGTAATTACTATTCATACAGCCTCCATATTCTATAGAGTTCTAACAGTGCTTGTATCATCACCGTCTCCAATTATTTTTAAGTTGTTTTCTCAAACATTACTTGGAACAGGAGTGTGAGGCTGAATTCGCATTGTGAAGTAACTTCTTAAAAACCCCACTTCGCTACGAAGATTCTGAGCCATTGAGACGCAGTAAGTTATCGGTCAAAAAAGAGTCAGTAAAGCATTTCTTTAAAATATATTTATTTTATTTAAGAATAATCGAAATCAAACTTTATTAAGAATATGGGGTGACTACTAACTCTCGTCGTAAACAATTATTATAATGGAAATTTCTATTTATATCAATAACAGCAAAATTGGATCCGGATCAAGAATACATTTAAGAGATCACATTAATATCGTGCACTACATGGTTACTGAACTCCTTTGTGAAGATCGTAATGGTATTGCGTACTTTTACACCATGCAGGCCTTACCATAACTAACTTGAAAGTTTACTGAGCATTCTTAAAGCGATACCTTAGGATTTTCAATACTTTGATTAATCGAATTCGAGTTCTACAATTCGTTTAATTTAAAAAGTGAACCCTAAATCCATAGTGACAACTATGAGATTAAACTGAAACTTCATTTTACTAAACATTATCTTGCGTATTGAGATCATAAGGGAGGAAATAAAAGAACTTAGGGTGTAGTTTAGTTTGGCACGGCAAAAGTTATATACGAATAAGAGAGAGAAAAAAAATTTCAATGATTTGTAAATGATTCTGTTAACCCTTCTTATAATTTCAGGTGATAGATGCTTTAGAATACTTACATTTCCGAGGCATTTGCAACTTCGAATTACAACCAGACAATGTAGTGATGGAAGACAGACATCATCCAAATATTAAGCTTGTGGATTTTGGAAGTGCTCAGTTTGTCCCAGAAGAAGGAGCCAAAGTTCAAGTGCATGGAAATCCCGAATATTTGGGTAAGAGAAATTTACTAATCTTTTGAAATATATAATATTTAATTAACCAGTCAGAAATGAAAGAGAAAAAATATTCACTTATAGGCTAAAAAATAAATCTCTCTTTCGGGGTTCAAGAAAATCTCTTTTTCTCTGATATTGTAGCTTCTGCTTTTCATTATTAAAAATTTTATTCCCCGTAAAATTATTTTTTCTGATTAAAAAAAAAGCGAATTTTCAATGTCTACTTAGTGACCATAACAGAAACGTATACATGATATGACCACTTCCATATTCTGCAAATCGTGATTTTTTTTTTCACTGTGATAGCGCTCTCAAAATTAAATAATTTTTTGTAAAATGAATAAACATGATATCAAATAATAATATCCTTTTTGTTGTTCAAAATAGGATTTTTCATTCAAAGTGAAATATTGTTCACAAAATTTGCGTACAATTTATTTTTAAAAAAATTTAAATCATTCAAAAGAAAAGTAAAAGTTAAAAAGAGATTGTTAAAACAAATCAACCATTTTCTTCGAAAGTGTGTCAGTCCATTTTATATTATATGGACATATTTAAAGGATTGCATTTGAATGATTTGAAAAATATCGGTATATGTTAATACGTTCCTTTTATGTTTTTTCAAATATTAAATTGTTTTATGTTTATAATGTGATCGTTTTTAAAGTATTAGTTAAAATAAATTTATACTTTTGATTACCTCAAATGAACTTAGATCACTTTCAAAATCAACAAAATGTGAAAATCATACATATGTGAAATAATTAAATATGGGATTTCATTTGAATTAAACCCATTTTTTATGAAATTTTTATTAAATATGTCAAAATAATAAATAAAAAGGCTTTATTTCAATATCTCTTTAGGTAATGCATTTAAATTACTTTAATTCCAACTTTATATTAATGCATGCCCTTTTTTAATTTTTACCTTTATGAGAAAGGTTTTGAAAACTATCGTGATGTATTGGAAGAATATAAAGTATTGGATGTATTGGATGTGATGTGTCTGGCATAATGATATAAAGATGCTAGTATTAAATTTTCAAATTTTCGTGGTCTTCCTCGTCTGAATCACTGTCCGATTCTAAAGTGACATTATCCATTTTTAATATTGTGTAATATAAAATATGCTCTTGTTATAAAATTAACATTAATTAATTGTACTTATTTACTTCAAGTTAAATGAACAAACAGAACGCACTACCGAGTTTTATACTCTACAGTAAACAGGGAAGTACCAAAATTCCAGTGAACTAACGAACATTTTCATGTAATTAACAGAGTGTTGCCACATATATAAAAATGAAACAGAGAAATTTTTTAGTATAATTTTTGAACTAAATATTATGTTTGCGGAAAGTGAACTTTCAACCACTTACAAAATAATTAAATTTTAAATTTCACTATGTAATTTTCTATTTATAAAATAACGAAAATTTTGATTTATTTTCTTGGGATCTGTTGATATATATAGATAAAAAAAATCATAGCAGATTGCATTCATTGTTATCATTAACTATTTGTCAAAAAGGAACTTACACCACTTTCACAGAAAGCGACTCCAATTACTGGTCACACATAAAAAATTCCTTTGTCAGCACCATTGAGCCTTTATGCTTACCTTTTGAACTGAGAAGTTCTCACTCTTCACAGTTGCCTTGGACATGTAATACCCTCTTCTTCGCGTTGGAAGAAACTATTTTATAGATTTGAAACAAAATAAAAAGGATTTTTATTGAGTAATCATATCAGGAGGAAAAACTGAAAGTGAAGTGAATCTGATTTGTCCTTGGTACACCTGACAGAGCTACTAGGGTATAATATCAGGAGCAGGTCAGATTTCATTCAATTATGAATAACTCGTTGAAGATGCATCATGCTTAACAAAACCAATAGAAACAGAGATAAAAACTTAATAAAATATGATGGTTTTCATGAAAAAAGTCTTTGAAAAACATGCACAAAACGAAAGAGATTTTCTACAACAAAACGGAAACGCTCTTACTAAAAAAGCAAAACAGGTAGTTGATGTTATTGATACGGCGTCGTGAGAGATTTTAACATTATAATCTTCATGACTGTTAATGGAATAAAGAGAGTCGTACATCAGGATTGTAAAGAAAAATGTATTTATTTAAAATTATATACGCTTAGAGATAAATAACTCGATAGAGATAGGTACTTTCCGTCTTGATAAATGTTAGGGTGGGGCCAACCCACGAAAAAAAAATCGAGATTTTCAGCAAGCTTTTGTAAGATCAGTGAAAAAAGTGACAAGAGGGGAACTATACCATGCTTCTTTATGGTGACATCACGGGGTCGTGGTGATTATCGCCAAAACTCTTTTGACGGGACACAATGTGACATCAAGTGTCGCCAATTGTATGATTATGATTGCTTATAAACTTCACACTGAGGAGCAACACAAGGGCTATTATCAATGAACCACGTAATTTTGAATCCAAATCAAGTGAAGAGGACAACACATGAGTTTCAAGCTTTTACACGACACCATGGAAAGATTTAGGGCCTCGACTCTCGACTTGCATCAGCCCCATAACACGGTTGATCTTTAATAGCATCAGGGCTCGAACCCACACTCGCCGAGAACAATGCTGGTCGCGGACCACTAATTAAGTTACCACGGCGACATATGGTAAGCAGAAAATAAGGGCAAGTATTTTAAAGTTTGCAAATGCTTTATTAATAGACTTTATAGATGGAAATCATTCAAACTGTATTAATACAGAAAATATTTCATTGTTTTAAATAGTTTTTTAATACTAGTTACACGAGATGAATGATTCAATTTCTTTTGTGTCTCTTAGCCCCTGAAGTCCTAAAAGGTGAAGAAGTCCATACTCCGGCTGATATATGGGGCGTTGGTGTTCTTACGTATATCTTGTACGTATAACATTTATTTTCTTTAATTACAATACGTTATCAATAGGCTTAAGTAATTTAAATCTAAACGAAAGGTGTGTGTTTTTAAGATTATCAATATGTTTTTTTAATCATTATAAATTATTCTTTAAATTCAAATTTATACTATTTTATTTTAAAATATTTTAAAATAAAGGCTGTGACTGTTATTCTTAAGGTTAGTGGAAACCTTTAAAATTCAGTCACTTTGTTGTATGAGTTTCACATGTTCATATTACACACATTTGAAGAAATAAACATGAATTGAATGCATTGTAATCACTGATTTAAATTCTGTTGTTTTCAGACTTAGCGGAGTTTCACCTTTTGCTGGAGACTCAGAAAAAGAAACCAGAGATAATGTCCTCTACGTGAGGTATCATTTCGATCACCTGTACAAGGAAGCAACACCTGAAGCCACTCATTTCTTAATGCAACTCTTTAAGCGAACGCCTCAGTAAGTCAATATTTATAAAACAGCTGTTTCGTGTCACTTATCTGCGTAAGCAAATTACCATATTGTTTGCATTGCTTTGCATTTGATTGGCTGTCAAATGTTAGAAAGATCCACGCAATCAACAAGCAGATATTATACTAGTAAATCCTATTAGTAATAAGATTAGGATCTCTAATCTTAGGAATCCATCCTAATCTAGAAAGTGCAATATATTTCCTTTTAATAGGAACCAATTGACTCTCTCTCACACACACACGAATATACAAAAGCACCAATGCAAAGCTCCCATAATCACTGAAAACAGCAATAGTAATTACAATCACTCAGGAAGAATATATATTAATTCTACATAAACTAAACTGATGCAAAGAGAGGCTTGTGTGTGTGTGCGTGCGTGCCCTCTCAAATTACGAGTATCTTCTGGAACTTTTCCGATTTGCTAACGATACTTAGTTTTGTCAACAAATTCGGCGGCTTGGATACATTTGGCAACCAGATCTGTCTTCAAGGTCACCCTTCCTTTTCAGCATTGCTGCATGGCAAATTATTTCCTCGACTCTAAAACTGTCTTGAACTAAGACATGCTACAATACTCGTTCGGCAGGGAAAAGAATAAAATCCAAAAATTTTCCATCATAGTATCAATCCTCAATACCAGGATAAATATCTATTCTGTAGAACCTCGTTAAATCAACACTTTTAAGTCGAATCTACGAATAACCCAGATCAGTCCATACGAAATTTTTTTTAAAAAAATATGAAAAGCGATCTTCTAATTTCCATAACAACATGTATTTGTTTCATCTACTTATTTTAAAAAATTGCTTCCTGTATTGAAATTTTCTGGCGGCTATGAATATATGAAAAGAAAAGGAGGAAAGAAAACTTAACAAGTATTCTCTGCAAAGTCAACATAATAAGTTGCACCGCCTCTTATCGACATTGGCAAATCGTATACGATGCTTCATTGTCTCAATGGAAAATGCAATAAAACAAATTTAAGCGCACTTTAGTTGTTCACAAAGTAGACACATTTTCGTATATAATATGAAATAAAATTCTCATTCTCGATTTGTTCAGTATAAAGATGATTTTTTGTAAGTATGTTTCATTTTATTTTATTTTTTCCCATTCTCCAGACCCGATCTGATCTCAATTAACCCGACTGAAAGTGGCTATATTGTATGACTATAACCTTAAATGACCAAAAATAAGTTCGAACAGAACTAGGAGGAGGTAATATCTGCCTGCGATAAATTACTAATGTACAATGCTTTTAGATTAAGACTGTCATCGCCTAATGTCAAATATCCTGATCGAAACTAGGAGCACATTTCCAGTCAGAAAATTGCTCCAATTTTCATCAGTTAGTGATGTTGAAATACGTGCATTCGTTTATGATGCAGTACTCTTAAAATCTAGAAACATTCCAAAAATGCACCATTTTTCTTTTGATTAGGCAAATTTGAAAACTTATTTAGCATTACAGTATAGGAGACAAAACATGGAACTCATTTTACACCAAAAAAGGAAACAATTTAGATAGATATTATAAAATACGCTACTCTATAAAAGATAGCGAAGTCAGAGTATATAAAATTAATATTCGAGTGTTTTGTCATTGGAAAAAGTGCTCCAATGTCAGAGTTATATTCTTTAATATTACACAAAGACAGCCTAAATCTTAGCGATCTTAGTGGTGAATCTTTATTTCCCTACGGCCATCGAAAAAAAAATACTAATGATAATTTATTAAATCAAAATTTCTTGCCCTTTAAAAAAAATATTTAAATTATTATATTAAAGATAGAAAGATTAGGATCTTTATTAAAACTGCGCTTTAAATTTCTGGTTACATGTTTATGTGTTATGTTACGTATTATGCAAATTAATATGAAAATAACAAAGTATTTTTCTAGTCGAATGTTTCTTTTCCTCAATTGAGTACGTGTTTTGTTTCCTTGCAACGCATGCGAAACACTAAACGAGGTCTTACTATATTATTACGAGGTATTACTATTGGTTCCTTTGTCGATAGAATTTTTCAATTACCCATTTCAAAAGAATCGTCTTTTTTGTTGTTTTGTTGAGAGAAAAGTTTGTTTTCACTACTGAATATGTAGAATAAAATTTCCTATAATGTGTATTTCAAAACTTTTTCTATTAACTGTTTCTAAAACTAACATGATAATATTTTTATATTTAAAACTGTGTTCTATTTTTTTCTCAAAAGGAAAAGGCCTACAGCAGAAGAATGCCTAGAGAACAAGTGGCTGTTGCCAAATGAATTCATGATTAAGAAGCGAGAACACGCCGTCTTCCTTTCGCATCATTTGAAGGAGTTTTCAGAACAGTTCCATTCCCTTAAAAGCAAATCTACGCCAACGAATCTGCTGAACATTTTTGGAAAACCTGAAACCAGGTAATCATTACCGTAAGTTACCGTTAAGGTAATAAGTTTTTTGTTTGCTCAATTTAATTAAGTTTCATGTTTGTTCAATTTAATTAAGTTTTTTGTTTGCTCAATTTAATTAAGTTTTTTGTTTGCTCAATTTTTGTTACCATTTTTGGTTTGCTCAATTTTTGTTACCGTTTTTGGTTTGCTCAATTTATTAGTCTTTAGATATAGACACACATGTTTCTTTCGTCTTTCTAATGATCTTTTTTTACAGTAACTAAAGGGAAGCTATGGATGATAGAGATGAATACAAAATCAAAGCACACTCCCCATCTGGAAAAAAAAATATTGATTTATAAAAATTACGAATGCTACTCATGCACATTATCTCAGTCTGAAAATTCTATAAGCTTTTTCTTCCTACAAAATATAGTTACAAAAGTGGTAAAATACAGCGAATGTTTTCTTTAAACAAAAAAATAATTAATAATTTTATGAAAAAATTAAAATTAATTTACCGAACAATATTTTGAGAAAGCAATTATTGATTGTGGAATTTATTACATTAGATGGCGTCTATTACTATGACGTCATTTAGTTGCCTGTGGTGACATCAAGTGGACCGCAAAGAAATAATAACTGAACAGAGAATATATATTCAAGTGGTTGCGGGATTAACTCTTAGTGTTCATTAAAAAGAACCTTGGTAATTCAAGAAATCGATTAAAGGTCTGTGAAATTTAAATGAGTTAATGTCGCATTAGAGCAACTCAAGGACTTTAGGTAATGGACCTCATAATTTTGAACATCGGTTTAAGTTTCTCATTTCCATACTACTTCCTGGGTTCCCAAATTGAACTAAAGGTACGGAAGCCCTTATTATACCACATGACGATTCCTCAGCAAAATCAGAATTATATTTGAACTTCGTCGCCCTTTGATCTGCCATTATATGATGACTCGGATACTATAGTTTCACTCTCCTAACATCCATACTACAGTGCAAAAGGATTTTGAAGCTTAGTTCCATTGCATTCAACCGCCCCATTATTCCGCAAAATGTGTCTTTGACGGAAACAAGAGCAGAATTCGCGACAAAGAAACATCGACGACCACTAAGCATATGATTATGATATACGTAAGCATATGAGCCCTTGATGCCTTTAAGAGATTTCTGGCATTGTATACACCGTATGGGAATTGACTGTTTGGTTTTTAATGCTGCACTGAGAAGCAACACGTGCGCTATTGGCGAAGGAACGTAATTTTGAATATCGGTCAAATGACAAGGACGACACCTAAGTGGACACCTCCCTCTCCGAACTTTCACACCACACCACGGAAAGATTTAGAGTCTTGATAGGTTTAACGTGCATCAGCCCCACTAAACAGCGGATCTGTATTAGTATCGAGACGCGAAACTTCGATTCCAGAAAAACAACGCCGGTTACGTATTCGCGACCATGACCACTATTCTATCGTGGCTTCGTGTAGTCTAGGGCGTCACGTCTCCCGAATGCCTTAGAGGTATTTTATTTTTGACCCATACCTTTTTCATTCTAGCTGCCCTCTCTTGTTTTTGCATATAAAGTTTTATCTAGAAAAGATTCACGATTTCTCGTAAATTAATGAATATTTGACATTGCTTAATTGTACTTGAGCCAATAATGCAATCAAACACCCCTTCAACAGAATTGAATTTCGACGCCCGATCACTAGAATAACAACAATTTGGATTTTTCTAAAACCTAACTTTGATTGATAAGTTGGTTATTTATTAGCATCATATTTAGATCGTTCACGTCACATTTCGAAGCAACAGAAAGGCTATTGAAGACGGGCTTCGTAATTGTAAACCTTAGTCAAAAGACGAGGACCGACATCTGAGCCGACACCCTACTCTCCAAACTTCCATACTATCTCAGAGAAGTACAAGCTATGGTATCGTCCTCGTCACTTGATGGTGGTTCAGAATTACGAGCTCCTTCGCCAATAGCCCTCATATTCCTTCCAAGCGCTACGTTGATAAACTATCTTCACCAACTCAAAGTGAGAACATCCAATCTCAACAGATTTAACGTGCATCAGCCCCATCACACCCTGGGTGTTTAGCAGCATTGGGACTCGAACCCAAAATTCGTCAGAAATAACTCCAACCATCAGCTACACTACAGAAAGCAGTTGGTTTTGCGTGAATTGGAATTACAGTGAAACAGATTATAAAGCATCTCTTTCGGAAGAATTCTAGGTCTAGGTTTTACAAATGTCTAGGAAATAATTCCCAAATGCAGTAATACTTTGCTTTAGACATACGATATGTATTGGTATTCGAATACGGTATTCAAATGTATTGGTGTAGGTATGCGACAGCATTGCAAACGATGGATGTAACAGTCGGAGTGAGTGAGTGGAAGTAGAGGTTTATGGTGTAAGAGCCAAATCTGACTATACTGTTCTTAACAAGGTGTTACTGTGGTCTAGAAATTTGAAAAAAGATAATTTGATAAGAAAGATAGAAAATAGAATAGGATCGCTAGAGTATCCCGGAGACAGGTCTCCCGTGATTACCAAAAACAGTAAACCCCAGAAAGAAAAAGAAAATTATGGTATCTAAGGCTCGTGATGTCTATACATAAAAGGGAATCTCCTGAGGGTTACAATAAGTATGGAGTCATTTTTCTTTTTTAGAGATGAGCTTTCGAAATAGCGTGATAATGAGTTCTGTACTTCAATTATTCCTAGTGATGATGACATCACAACCGAAGTAAAACGTGGTTGTCCCCATACTAAAGCCAAATTCTGATGACTCAAACCTTCAATCTCATTACTCAGTAATTTGAGTAAAGTAACTATACGAATACGGTTTATTGAAACGCCTGAATCAGTTCTGCTTAGCCAGGAATATCATTATACCAGAGCAGCTTGGCTTTGTTACTAAGTGCTCTACAACAACTCAATTACTCAGAATCCTTGAGCGGGTTCAAGATGGTTTCTTAAAAAACCAAGCTATGGGTATGCTTTTTGGGAACGTTGCAAAAACGTTTGATAAAATTTGGCACCATGGCCTCATTTCTAAGATGATGCGATGGAATTTCGGACCAGCTAGTCAAAATTATTCATTCGTACTTCGATTCTAGAAGTTTTCAAGTAAGAGTGGATAATGCAATCTCCTCTCCCCGCCCCATTCTTTCTGGGTACCTCAAGGAAGCCTTTTATCACCAAAGTTATTTAATTTGTATATAAACGATATTCCGAAGGCCGCAAATGTCCGCTTAGCAATGTATGCGGACGACACTGTCATTATGATTGAAAACATCTGCAGTCAAAAAATCACTTCACGATTGCAGAGGTACATCTCTCGTTTTCAGCTTTGGCTCATTGACTGAAAAATTAAAGTTAATGCATTTAAAAGCGCATGCCTCCTCTTTACGAGACAACAGTGCATCGAAAATTTACCTGCTGTCACCATATTCGATCAGCCCGTCCTCCGAGTCATTGAACGTAAGTACTTTGGATTGGTTTTAGACGCCAAATTAAATTTTGCCCTCCATATCCGTTCCCGTTCATCAAAAAGCGGTCGGAATTATTAGAAAACTCACACGCTGGATTTCTCGAAAGAGCAAGCTGGCGATCAGGCACAAGATTCTGCTCTACAAATCCATCCAACGACCAATCATGTTGCAAGCTTCATCCAACTAGCCACAATACACCTCAAAAAATTGTACGTCTTTCAAAATATGCACCTCCGTAAAATTACCAACTGTACCAGGTACGTCCGGAACGAAGTCCTACACAGAGATCTCAAAGTAGAACCAATCCTTGAATTTATCAAAAAACAATACCAAAATTTTTCCTTAAAATTCAACAAACCCTAATGAACTCTCACAAAATCATCCTGCTCACGATACATCACTTCCATGGTCTCAAAGAGGTGGGTGCCAGCTCAGGTGTCGTCCTTGTTATTTGATCGAGGTTCAAAATTACAGGTCCGTCTCCAATAGCCTTCGTGTTGCTTCTAGTGCGACATTAATAAAATCAAATCTAATCTAGTCCATACACTCAAAAAAGACCTAGAGCAGCTTTGAAGCATAATTATCACCACTTTCCAGCACTTAAAAGAATCCGCAGGATTTAATTTAAAATATAAGGGATTGAAACAATTTATTTTTCAAAATTTTCGTTGGACTTCACTTATAATTCCTCACCCTAAAATAAATTGCAACGATGAGCAACCGCGTTTTGCAGTGCGATAATAAATTTCTTCAATTTCTATCCAGTAAACTATTTTCCACATAATTTCATTGGAATTTATTAGTATATTCAGTCTTTATAGCTTCTTTCTCTCCATAGAGGGCAGCTCAAGAAAAAGTTTCTTACCGTTTACTTCTTTCTAATTAACTCTCAACCTCTCGCATTTCCCAATTTTTTTCAAACTAATTCATTCTTCTTTAAAAGACCTACGTGATGCTTGGAATTATTTAATACTGCTAAAAAAATTTTTTAATCAATTCTCTCATCTCTGAAAACCTATGTGGGCTTCAGCTGACGTCACATCGAGTGTGATGCGCTTCTGAAACCATACACCACTCTCTCTCTTCTCTCGGTTCTGAAACCATACCCACTTCTCTCGGCCGTGACTAGTTTTCGTCCAATTGTGTTCGTATTCCTCTGAGAATCAACTCTTTCGGTTGGCGTTTTCTCATCATTGCCATCTTTACAGAGCGTTTTTGTGCTCTTCCTTTTTAAGGCAGAAAATCAATCTTGAGAAACTTTCCCTTTAAATTAAATACTCTCATTCCTAAATTTAGTTTCTCTTAAATATAAAACCCCCGTAACTTCATACCATAGATCAGACCAAAGTAAAACAAAATATAGATGCGGTTACTGATGAACACGATTTCTCACCTGTAGGGGAAAAAAGGTAAAATGTCAAGGCATTCAATCTCTGTCATAAAAGTGGCTGCAAACATTCTGAATACATTTTTTATTTTTTTTTTGCTACAACTATGGACAAAAAAAAAAAAGCTATAAAATCTTTTCTAATCATAGATAAGAATTTTGATTAATTTTTCTTAAGATTGAAACGAATGAAACCAATAATTACAAAATTTTTCCATAGGATGTATTAATAAAATCAATACTATTTCAGAATTCTTCATTTCTAATACATGATAATTTTAAGTATTAATAATTAGACATATATAATGTATACAGTATATTTATTTTTCATAGTAAATTGTGTTTGCATTTGATGGTGTTATTGTTGGAAACAAATGTTATTAGAAATTTTTCAATGTTTCAACAAAACTGACTATAGAGAATCTTTGTTTGCTGTGAAAAAACTTCTTATTAGGTTCTGCAAATGGTTCACAGTAAAAAAGTTTGATTGCATACTGTATTTAGAATAATCTTGAGCAAACTCGTGATATAAATTTCATGGAATTGTTCCATATTATAAAAACTAATGAGATTACTTATATTTTCAGGTAATAATGAAAACTGTGATTTGCTCACGGAGATCTTTTTATTTTCCTTCTCTCCAATCACATATAATTATACAGATATCTCAGACAACAATGGACTTTTATGTTTAGCAAACAGAATTTTTCTCGTCTCTTTTTTCGTTTTGTGCATGTCATTAGAGTTACAAATTATCGGAAAATCGTATTAAATTTAAGAGGAATGAGGACTTTCAATTGTATCAAGAAAAAAATATTTGTATTCAAAATTTAATATTTAAAAGATGTGATTTCAATGTAATAAATTTCACATACAACTGAAACTTTTCCATTTTTTATTACATGATAATATATTAAGATATAATGTGAGAAATATTCGAATTTATATAAAAAAATTTATTCATATACTCACAAAAATCTTTGATCTCATAGGAATAACATTGGATACAATGTGTGCATGTCTGTCATTTCAAAAAGAGACATTGAAGTCAACACACTACAACACTACATATTGATTAATTTCAGACATTTTACCAATATTTTGCATTGTAACAAGATAAATATCCTTGACAATGATATTTAACTGAATCATTCAATGTACTGATAGCTATCCAATAGATATATAATGTATATACATAAGAGTTATGTCTACAGAAACTTAATAGATGAAACATTTGACCATACTCTCAAACCATTTTCAGCATTCATTCTTTTTCTCAAAATACTGTGAAAATCTATTCAAGGTTTGAACACTTCTCTCTATAAGTATGATGAATAAATAAATTTAACACTTGTTAAGAAAATCACTAAAGAGAAAATTACATAAAACACATAAAATAAAGCACACCAAATAAAGCTAAAGTATTTGGGTTTTAATAAGATAAGAAAAGAGACAAAGTGAGCCATTCTTCTTAAGTAATGCAAACAAAAAATGTTTCTTACATTAAACGGTAGTGAAAAAATTACTTGCACTTTCAAACATTTTAAAAAATAGCAAAATATTAAAACAAACGAAATCAGGAAAGTATAAGATTTTTAAAAGTTTTCACACAACATACATTTTAGATTTCTAAGACCTAAACTTCTATCACCATTGTATCAATATCCATTTTATACTTTTAACATTACAACACACAGAGTGCAGTATGTATTTTAAAATGGAAACAAAATATAAGCCACACACAAATATCACTTAACTACAAAAAAAAAGTACAACAATTTAATAACATCACTTAAATGAATAAGTTTTAAGACATAAATCCTATGTCTATTTTTTTACAAATATTTTATCACTAACACATAGTTATACAAACATACATAAGAAGCTTTTTATATGTTTCTTTAATTATACAAATGACTTTTTTACACTCATCATACTGGTTACAGGAAAATGATTTTCCTTAGCAATAAAAATTAATTCATGAAAGACAAAATCAACCAAAACACACCAGTTTAAAACAAAAGTTTTGTAACACATATATTCTTTATCATGTGGACAATCATTCAAACTACAATATACATCGTTTTGTAAAGCATTGTAGACTTTGGCTTTATTTACACAAAAATAACAAAAATCAAATCCTAAAACTTAATACACAATTATGACAACAATGCGTATCAAAGCAAATTATATAGGATAATTTAGAAATATATATTAATTACACAATCACATTTTTAGCCATATGATACAAACAAATAAATGTACAGCAGAAATACTATAAATGTATATCCAATAATTGGCTTTCTATTCCTTCTTTAAAAACAGATCATTCTTTCTTCCAAAACGACAACAGCTTTTATCCTTATCTGTGATCAGATACGGAGCAGGGCATCTTCGACGAAGCCGAGCAAACTGTATCCCAACTTCTTTACGTATCTTCTCCACACTGCGTCCTTCAACGTTCTTCATCCTCAGAAACTTAGCATTGCTAAAATTATACAGCTCACTTGTCAAAATCTTATTAAATGTACTTAATGTTTTTAATCCATTATTCTCACGAACCCGAGAGCCTTTCTTGGCATGCAGTTGGTTTAATGTTGACGGTATGCTGCTTTTTTTCACACGAAAGTACCCATCTGGATTGCAGTTATGAGATCTAAGCTGAAGCACACGGCATTCTTCACAGCATGGAGGATTTTTCTTTTTTGCTTGACGCCGAGCTGCAAGGCCTAAACCTGAAGCAGTGCCATCTCTGACTAGAGTACCACTTTCTGGGGACTGGTTTGGAGTATTACGTCTTCTGGTACTTGACTCATCACTGGGTGCATTTCCTGATTCATTTGATAATTGTGCTGCATCAGGTGCTGAATCTTGGCTATCAGAAGGGTTGTTATCAGATGAATTATTCTGTGGAGGAACAGAGTTACCTGGATTTATGTTTACGTTGACTCGAGCAGCACGATGGAGAAACCGAGGCAGCTCATAATGGTGAAAGAAAAAGACCATTGAATGCTAAAAAAGATATTTCATTATGTGTCACTATTTTATATTACTTATCAAGGAATTTTTTAAGAAGAAATTACAAATTTTTTTCAGAAAATCACAAAATGAAGTTAAAGTTTCTTCAATTTATTGCTTATTTAAGCCAGTATATTTATTTGAAAAAAAGATGATAATGTCAGAAAAGTTTTGAATCATGCAGCAAATTAGTAGGAAATTTAAAACATCAATTCTCAATTAATCATTTTTCTGCTTTTATATAGCTATTGCTAAGAAATTGACATAACTTAATTAAACCTATTCAAAGACTGCAAATTCTAAGATAGCACAAATACACGAATTAAGACATTATCATTAATTGAAGATTTTTTAATGATAGTGCTTAAAATTATAAAACCCGTTTTACATTAATTATAATTATAGCCATGCTTAAGAAATTGGACTGCATTTTTCAAGTAACACAATCTCACTTGCAGATTATACTTCAAAATAGTTTCACGAATTGTATAAACCATGATAAAATATATAATTCCTAGAATAAATAATTGCATATAATGCATTTGTTAATGACACCTTCACTCCTTATTTTTTTATTATTGAAAAATCAAACCATATGTATTGGATAAAAATTAATAATTTTCTTACATGTAAGTACATTTAAAAGAACAATGATAAATATGCAATATTTTATTATATGAAAAAGCACTCACAAAAGTAAATAACCATGATGTCATCAACGTCAATGGCCAATAAACTCCACCAAATTTATAGTTGTAAGCATAGAACAGAAAATGATACAAGAAGAAAAACCTGAAGAAAAAAATTAATTCAATAGGATTTGAAAACCTACAATACAATGTTGAATTTGTAACATAAAGAGAGATAACATTTAAACAAAACTCTTCTTAAAAAAAGACAGATTAGGACATGCCTTATATTTCTGCAGATAAGACAATAGTTTAATCATAAAAATGATGCAAAAACCCAGAATTATCTTATTAGACAGATACAAAAAAGAATTATATTGAATATTACATAAATTAAATCCAATATAAAGCAAAACAAATCACTCACCAATGTATTTAAACTCTTGAAAAATTCTCACTTTCATCATATAAGTACATCCTCATTTTCATTAAGTACAAAAATGTATGTTTCATCATAAGTATCACATAACAAATAGTCCTCAGTGCCATCCAAGGCATAAGAAATCTCACAATCTTTAAGAGATCTGATCACACTCTTCAACTATTTCCCAAGACTTGATAGCAAAATCACACGGTGCATCGAGTGATATAGCCCACATAGCTCCACCTTTTATATATCAATTTTCACTATTCATCAATCAGTTGTTCCATTGTTTCTACATATGGTCTTTGAATGATTTATTCAGAGAGAAATCTAAAATTTGTAACATCAGAGTTAAATCATCCAATCTTAGTATTGTTCTGTACTAAGCACAATTTTTTGGTGCTCTGTTACATAACTGCGAAATATATCCCACACAAACAAACTTAGTAGATTTTGTACAGCATCTGCTCATCTCTGTCTCACATTTTCCATCCACAATTTTACACCCTCTTCATCCATCCATCCTGTTTCATAAAAATGTATGAAAATGCCTGAAAGGGAATTTTATTTTAGGAGTAGTTTTCTTCTTGAAAATGCCCATTTAATTCTGTTTCATCCACCATGCATATTAATACTGTAAATTTGGTCATTTCTTGGAAATTGAACAATTTTTACACTGTTTCTTCCACCGTTCTACTGTTTATCATGTCAAAGTTCAGCAGAGTTTCATCCATACTTCTAGTATCAGGTAATGGAAAGTTGTACTTTTGTCTCATACCAATAACAAAAGTAAAAACTTGTGACTTTATAATCAAGATCTTGTGGTAATATTGCACAATTGTTGTTTCTATTTGAGAAATGATTGCACCAACCTACTGTTGCTTTAAATCATTTGCCTTGTTCTAGATTGGCCTGTGCCTACTTCAATACACAAGTCCTAATCATATTTTTTATAACATTACAATTTGGCCTCTGTTCTAGTACCCATTCTGCAACATTGTTTAAATTTGGCCAGCAAGCTATTCCTCTTCTCATAGAATGTTTTTAAATTGGGATTTTTTATAACCTTTTTTTTTTCTTTCTCCAATCTCTTACATTGAAAGTTTTTACTGCAGTTCAGTTGTTCGATTCTTTAGTCTGTTTTATGACTTTTAAATTAAAGCTTGCTTCATATTTCTTCTTTTCATTGGTTCTATGGTTAGGTGTACACTTCACAACTCTTATGCTGATCATACTTATAATACAAATTGCTTGAATATACAGCACATCCTTTATATAAAACTTGTTAGAGGTACATATGAGTTTGTGATTCAACATATATTTCTAAAGACACTACTGCCAGATGCAAGAAAATAAAACTTGTTCCATATGATGATCACTGATTTTAACTAAATTCATACTTATCTGAAGGTCATCTTATCTTAGGAAATATATGGTACATGTATTTATACAGGTTACAATACATAAAAACTAAATTTTGTTTGAATCCCTCCCCCAATTTTTGAATTTAAAAAATAAGTAATTTGCAATTACAAATAATCTAACAATATTTTTTGAAAATTCTCTACATATATTACACCCTTTATGAACATTTATATAATAAAAGTATGAGCTGCCACAAAAGTAAACATTAAATGTTATTCTAGAACAGTTTGTAATTCAAAGAAAAGGATTCGAAGAAGAAATGTTATTTAATAGCAAAATTTTGAGAAATAATTGAACAAATCAAAATAATAAAATATTTGAACACATATTTCATAGTTATCTGTTATTTACATATTGTTAGATTCTATTACCAAAACTTCAAAGACAAAAAAAAAAAAAAACTAGATTATTCATGTACTATTCTTCTTAAAAACACTGCTGAAAGCATGTAACTCTTAGAATGAAAGAAAAAGAAATAGATACATACTTGTACCAATGTCTCTTAGACAAGACAGATTGACAGCAAACAGCATCATACAAATCTGCAAACCAAACAATCACAATAATATGAAGTGCAATGGATCGATCATGAAAGAAATCAGACATGACAGCTTCCATACCTAAAAGAAATCACATATCTCAGTCAGGGTACATCTCTAACTCATGTGTGAGTAATTTTAAAACAAAACATAATTATCAAATTCAAATTTAAATATATGCTCTGCCAGAAGCAGCATAAAATATTTAAATTTACTTTAAACGTAACTCAACCTTTTTATCCAAAATCAAATAAAATTTTGCTTTGAATCAACATAAAAATGTGGTTACATTCAAAATCTTTCATATTTATTATGTTACATAATTAATATTTTATTTACTTGTATAAATCTTTTTTTTTTATTTAACTACTTTAATATAAACTATGCAAATTAAAGTAAAATGCATGCAAAAATTTGGTTTGCTAATATTGCAGTAAAATTTACATTTCAATAAAAAAAAATTGTTGATTAGTATCAATAATTGTGTCTATGTGCAGTTACTTAGATTAAAATTAAATTATAAAATACAAAAATTTATAAGAATATATATATAATTATGAAAAAAAAATTATATAAATTTATAAAATTAACCTTATTCTATTACTTTATTAATTTATAATGCAAAAGCTTAAAAAAGCTACATAACATTCAGACAACACAAAAAAATTTCATTAATAAAACTGTATGTAGAATAAGTTTTTTTCATAATTTTAAATAAAGATAATAACATATTATGTACTTAATTATTATTATCATCATTAAGTAAAAAATAATATAATTGAATTACTGGAAATTTTTGATAACCATTTTATTGAAGACTTCAATTAAATAATGTGACTCAGGTTTTAAACACTTTACCATCTAAAAAGCTATACACAATTGTTAACATAAATTTGTATGCTTATAACACATGTGTCTATTTATTATACTAATTGTTAAAATTTAGGAGCATTCAATAAATGAAGAATTTTTCATTTTAACATTTTCAGTTAGAAATCTGTTTTGCAATAAAGTATAAAGACAAAAATATGATATTTTACACAGGGTATAAATTGACCAATCCGAAGTGAAATAAATAGTATATTAAAATACACTATTTTCTAAATGTGGTGAAGACAAAATCTTCAGCTTTATATATGTATAATTTTTTTTCTGTTTGAAAAACTGTTCAGAATTACAGTTTCACTCCTTAAAGATAAGCTAAGATAACCTTAAGGCATCTTACACTAAACTAAGTTTTTCAAACAGCTCACATTAATGTTCAAATCCATTGTTTTTTAAATGCTTCATAGAATTTAGGGTTCATGAATTTTCAACTACTTATTATTATTCATTTATAGAATTTTACATTTATTACACTACGTAAATATGATGTCATACTTCCCACAAAAATTTTTTTTTAGATATACATGGCATTCTCTGGGACTTTTTCAGCATTTATTTGATTACAACAAATCTAATCTTTGGTAGAAAATGTGATAACAAAAAACAATAACTTTACCAACTAATGCCAAAATGACTGTGAGTACAGGAGCACCTGATGTTGGCAATAAATTTCGAGGCCATATAACATCAAAGAAATTGGCTGAAAAAAATTAGAAAAATTATTAAATTAAAGCTAACTATAAGTTCACATGTTACATGTAAAAGCTAATATCTTCTAATGAAAAATATATAATCTGCTAATACATAATGATTCAAGAATTTAACTTTAAGAATTGAAAGAAATCTTTAAAATTAGACCCAATCCTATTTACTTAACTTAAAAATGTATATTTTAATTGAAAAAAGAAACAAAATACAAAATCATAAACAAAAAAAATGAGAAAGATATTTATTAAGTTGTATTACTATTCTTAATTCACACTTGTTTATTATCTCTACAAAAACACATATTTTTTTAAACAGTTTCTACTCTAACACAGAACATGAATAAGAATTATGACTTAAAATAATTAAAAAAATATAAACATCTGAAATCTTTCATTTAAGTAACTTACTATATAAAAAAATGCGTAGAATTTTTTTCATCTTTAATTTGTTAATGAAAAAAAATTATTATTATTCTCATACATAGTTATGTACTAGTGCTAACTTTAATATATGTGTCGAAAATAACTTAATAGAATTTAAAAGTTTTATAATTAAGGTTTTTTTGTAACTTTTTAATTACTTGTTTAATTTTATATCACTTGTATAAAAATTAATAATATAATTGTGTAATCTCATATAAATCTGTTTAATATGTTCTATTTGAATTAAATGTGATAACAAATCATTTGTAAGATTAATTCAAGTCTTGTTTTGATACATCTTATATAAAAAATAAAGTTCTTTCTTTTAAAAAACTGCAATAAATTACTCAAAATTGCTAAAAATTTAATGTTTTAAAGAACAAGTTAAATGCACTGTATTGACACATAAAACACATAAATTCTCAGTAATCTTGAATTGCAAGTTTATATTGAGAATTTTTTTTAAAAAAAATCATTATGTTTTTAAACAGAATACTATGATAAGTTTTAACATTAAATGGAAAGAAAATTCATAAATAGATGTATGCTAAAACTTAGGATATTAAATCACTTGAAAAATATTTTGAATACATTTTTAAAAGTTCTTGTTCTCATTCATTTTAATTATTTTTCACATTCACTAATTCAGAAATCTTTTTATTCTTCAATATTATTTGAATATTTTCTCTCCTCCCCCTTCAATATACTTATTGCCAGGCTCATTCAATAAGTCCTAAGAAAATTCAAGACATGAGGCTCATATCATCAAAAATGGTTTATATTCAGTAAGCATTATGGCTCACTAGACAGCTGTCTCAGTTATTTCTATTGCATGGTTTCATTTTAATTGTCGACTGAAGCAAGATACATATGTCACTTACTTATAACTGTATGTTTAAAAAGCTTAACATCGAAAGAGATCACAGCCAAGTAGGATGAAGTTCATGTCACATCTACTCCCGCATTTGCAACTATTAACGATTCAGTAAATGAGTTCAAACATGGCCATACATCCACAAAAGGTGCACGTCATTCAGAACACCCAGTGAAAGTGAGTATTCCCATAATGACTGATATGGTTTTGAATGATCAACAAATCAAAGTATGCAAAATAGTTGAGGCCGCTGGCACAACACAAGGTATAGTGTTTTCAATTTTACATGAAAAATTGGATGTGAAAAAGATCTTGGCAAGATGGGTGCCATGCTTGCTCTCAGTGGAAAATAAATGCAATCATGTGGTTGACTTTACGGCTATTTGGTCCGTTTTTATCACAATCCTGATGAGTTTCTACATTGATACATAATTGTGGACAAAACGTGAATACGCTACTACAGTCAAGACAAAAAGGAACAATCAAAAACAGTGAGTTTTATAAACAAATAGGCTTCAAAGAAAGTAAAGACAGTAAAATTGGCTGAAAGATGATAGCCACAGTTTTTAGGAATGCATGCAGAATCATCTACACCAATTACTTAGAAAATGGAAAAACAATAACTGGAGAGTATTATGCTTCATTATTGCATTGATTGAGCAAAGAAATCAAGAAAAAACGTCCTCATTTGAATGAAAAAAATATCCTCTTCCATCAAGACAATGCACAGGCACAGAAGTTCAGATGGCCAAAATCATGGAATTCAAGTTCGAATTATTACAACATCCACTGTATTCACCAGATTTGGCTCCCAGTGATTTTTTTATTTATTTCCAAACTTTAAAGAATGGCTCAGCTGACAATGATTCACATCAAACAAAAAGGCCATCACCTAAACAGATGTCTATTTTGAAGACCTACCAAAATCTTACTTTTTAGGTTGCTTTAAAAAATTGGAGAAACACTTGGAAAAGTGTATAGAGCTAAAAGTAGATTATGCTGAAAAATTTTTTTAAAAAAAATCTACCTATTTTCTGCCTTTTTCTAAGGACTTATTGAATGACCCTCGTATATAAAATATTTCTGTGAGTATAGCTAAGTTTCTTACATAATAGTTTATTTAAAAATGTGCAAAACATAAAGATGCTGTGCATAACAATTTATAATTTACTTGCTATAACTGATTTGTTCAATAACTCAAAATTTGAATAAAATATCTTCAAAAATTTATCAATGTATTCACAAAATTAAAAAATTTTGAAGCATTTTTTTTTCTTCTTCATTTTGCATAAATTGTATGCTTATTGCATATCAATGGAACACTGAAAATAAAACTATACCATTATCCCATAGACACTCCACTTTTAACATAGACATGTATATATATACATAAAAAAAGATGTTCAATTTACACAAATTCATTCATCACAGAAACATCACTAAACACATACAATCAGCAATTTAAAATCTACATGGGAATTAGTATATTATGTAATTATACAAAAGACAAAGTTATTATACTGCATATCATTCACTTAAAATGAAAATATTTTATACAGCATGCAAATAATCAGTGAATCTGTATAACTCATATTGACGTTAGCTATACGACCAATTTTAAAAATATTAAAGATATATCAAAAAAAAAAAATTATCAGTAGTTCTATATAATATCAAAGACAGAAAAAAAAAATTAGTTCACTACCAAAAATCACATTTAAATGTTTGGTGCTCCACATTTAATATATAATTTTTCTAGATAAACAGACAAAGAATTTTTTCAAAGCTCCATAATAAAAAATTTTGGTTTTCAAAAATTTGTCAATGCATTTTCATGCACTTTTAAAATAATCCAAATAAAAATTTGTCTAGAAAGCTTGAGAACCATGCTGATGGTTAAAAATGCATCATTATTGACAAAAATCAGCTGAGGTCGAAACCTAAACTCTTACATTAAGAGTTAATAAGCATCTTGTAAAACTATACAAAAATTGCCCAAAATATAACTTTGTGATTTCCAACTAGTTCTACCCTAATAAAAAAACAATATATTAAGATAATTGTTCATACATCGTCTTTCCAATGATGTGATAATATGATGCATCCAGAACCCTGCAAATGAAAGAGAACACTGAGTCATCAATCAGCTGTGAATTTCAAAAGAAAAATATTAGAAAACTTGTAAGTAGCTTAAAGTGCAGGCTGCTCTTTCCCAATTATGCAAATATTTAAACACAATCTAAAGAAGGTTATTTACAAGATACTATGTAGTTAACACCACCTTATTCAAAGCTCATTACCAAATTAGTAATAAAAAAAAATAGTGTTAAAATTTTTTATACAAAACCTATTGCAAAATTAGAAGGAAGAATGCATAAAAAGTATTGCAAAACTGGATACATAATTGATCTAATTCAATTCTTAAACAAGTAAAACCCCTTTAGTACATAAATTCCCCTCAAAAAATGGTACCATTTTCTAGTGAAACTGCTCAGGGGTAATTGGTTTACTTTTTAATATCCTTACACTCGAAAGCAACGAGGGATACTGCAATAGACCTCATAATTTTGAGCCTCATTTAAGTAATGAGGATGATAGTTGAGATGGCACTCTTCTCTCCAAACTTACACACACCAATGGGATGACTTTGAGCCAAGACAGATTCAACATGCATCAGCCCCATAACACAAATGGTCTTCAGTAGCATCTAAACTTAAACTCGCAACTCATCAGAAACAACAACAAGCTTGTCCACTCTGCAACCACAACTACATTGAAGAGGGTTGAAAGAAGTAACCCTCTATTTCAATTATAATTAACAGGAACACATTAAATCAATTGCTTGCAAATTAAAGCAAATCTAGATTTGCTCAGTTGTAATTAACAGGTACACATAAAATCAATTTACTCAACAATGAGGAATAATAATTAGAAGTTACATTTCAGGTTCACTTCTTTAAGAAAAAATATTGATCGAGGTATAGCGTTCAGTTACGTATTCATCTTCACATCTATTTCGAATTATCTAGATTTTACTTTTTAAGCTATTTTAGTAACAAACTCAGATCAAATTGTACAAGAAATATAACTAGATTAACAACAATTAGATCAACTTAACGTTTTCCATTATGCAAAAATTTTGTCATCCGATTACTACATTCTGTATGCTATCAAACTAACTAAATTTTGCAAATAGATATTATTAACTCTGGCATTGAATGAACTCAATGCATCAACAAGCATTAATAAAAATTTTGTTAAGCATTCAGGGTTCTTGTGCAATCATTTTTGTGGAATATTTGTTGGGAGATGAATTGATTGTGTATTATGATCACATGTTCAAAACAAGGAAGATTTGTTATGACTGTCAAAGGGTTAATCACTCAAGTAACAAAATATTTCTCTTATTTCTAGATGGTTCTGATTATGTAATAAAACCAGTCACACCACAAATGATATTTCACAGAATTTTAGATGTATTGATAATGAAAATACATCAATTAATATAAAATATCTCTATCATTTGCCACTTCACCTTCCCAGTCTTGCTGATATTTAGCATTTTTGCACGAGATATTGAAAACTATTTTATCCTTCTCTCAATGAAGTATTGTTATATATACAAAACAGAACATTTTAGCAGTTTTATTTAGTTCAATATTTCATTTAAATTAACACTATATAACTTTTATTTGCCATTTTATATCACATTTATTAAGAATTTTCCTGTAATCTAGCATGCTTTAGACTAATTATGTCTGCAGTTACTAAGCAATGCAGTATAAATCTTTTCCATCTCAGTAGCATTGATTGAAAGAAGTCCAATTCCATTTACAACAAGTTAATTAAAAATACTATCAAAATTTTATTATTTTCTTAAATACATTTAAGAGACAAATTATAATGTGAATCAACTTCACTATTAAGTATCACATAATTTTAATAAATTATTAAAAATCAATGACAACTACAAATACTATCATAATAAATGCAGCGTAAAAAGTGATTTATCATTTGTCAGTTATTAATGAATAAGTATTCAATTTCCATTACTGCATTTGTACAAAACCCACACAAAATATTGATTCAGATATTAAATTAATTATAAAAATTGTTCTTCAAAATGCATATTTCACACTTCAATCTAACAAACTATTTCAATTATATTAAAAGAGTTATAATTTTAAAATGAAAAATACATCAAATATGATTACAAGGACTGATTGCCTTCATATATAAATATTATATATTTTACAATAAGTTGTGTGAATTAAATGTGTTATCCAATACATTCTACAGAACAATTTATACTTTAAACTAAACTACTTTTCTATTATTTTAATATATATAATTTAATACAACACCTAAACACATGTAGCATAACCTGATGTTTAATATTTTAAATTTCTATCAACAAAAATATTAATTGTAATTTTAATTTAAATGACATTTAAATAAAAACAAAACTTGCCCTTCTATCTTTCCTTTCAATATTTTAATACTTGCCAACAATACATTATCATATCCTAGAAATTGTTCAAAAGGAATCTGTTAAAAGAACCTCCAAAACAAGTGTTCTCTTCTGGATCTAAGAGGGGGGAAAGGAAACAAAGATGATTAAGAACATTTAAGAAAATGCTAAAAAAATCCATAATATATTGCATTTTTTCCAAGGTTTCAGCCTTTGCAAGTTATCTCACAAAAACATTACACTTCAATGATGGATTTATTACATTAAATCATAGAACAAAATATCCATTAGGTTTGTCAGTTTTAGTAAATTAAAAAAAATGTATTCATAGTTTTACATATAATAAAAAATTGTTAAAACTGATAGCAACACTATATTTTCCATAGTTAAAAATATAACAGAAAGATAAATATTCATTGGAAATAAAAAGAAAATTGAGAGATTAAGAATTAGTAATCACATACAAAATAATAAAATTGAAAAGAGAAATAATAACTTTTA
>BMAW01030270.1:0-19935 GCA_019974015.1 Nephila pilipes | reverse complement strand
AATTCATGTAAGTTTTTATCATGTCTAAACAAGCATATAAAGCCATGCATGCAGAATGTTCACCTGAAATCCAATCAGTATTCAAAAATCACATTTTGATAATCACTACAGTCCCGTCTTAATAACAGTTCACATTTTACTGTATGTTTGATAGAATCAGATATTATTTACTTGAAAAATCTCTCACCAATACTATCACTTCTACTAAATTATACAATTGTAGGATCTACTCATTGATATGGTCCCTTTGCAGGAATTTATTCGGTTCCATAAATTCTACTTCTTTCACGAAAGCTGTTCTCTAATTTTATGCAAATAGACAATAAACTGCATCTCAAGTTTTTCAATACTTACTTGATAAGCAATCAAGAAAGAGATAAGAATAGATTTTAAAAAGATATTGAGTTCATAGTAGTATAGGAAATGTTAAACTGTTTGGTAGAGGCTGATATTGAGAAATTAAGTCAAGATATGTTACACTTCTACTGTAGTATACAGCCATCTCATCTCCATTATTTATAATTAAAATACTCAGTTCACTTCAAATAGAAACTTTGTTATTCATAGAGTTGTAAACTTCATGGATAAAAGGATTTAATTCTAAATCTGGTTTCTAGTTAATCTTTATCAGATTGATTGTTATTAATGTTACACTTGGAAACAACACACATTATTATAAGTTTGAACAAGAATGACACCTGAGCTGGCCTCCTCCAAACTTCCACATCACACCTTGGGAGGACTTGGAGACTCAACAAATTTGTATATCAGCCCAATAATACAAATATTAGAAAGTAGCATCAGCTTTGAACCCACACATTCAACAGAAAAGTGCCTGCCACAAGCTCAGTGACAATGACATGGCTACCACAGCCTAATTTTGGAAACTGACAACCATTGGACATCCAAAGATTTAAAGAGTAAGATATTCTCAAAGCATGCTTCATTTTGAAAAATGGAAAAATTATAATTTTCATGATAGCCAGCTGTAAATCAAATTGTTAAATTTACAAAATAATCATAAAAATATTAATTGATGTATCAACTATATTCCATAGTATTATACAAGAAAAAGTTACAACCTTTCTTCACAAAAGCAATGTTTTCTTTATAAAATATGAATAAGATTTTAAATAAATGCTTCATATATTAGAAACAAAAATTCTGATAATGTATTGACTAATTCATACATAATATCTTTCCAGACAAATGTTTCAAAAAATTATTCTGAAAAAAAATTGAGCAATAAGGTGGATTACAAATTTGGAATCTCTATTGCACCATTGCAAAAAAGTTTTGGCTTTCCTAAAACAATATCATTAGACAGGATAACTATATCAGCTATTGGATCATTTAAGTACAAATTTAAGATATTTCAATTAATACAGCAGTTAGAAAAGAATCAATGAATAAGGTTTTAACTATGAATACTAACATTTTAGGGATTAGTTAAAATGATTTGAGAAGAAATAAATGGAAATATAACTTTATAACCAAAAAAAACAAATGAGAAAGAAAAAAATAAAAGCATTAACAAAAGGAGATAATTTGAGCTATTAAGAATTGGAAAATGCCCTACAATTTCTAACATTAGAATTCAAAACTTCTAGATCAAAGGGACCAAAATATCATAATAATAACACAATAAGGCCAAGCATTTTCAACTCAATACTAAAATTCAAAATATAAAAACTTAACTAAAAATAATTCAATCAACAATTTTAAAAATTCAATACTCTAATTTGTTTTTGAAAACAAAAAAATCATAAACAGATCACTTCAGAACACTTTAATGGCTGAAGATCCTAAAAAAATATATAGTTATGGTATAAATATATCATGCTGTATTTAATTATATTGAGTTGAATTTCAATAAAAAAGTATTCACTAATATAATTCCTCATTCATTTTCAGAATGTTATAGATAAAATTATAAAAATTCGTGAGACAAAGTACTTTTATATTATATTTCAGAATGATAAACAATCATTCTGCTCTTCAATACCAAATGAAAGATTGAGTAACATTCAAGAATAACAGTGCTGCATCACACATAAATTAAGAATAGAATAAAAGAATAGAGTAACAAATTATAGAAAATTATTATCTACAAATGAAGTTATTAATAGAATGAATAATTATATAATATATAATACCACAAGTATTTCACTGAAAATAAAACTTACTTTTGTCTATAAAGATATTTCAATTTAAATAACTACTCAATGAATATTGAATATTTTCTAGATTTACAGAATCTCATTTTCCAATTTAGAAAATACTTGAGAAATTTTTAAACTGAATTTTAAGTTCTATAAATTTTGCTCAATCAAGATCAGCAATTAACTCAAGCTTTTATATGTACATATAAAAATAAACCACTTTCGAGGAAAAGTTATTCTTATAAAATAATTCATTCAGCATTCAAGTCAAAATTTTTAAAATTATTGTATATAATCCCTCCTTCTTTGTTAAATAAATAATTAAAAATATATTGCATAAAACAATCTTTAAGCAATTAAGCATCAAACTCCACCGACAATAAATATTTGATGATGAGGTGTCATAATAATGTGAAATTGTCAATGTCTGAAAAGAAATAAATTATAAGTATTCTAGCAAACATTATAACAGTTCGATTCATACAGCAAAATAAAATCTCTCTCATATAGGAGGCTGGCAGATGATGGGGATAAACAGGATAACATAGTAAATATTTATCATGTTATCCTGCAGTACCAAATTTTAAATGTTTATAACAAAAATGGCTGGATAAATTCATACTGCTTTACCAAATAAACTATTTAACTAGATATTCATTTAAGAGTCACAAGTTTCCCCTCAAGTCATAATCAACACTTACAAATAAGGTCCACACTCTTTTAACCTTTTGACAGATGGGAGAAACTTTTGCTCTTGTTATGGGCAGTATTGCAACCAATACAGAAAATAGCAGCTTTTCCTTCATCATCACCCAATTCTTATCACACCAAAACTGGTGTGAGGCCCTGGCTACATGTCATTTAATCTGGTCTCACACTATCTCCTGGACATTTCCTTGACTTGACCATCAAATATCTCTCTTCTACAGTCATACAGTGCAGTGACTCTTGGTCTTCTTTCTCTTCAATCTGGCACCCATGCCAGCACAATATTGCGTGTTATCACTTGATGGCATTGTAATCCCATCCATGTTCAGTGTTGTTTTAATTTATTTGGAAATAGGTTTGGGAAAGGTTTTACTATACAATTCCAGGTGAAATTTTATTTGGCCAATATATTTCAAAGTCTTTTCTGAGACAATGAAAAACCCATTTAATTTCTGTTCTTGTGATTTAGAAATTCAACCCTCATTTCCATGAAGAGAATGTGTTCCATTGAACCACATATAATTTGAGTTCAATGCTTATATTTGAAACTTTCCAAATTTATATTGTTCAAGAATGATGTTGAGCTTTTCTAATTCTAGTTTTATTTATTTATCTGTGTCTTTTTATCAATGTAACTCAAGGTATAAAAACAATCTATCTCTTCAACTCTGTTTTGGTTATTAAAAGTGAATCCTTACCTTTCTATTTTCATTACTTTTGTTTTGTTTCATTTATTTTAAAACCACTTGTGTTTAGCAATATCCTGCAATCTCTGTTTTTCTTATAGCAAACAAAATTTGATATAATATCATCAACAAAGTCAAAGATCTTTCAGAGCAGTTTGATATCCCTATATACCACCTCTTTTTAATCTATCACATTATCAATCTATTACAAAATGAAAAACATTCAGAAGGACACATCTCTGCTACTCCAGTTTTGATGTCAAATGTCTCCGATGGGTGCCATTTACAATAATCTGGTACTCTCACAAAACAGATTTCTATAGTAACTCTTCCTCAGTTTTCTAAAAATATAAATCACTGTTCTTCTGAGAATACTGCGTAGACAGCTTGCCTCTGCTTTTAAATAATAGTTTTTAAAAATTATTTTCAGTCATAATATAATATTTTACAAATTCAAACTTCTTAAGCAATTTGATAAATGGTAAATATAAATAGCAATTTATAAATATTTGACTTAACACCCTGTATTATACTTTTACACTTTTCTTAAATTTAATTCACATCATTTTCTATCTAAAAATCTTGTGCACACTATGCTTAAAACATGGAATTATATTCACCTTGCAACACATTCATTTTCAGAATTATCTAGATTTTTAAGCTATTTTAGTAACAAACTCAGATCAAATTGTACAAGAAATATAACTAGATTAACAACAATTAGATCAACTTAGCGTTTTCCCATTATGCAATTATGTCATCCGTTACTACATTCTGTATGCTATCAAACTAACTAAATTTTGCAAATAGATATTACTTGCAACTCATTGGCAGATGAACTCAATGCATCAACAAGCATTAATAAAATTTTGTTAAGCATTCAGGGTCTTGTCAATCATTTTGATTGGAATATTTGTTGGGAGATGAATTGATTGTGTGCATTATGATGCACTGTTCAAAACAAGGAAGATTTGTTTGTGATCAAAGGGTTAATCCTACAGTAACAAAATATTTCTCTTATTTCTAGATGTTCTGATTATGTAATAAAAAGTCACACCACAAATGATATTTCACAGAATTTTTAGACAGTATTAATGAAAGGCTACATCAATTAATATAAAATACCATCTCTATCATTTGCCCTACCTTCCCAGTCTTGTAGTATTGCAGCATTTTACACTGGCAAGATATTGAAAACTATTTTATCCTTCTACTCTGAAGTAATATTAGTTATTACAAAAAAGAACATTTTGCAGTTTTATTTAGTTCAATATTTTATTTAAATTAACACAATATATAACTTATTATTTGCCATTTAAATACACATTATTATTAGAATTTTCCTGTAATCTAGCAATGCTTTAGACTAATTAATGTCTAGTTACTAAAACAATGCAGTATAAATCTTTTCCATCTCAGTAGCATGTGATTGAAAGAAGTCCAATTCCATTTCAACAGATTCAATTAAAAATACTATCAAAATTTTATTATTTATCTTCATCATTTAAGAGACAAATTATAATGTATGAATCAACTTCACTATTAAGTATCACATAATTTTAATAAATTATTAAAAATCAATGACAACTCAAATACTATCATAATAAATGCAGCAGTAAAAGTGATTTATCATTTGTCCAGTTATTAATGAATAGATATTCAATTTCCATTACTGCATTGTCATAAACCCTACAAAATATTGATTCAGAATGATTCAAATTAATTATAAAAATTTGTTCTTCAAAATGCATATTTCACCTTCAATCTAACAAATGTTTAATTTTCAATTTATATTAAAAGAGTTATAATTTTAAATAAAATGCACACCAAATATGATTACAAGACGATTGAACCTTCATATATAAATATTATATTTTACAATAGTTGTGTGAATCAATTAAAGCAATACGTAACTTCAAGCTGAGCTTTTGAGACATGTACTAAAAGCATAAAGATGTGAGGTGAATATAAAAATAAAAAATTGAGAATATTTTAAGTCATATAAAAAATTACAAGACAAAAACACAGATTACAATGAATATGCTCTTTTTCCTGACAGCAATATTTATTACTTATTTCTTTCAAAACTTAAGATAAACATTTTAAAAACATATGTTTATAAAAGAATTATTTTTCCCCCTATATTTTATTAAGAAGAAATTGCATGTCTTTCAAATAAATATGAACATTAAAAAATAACTGAAACTAAAAGGAGAATAAAAGTTCTTACAAGTGTACCAATTACAGGAAAAAGATTTACATTTCATTGTGTGTGTATGTGACCAAAAGTCAAGTAACAATAATGAAGAAAAATTATCTTCAGATTCCCACACTATACAAAAATTTTATTCCATAAAATAATCCAAATTTATTTCATTTTACGGTTGAAAGGAAATAGCTTTTGAAGAGAGTATAAAAATGTATGATATTATTTTCTTCATATATTTTAATTAACTAATTTAAAACAAAATAAGTTTTTAAAAAATTACCTAAAATAACAAAAGTCACAGAAATATTCAATTCTTTTCTTTTTGAAGGTCTTAGTCTCAAATATCCATATTCCATAGAGAATTCCATTATGTAGGCTCCATCTGGATCAGCTGCATAAATTACAATGTATTAAAATAAGATACACTACATAAAAATAATATAAATGCTTATAAAATCTTCTAATAATTCAATTATTTCACATGCACACTAAAAAGCTATTTTTTCTGTCATATAAAATCAAATATATGACAGAAAACATAACAATTTATAACATAACAATCCTTTTTAACACTAAAAAGCCGTTTGCTGTCATTTTGACGGTTTTGTAATATGTGCTACGTTTGTAATTTTATTCCCAGGCTTCTAAAATTTCATGACTTTTATTAATTTTATGTGAAACATGCACACACATCTACAAAATGTAATTCTGCAATAAAGAGGGGAAGAAAATCTGTGTGTAACTAAAAAGACAAAAAGATGTCATTTTGACTGCAGTATGGAAAGCTAGTTGAATCTGATAATGCAAATCACAAAACCATAATAAAAATTAAATATGTAATAAAAAACAAATATTTTGTTACATAAAAAGTTATCATATGAACTAAAAAAAAGTATCCTTATCTCCTACACTCTCCCCTATACCTTTCCTCATCCCCTTCCAAACAACAGATGTTTTCATATGAAATGCTAAAGAGAATTCCAAAGCAACTCCATAATGAAAACTGGTCGATGCCAATGGTAGAGTTAAATGCATTTTTAGCTCTTTTGTAAACTCAAGGACTATATTGCACCAAAAGAAATCTCTGTCAGTAATTTACAGAATAAGATAGGGAGGTCTACTTCTCTTTGTGTCACAGAACAGATTCAAGGAAATATTGAGTTTTATGAGATTTGATTGAAAATCTACAAAATCTCAAATATTACAAAATGATAAATTTGCTTCTGTTCTGTTTATATACATAAATATCTTCTGTTTGGGATCAATTCACTGAAAACTCAATTTCTTGCTACCAACCTAAAGAAATTATAACAGTTGACGAGAAATTATTTCTATCTAAAACTAGATGCCCATTCTTGCAATACATATCAAGTAAGCCGAATAATTTTTTTATACTAAGAAATAATAAGAAATAAGAAATTTTGGATTGCAGCAGATGTAGAGTCAAAATATATGCTAAACACCATTCCATATTTAGGAAAAGATGATACCAGATCGAACAACTGAACACTTTCAGACTATGTTGTTTTACGTGTGGTAGAATGATTCTTGGGCAAAGGCAAGTATGTAACCACTGGTAACTTTTTTAATTCCTTTACTCTTGCTGAGAAATTGGTCAAAAAAATTTAGCATTGTCAACACAATAAAAAGTAATCAAAGCAGGGAATTACAGATGCCGCAAAGTATCCACTTTATTCTACATCGTGTTACAAACACAGTGATTTCACCTTGACTGTGTATCAATGTAAAAAAAACAAGAATGTTTGGGTTCTAAGCACTCTATAACCAACTGTCAGCATAATAGATAATGGAAAGAAAGGTCTGAAACTGTGGCCTTTTATAATTCTAAAAATTATGGTGTACACATTCTTGACCAAAGGCACATAACTATTCAGCAAAAGCAGGAAGTTGAAGATGTCCAATGCACGCTTTTTACAATATTTTAAATTTAACTTTGATAAATGCATGGATTATGTACAAAGAAGCAACAGGAAGTACAATACCAAAGAGAGATTTTTTGCTTCAACTTTCTGAAGAATTTCGACAAAATCATGAAATAATCAAAGACCCCAAGCACTGTTTCTCAAATTTCTGGTCAGTTAATAAACTCAAAAAATCATACTCAAAATCAAATGGGAAAGTGTAATAAAAACACGATTGCACATTCATTTTACAAATGTAATGACGTGTGTAGTAAATGTAGTGTAGCTGTAAAAAGTATGATTTATGTTGAATGTAACAGGTAATTATGATATTGCACTTATTTAGCCATTAACTAGATAAACAAAACAGTCATTGTATCTTTTACATTATTAGTTCAACAATACCAATTATACTATTCTACATTTCAAAGTGATTTTTATTTACTGTCATGTTTGATTCATGAAAAAAGTTTCATTTAGTAAGATTTTAATTTTAAGTGTAAGTAATTTCTTCTTTAATATGTGTTTTATTGACTTCAATATACATAAATATTCGAAAGTAAATTCCATTAACTATAAAAAATATTATTTCATGTTTTGAAATATATATACATTTGATCATTTTTATTTAAAAATGTACTTAATATCTTTTACTTCTGATTTTATTTCTACCCATCATTTTGATAGTCCTCCATCTTTTTAGTAAAAGAAAAATTTGTCTTTCAAGTGTTAAACATGTGAGATTCAAAACTTCACCTCATTTCTTAACATATGAATTCTTCAGACCCTCTAAAATAACTATAAATGTTACTCATCAGGAAAAGTAACTCATTTTCAGCACATGTGTGGTGTTATGCATAAAATTTTTGATTTATCTTCATTAAAAAATATTTGTTCTTTCAAAAGGATTGAACAAAAAGAATTTAATTTTTGAAAAATAAAAATACAAGATGATTTTAGTAAAACCAGAAAATCTTAAAAAACACTGTTTCATAATATCAAATTCTTTATAGCATTCAATGCTATAAAAATCCAAATGCCTTTAAGATATTCAGGTTTGTTTTCCTATTAAGATATATAAATTTAATGAACTTTGAAACGATTCCACATTCAAAATTTAATAAAGAATAAAATACGTTAATTATTCTTACTTGCTAAAATAGATTCTTCAGAGAGATGTTGATAGTTTTCTTCTTCAAACGTTTTGTGTGAATTCTCAGTACCAGAGGTTAAGATTTCAGAATCCTTTAATTTATTTTTCTCATATGAATCAAATGCTTTAAGAGCCTCTTCTTCTCTGATGGATTCATTTCTACCGATTATTATGACTTCATCAGCATCTGCTCTTACTGTATGTTCATTAAAAAAGAAATGTGACTGGCCATCATACTGTTGCAACCGAAGTGTTTTTTCTTTCCAGTAGGAATCTTCTAATGTGTAATTTTCTTTTCCTCTTTTAGTTAAAACTTCAACTCTGAGAATGCCATTGTTTTGCCAGGTGCCTCGATATTTCTCAAGACAGGTTATAGGTGTTTGTACAAACACTACATGCACATATATTAATATTATAAAGAAAAATAAAGCCTGTAAAAATTGAGGAAAATAAACAGATTGTTAAAGAGAGTTTTAAAATAAGCAAGAATTAATAAATACATTTACATGAATCAAAAGTTTGATTTATAAAATTACAACTGAAAAATTGCATACTAGTTATACATTATTCAATTAATGTTCTTCTCAATAAATAAAAATAATGCTATAAAATGAAATTAGAGAAATTGCTAGTTTCAGAAGAAAAAAAAAACAATCAGCATCTGAGAATATTTTAAATATATCTCTTTGCACAATAAAGACTCATAAATTCTAAACCATAAAACTACTTTTTTTATTTAAATATCTACCAAAATTTTAATAAATAAAAGCAACATAGCATGAATAAAAATTTTAATAAATTAAAGAACCACAATATGAATACCTTCATAGAAAACCTTATAATTACTTTCTCAAAACTTCGGAAAATAAATTTTTCTTTTATTTAACAAATTTGAGTTAATTATAAATCTTACAAATATTTTTCATCATCTTATATTTATTTACGGTAAAATTAAAAATACATCCAAGAATCAAATTTTAACAAATGATAGTAAATATAACATTTTATAAAGAGGGTAAAGGTTTGTTAAATTGTTAAATATTTAGAAGTACATGTTTACATAAAACATAAAGAGATATTTTGTGCTTAAATGTAAAAATATAATCACACGATTCTTTAACCCTCTGGCTGCTCATCCCGCGATTTCCACAGGCATGTGTTTTCTTCCTTTATTGAGAAGCGCATCCCGCTTTTTCCCCGTTTAACCACTGAAATAAATTACATACAACATTAGACGTGTAATTTACGTTTTGGAAAACAGATGTCGCTCATTGTCCACTAAATTGCGGCATTTGAAGGCATGATGCAACAGAAAAATACACAATTTTTGAAGCGATTTCGGTCCACAAATTGAGCAGTCAGAGGGTTAATACTAGAACACTAAGGCATGTAAATTCTTTTCTAAAATTTGTAAATTTAGACGGATTCTTTTTATTTCTCTTGACTTTTATTAAATTTGTAGGGAGAACACACATAAAGTTTCAGGGAAATAGTTTTATACACACTTAAAAAAATTTTACAAATAGATTTACATACAACACCTGTCAGGTGTTTCTCTCTCTATATATATATATATATTGTACACTGCATCAATTTAAATTCCTCTATTTCTTCTGTGTGATCGTTCTACTGTGTTGTTAGTGTATTTGAAGAGTAGAGAAGTCCTGGAATGTTGTTTTTTTGCATCTGATCATCAAGTGCTCTACTTTGGATGTACCATCCCCTGCTGTTGAGATTTCATTTCTCACAAAAGTAGGGCATGCAAGGTTACTTGTGAGCCAGTTAATTCTTTGAGGATTTCAATGTATTCTTATGACTTTCTATGAATAAAATTTAAAATGTCTCATAAGAAAGCTTACTGGGGCAGGAAATAATCGTGCTTCTTAAGAGAATTATTCAATAATGAACAAGAAAGTGGAGAATTATCTGACATTCATGATGAATCTGAAGATAAAAAATTTATTCCTGTTGCCTCATTGGGATAGAAACGATAAAGATATTGAAATTGACGATTCTAAAAATTTGAATGAATTTGTGGCTCATGATCGCTCACAGTGGAAAGAATATGTTTCTGAAAGTGCAATTGGTAGATTAACAAACCAAAATATTTTTCAGGAAATTAGTGGTTGATACATTTTTGCAAAGAAACTATGTCCAAAGACATATTTTGAGAAATATTAAGATTTTTTAAGATTTGATATTAAATCAATGCTTCATAATTGTACAAAACAGGATAAATTGCAATGAGTTTAGAAAAATGGAATTGTTTTATTGAAAACTTCATAAGATGTTAGAAGCCAAACCAGAACATTACAATTAATGAACAATTATTTCCTAGATACACTCACAGTCCACTTACTCAGTTTTAGCATCAAAACCAAATAAACACAGACAAAAATTTTGGATAGCCGCAGATTTAGAAAATAAGTATATTTTGAACATATAGCCTTACCTAAGAAAAAATGAAGAATGAGATCAAAGTCAGAGACTTTTCTCAGTATGTCGTTTTAAAAATAACAGAACTATTTCAAAAGATGGGAAGAAATGTCACAGTTGAGAATTTTTTTTACTTCTCTTGAGTTGGCTGAAAAACTAAAGAATAAAATGGGTGAGTTTAGTCTGCATGACAAATGGGGTCAAATGAGAAACTCTAGATTACATAAAATCCAGGGAAAAAAAGCCTTATATTCAACATAAAAATTGAAAACTGAATAATCAAATTCAAAATTTGTAGTTTACCAAGGCAAAATTTAAAAGAATGTGATAATCCTCAGTTCTATGCATTCAAGCATTGTAATTGTGAATAATTCAAAGAAAACACCTGAAATTATCAATTTTTATAATGCAACAAAATGTAGTATGGATATTGTTCCCCAAATGGCATGGCAATATTCAGTCAAAGTGAGTGAGAATGAAAGTGAGATTATTGAAGCAAGAGCCAGATGTGGCTAAGTTGTGCCAAACAAGATTTAACTGTGGTCTGGAAGTGTGGAAAAATTGAAAAGACAAAAATTTGTTCACAAGAAGTAAGGTTGAAAACAGATGGATTGCTAGAGTAACCCGGGGGTGCGTCCCTCGTGTTTACCAAAGACAGTAAACCCCATAGGAAAGAAAAAGATCAATAGGGTGCCTCAGGCTACATTTAGTCAAAGCATGTTCACTTCACACACTTTACAGTATTTTAAACTTTGCAGCCATAAATCCATGAATTATTTTCATGTGAAAAGGAAAAAAAAAAAAATTATCAAGGTGAACTTTTATCTAAAACTTCAGCTGAAGAATTGCAACCAGAACATATTGAAAAATCTAGAAAAAGAAACAGGAAGATTGAAGATGAACTGCAAACTCAAAATCCACCTAAGTGTAAAAAATGAGGGGTAAAAAAAAATGTCATGGAAATGTAACAATTGTTCATGTTGTAAAAGAATGACATGTAGCAAATGTACAAAATATGTAAGCTATAAGTAAATAATATATGTAGTTATTTCTTTTGTCAATATTTTTAAGTCATCTTGCCAAATTGATCTTATTTTGCTCATACATTTTGAGTGCACTATATATTTACAAGAAGAATCTCAAAAGGCACATTATATTTAAACTTTTCATTTAATATCAACCAGTGTCAAAATACCTGACCACCATTTCAGGGGGTAGCAAAATGTCAGGCATTCTAGAGCTAAAATCTACGACAAAATTTTTAAAACCCATTACCCTGGAAATTTAAATAATATATATATATATATATATATATTATTAAAATCTACTTACTGTAAGTAACAAGAAAAATTCAATCAATTTTCTGTGACCTTCAGAAAAAAATCTAGCGTAGAGTAATGCAAAACGATTAAAAAGAAAATGATACAACCTATTCCTCACAAACACATATGGATTAAACACTTCATTATTATTTAAATTATTCCTAAAGTTTGCAGGCAAATTCACAGTGACTTGGAACAAATGGCGAGGCATTGCTGTTCTGAGTAATTAATTATCAATAAAAGTCTTCCTAAAATATAAGAAAAAAACATTCATTAAAATCAGACAAATACATACTATGTATATAAATAAAGATACTGATAAATTGCAATAGAATTTTCAAAAATTAAAAAATTTTGGCTGTAATCAAAGTAACTTCGGAGAAATCACTTTGATTATATTGCTGAAGCAAAGTACCATTTTCATCAAATCCACTCTAATAAGTAAGTGCTTAATGCCTAAATCAAATATTGGTATTGGAAGCTTAAACTCTTTAAATTTTTTTGTTTCATTTCATTGAAACAACTTTCTTAAGTAAATTACATAGAAACCTAAATGAAAATAAAACTATAACACATAAACAGTGGGTAAGTATTACTGATATCCTATCGAATATCATTTTATTGTTATCCCATAGAAAAAAGCAATAAGCTTAATATCACAGATATAAATCAAGGAAAATTAGTAGCATCACATTTTTCTTATATTACAGTTTGTATTTAACAATTTATTGTTCACCAATGAAAAATGAAAAAAAAATTTTTACTCTTTTATTGAAGTAACTTCATTATTAAGGAAATGGTCTTTTCTTAGATAATCAAAAATGTACACGGTATTTTTGAAATTATATAACACAAAGGGTCAATAATAACATTTTCAAAAAATCCATATTATAATCAATGTAAGGGGGGGAAAGGCTAATCCTAAACACATCAAATTCCCAAGTGTTTCATTAATCAATCATCACATTAATATACTTTAATTTCAAACAATAAATAAATTGATCTAAGCAGTTTATAAATTATTAAATCAGTCCCATTAAAAAAAATTATAATGTAATTAATAGAAAACTGCTTTAAAATAGTAAACATTTCAATATTAGTAGAAAATTTCAAAAATGCTATTTAGTGATAAATTAGGAATAAAAGCAAATACTAGTCTCATGAAATAAAACATAACAAAAATTAACAGAGAAACTATATATCATTTCTTATTAATCTGAATGTTCAAAAAAAATATACAAACATAAAATTATTTTAATTATAGAAAACTTGAAAATAAATAAGACAACCACATAAGTCCTGTACAATGAAGTATTGTTAATACATAATTCAATATTCTAATTTTTTCTGTTACTGCTCTATAAAGTGCAATTACAATAAAATCTTATATAGTTATAATCATCACCCATGTAATTTAATAAAAAAATTAAAAAAATTATCTTTCATAATGTAGTTTGATACAACCAATAGGAAATTCATCTCATAAAATTCAATTTTAATAAAAATTGAATCATAAACAATACAGAAAATACAGCTAACAGGTCAATTGAAAAGTCCCCGGCCTGACACATAGATGGTGCTACTAGAATTAAATCCATATGTTTTTTAGTTAGCCCTAACCCTCAAAAGATGCATGTATAAATGTGACAGTTGTCGGATCATTAGTTTGTGAATTATAGCATTTTGAGTGAAGCAACTTTTGTTATTGAGAAAAAAATGGATAAAAAGGAATTTCACAAGTTGATAAAATATTGCTTTTTGAAGAGAAAAAATACAGTTGAAGCAAAAACTCGGTTTCATGCAGAATTTCCAGACACTGCCCCAGGAAAATCAACCATCAAGGATTGGTATGCTAAGTTTAGACGTGGTGAAATGAGCACCGAAGACAGTGGACACCCAGAAGTTGTTACCGACGAAAGCATTAAAAAAATCCACAAAATGATTTTGAACGACCGTAAATTGAAATTGAATGAAGTAGCAAACACTCTAAAGATATCAACTGAACGTGTACATCATATCATTCACGAATATTCGGATATGAGAAAGCTCTGTGCAAAGTGGGTGCCGCGCGAGCTCACTTTTGACCAAAAACAACGACGAGTGGATGATTCGGAGCAGTGTTTGAAGAGGATCAAGCGTAATAAACCCGAATTTTTGTGTCGATATGTGACAATGGATGAAACATGGCTCCATCATATCACTCGGAAGTCCAATCGATAGTCATCCGAGTGGATTGCACACGATGAACCCGCTCCAAAGCGTGAGAAAACGCAACAGTCGGCTGGCAAGGTATGGCGTCTGTATTTTGGGATGCGCATGGAATAATTTTCCTTAACTACCTTGAAAAAGGAAGGACCATCGACAGCGACTATTACATAGCGTTATTGGACCGTTTGAAGGACGAAATCGCCGAAAAACGGCCGCATTTGAAGAAAAAGAAAGTGCTGCTTCCCCAAAACAATGCACCGTGTCACAAGTCAGTGAAAACGATGGCAAAAATCCATGATTTGGGCTTCGAATTGCTTCTCCAGATCTGGCTCCCAGCGACTATTTCCTGTTCTCAGATCTCAAAAGAATGCTCCCTGGGAAGAAATGTTCGTCGAATGAAGAGGTGATCGCCGAAAATGAGGCCTATTTTGAAGCAAAGGTCAAATCGTACTACAAAAATGGTATCGAAAAGTTGGAGGGTCGCTATAATCAGTGTATTACCCTTGAAGGGAATTATGTTGCATAAAAAAAACCAATTTTGCCAAAAAAAATATGTTTTACTATGGTAGGCCGGGGACTTTTCAATTGACCTGTTAAAGCAGATATATATAAAACTGCTTCCTTGTATTTTAATCAAAAAGTTTTCAAATATAATTTAAGTTAAGAATATTTAATTACAAAATGACAAAAGCATAAAAGTACATTTATACATAAAAACACATATATTATTAAAAAATGATTTTGATAAAAAAGGAAGGAAATGCAGTAAATGAAGAAATAGTACACAATGCTGTTAAAAAAAAATAGACATTTATATTAAAAAGTTAAATACAAGATGAGCAATAAAGAGTGTTAATAATTTATAGTCAAAAATGGCAAAAGAAAGATATAAAATTATACTCGACAAAACCTTTTACCATTTAAATTATTAAAGAACTTTCTACTTTGCACATTAAATTAATATCAATAATATTAATCATAATAATAGTATATGATGTATAATCATAATGTATAGTATATGATGATATTAATAATAATAATATCATCATATACTATACACGTATAATATTTTAATAGGTATATTATTCTTTATAATTATTAATAGCTCTTTATTGTAAATAACATAATTAAAAATATAGAAATTAAATAATTAATAATTAGATGAAACACAACACAATGATAAAAAATGTAAAAATGCTTTAAAAATTTATAAAATTTTTAATGTGTATTTAAATAAACATATATATACTCATGAAAAAATATTTATGACAAGGCTTAATATAAACTAACCAAACTATGTTCTTCTCTTCTGTATATTTAAAGATACATAGAGATTTTCTATGAAATGAAGAATTCAGAATATTCTTAAATTCAAAATTGATGATGTAAATAAAGAGAAAAAAAAAACAATCACACTTTTTGAAGATAAGTATTCATAATCAATGAAATATTTAATAATACACAAATTATATAATAATAATTATGGATCTTAAAAGGCCACTAAGATACATTCATATCAAAGGAAAATAACATTGCTAAATATTATATACTTATTTCTAGTTTCCTTAAACATTTTTTAAATATCTTTTTTCTTCTCATTAAAAAAAACTCTTTAATAAATGTATAATATTCCTTTCAGGATAATGAAAAATAAAGTTTACTTTTTTTCCAAAAAATAGTTAAAAAACTCTTTATGATTAGAAGATTTAAATTGAAATGAGAACTTTTTCTGTAATCCGAAAAGTAATGACATTGTTCTATTATATCATATTTCTTTAAAATAGGTTTTAAATCTGAATAATTTAAGTAATATATTTGGGTTTTTTTTTTTTCCTGAATATCTGTATAAATATTTTTGTTTTTAACATATATTTCTCCATGACATATCTACACTCTTCATTATTTAAATCTTCTATATTATATATTAAATTTCCTTTTGGTAAATTTAATACATTTTATTCTAAATACATAACGGTATGGCTGAAGTTTAGGATGTATGTGAACACTTCAATTCTCTATTTTCAAATAGTGATAATTCACATATTAAAAATAAATAATTTATACTCATTTTAATAAATGAGCATAAATTATTTATTTTTAATTCTTGATTAAATGAGCATAAATTTTGCATTCTTGAAGCTCTTATTCTCAGAATCTTGCTTTAAAAATATGAAGAAACATTTGAATATCTGTAAGCATTTTTTATATTTGATGAGACGGAATCAAAATTGCAATATGTACCTCGTTAGAGTTAACATTTATTCAGCAATTGCTTTCGAATATGGTACAACGATAAGCAGGTAGGTACTAAATATTTATTAATCTTGATCGTTTTTACAGTCAAAATCGTACTTGCAACTTCGTTATTAACTTCAGAAAAAAAATTACAATTGTTAGTTACTAAAAATCAATCATCCATTTAAAACAGGTTTGTTTTCCTAGCAAAATATGTACGCCATTAGATAATTAATGTATCCCAATTGTACAAATTTTAATAAACAAAAAGTTAACACACCATTAAAAATTGATCCCTTCTTATAGAAGATACATAATTTGAAATCAAACTTTTTGTTCTGAAATAACCATAAAAAAAATAACAGTATTCATTATCTCAAAAATCAATATACTTCTCCAGAGAGATTGTAAACATATGTAGGTGAAGGTTAATATTTTATAAGAATATTGCATTATACTAAATATTTAAAAATATTTATATCATGTTATCGATTCTTTTGGAAAATATTGCATTGTTTCAAAAGAAATTAATTACCTTCACATTCCTATGTGTAACGCATTTTATAATCAAAACTACCGACTATTCCCCTCAGCTAAATGTTTATGTGCATTTGCAACACACTCACAGACAGACAGAAGTCAGATAAATCTCTTCTTCTTCAGCTTTCACTGCAGTACCTTTGTAGCCCATTACGGATTGATGGATTCACGATACGAGATTAATAACCGAAAGGAAATGAATTAACTACTATTATCATAGTAGATTTGAAATAAGAAAAAAAATATGAAAGAAGATTTATGAGGCCTATTCTCCCTATAATAAAACTAATAGGTTTTCAAAAGGCTAAATTATTCGTGTTTGTCTGTAATATATCCCGAAGGAAAGACCTGTGGGAATATCATCTTTATTTTAATCTGAATCCTTCGTGGAGAAAAATAATTTTAGGTTTATATAATTCAAGATCTCTGAATCACTTAGAGAATTTTTAGTCAAGAAGTTTCACATCTTCCCTAAAAAAAAAGATAGAATAATAAATAAAGTGTTCGTTTTCAGTTTAAATGTAAATTACATTGCTATGCAAAGATGTCGAGAGAAACCCTTTGATTGTTTCAAATCGTTTTTGATTATGTGAAATAATGATGACAGAATAAATGTTTTTTTCACTTGATTGATATCAATTATGTTAGATATAAATGAATTTGTGATAGGCAATTTGTCTTTGTTCAACTTTGTAAATATATAAACCGAAGAGTCGTACGCTCTTACTAAAAATCTAATCTCCCAGTTTTTAATTCCTTTATCATTCCTTCAATAGCTTCCAGTCAACCATCTCACTACAAGACCTACATCATGATCTATTCAGCTTATCATCAGCTATTTAATACTCTGCCGACATCCCTACCTCTCCTCTCTTGAACTAGCTTGTTGACCACTGCTTTACACTCAGCCAAACAAGAACGATTTTTACTTTTCCCTTCCTTCTGCTTTCATATAATCAAAAAAGGTTTAAGTAATATTTTATTTATTACTATTATAATTTTACAATAATAACAATAAAAAAAATTAAATAATCATAAAAGTAATACTCTTCACTTGCTGAAGATTAAACATAGTCTATCCAAGACACTGAGGGAGTAAAAAATATTAAAAATGATATAAAAATTTTGTAATCTTATTTTACGATAAGATTAGTAAAAAAAATTGAATCCCTTAAAAAATCTTATCCTCATTGTAAATAATTCATTCACTTTCCTATACTCTTTCCTCATTTCCTTCATATGTGCATTAAGCACATTTTTAATATGCTTGTTTTAATATTCAAAAAAAATTCAAGGCTTCAATATGATACTGAGTAAAGAGACCAACGGACTGGCACTCGCCACTAATTAATTGATGTTATGTGGAAAGAATCACTCGGTCTTCTTTGGGTGTAATGTAAATTTATGTAAAATCATCAAAATACTATTAAAAGCTTAAAAATTTTAACATTAGTATTTGAAGTCTTTTTTTTTACTTGAATGCCTAAAAGAGGTTCTAAAATTTAGGATTTTGTAATTTTACATTTTTGTTAATGAATTTACATGCTAAAATTGAATATTTTCTGTCTTTTAATATAAAAGTTTGCATTAACTCTGTGGTGTAGCGTTGTATGATTACTAATTGAGATCCTTGAGTATGAAATTCTGTCATACACAAGGATCTCAATATCCCTCCTATTAATTAGTGCATCAACTATCTCTTTAGAAGATTCTATAATAGACTAACAAATCATACTAACCCACTAATAAGGGCCCAGCAAATTTTTGCTCCCAATAATGGAACCCATCCCCTATCCTACAAATCCTGTAATAAATATTTCCATCAAATCCCACATAAAACTTTCCATTCTAACTCAGACCCCTTCATATAAATCCTTCATCACTTCTTAAATAGCCTCTTTCAATCAACTAACTTACTCCAAGACCTCCATCATCATCTACTCAGCTGTTTACTTGCCTTGACGCCATCCTTACCTCCCCTCTCTTGAACTAGTTTGCTAACTATTGCTGTACACCCAGCCAATCTAGAATCAGTTTTACCTATTCCTTCCTTCTCCTTCTGCTTTCTTATCATTAAAAAAAAGTTTAAATAACATAAAATCTCTTGTAATTTTATAATAATAATAAAAAATTAAGAAATCATATAAAATTATACTCTCCTTTTACAGAGGATTAGACATCGACACTAGAACGTAGAGTCTATCCAAGGCATTATGGGATGGGGGGGGAATGATATTAAAAGATGAAAAAAATTATATAATCTTATCTTACGATAAGATTAGTAGAAAAAAAAGTTTTAAAATGTCTTAAAAAGTCTCATCACACATCATTGAAAATAATTCATTCACTTTCCT
>BMAW01030253.1:0-23792 GCA_019974015.1 Nephila pilipes | reverse complement strand
AAAAAAAAAAAAAAAAAAAAAAAAATATTACAGAAGTTTCGTACAAAAATAATCGTAATTGTTTTCTTAAGAAACTATATATATATATTTAAGAAAAATACTTGCAACAGGGATTGGGATGTAATTTTATCTCAGATAATTTTCATCACTGCCATTGAAAATTTGGGTATTTACAGATGATCCCGTGTTAGACCATCTTTGTCAAACAAAAATTATAGCTACATTTTTTATTTATTCGTTTGTTGCTACTTGTGAATATCATCAGGGATTGTTTGCCTTCACGAAATCTTTGATGTGCGTGAGACAGATTTCATTATCAGTGTCGTATTATACGCAGCAACTAAAATTTGCTCAAGATTTCGAACTATTTTCAGTGTCGATAAAAGTTTTAAGATTCTAACAAAATACATATTCGGCCTGCTTCGCGAATACGCAATATTTTTGCACTGTATTGGAAAAGTAACTGAAAAAATGTCTTCAAAGTAATGTATTCCAGAATGCATTCTTAATAATGAGAGAGAGAGAGAAATTCACTTTTAGATAACAATATTTAGTGCATATTCCTTACTACCATGCTGAAAATATAGTAATTACTTATTGACTCCGCGTTGAGAAGCAACACGAGAGCTATTGGCGAAAGACTTCGTATTTTGAGTCTCAGTCTAGGGAAGAGAAGGATACCTGAGCTTTGGCACCTCCCTCTCCAAACTTCCACTACACGCAAAAAAAAAAAGAGAGGACTTGGAGCTCGACAGATTGAACAAGCATCAGCTCCGTTACGCGTCGGGTCTTTAGAAGAATCCGGGTTCGATGGGAATAACTCCACTTACAATTCCACGCCCACTAAAAAAAAATAAAGCAGTAGCAGTTTTGATTGCCACTTAAAAAAAAAAATGCATAATTTTAACCTATTTTTGAGGTAATTTCTTCATCTGCGGTATAAATTAATACATAAGTAGATAAATTTTTTTAAAAAATGAATTCTCGATTTTAACTTTACGCCAATCCATTAAGAAAAGTTAAGAATAATAATAATTGAGAACTTTTTATGTGTAACCACAACATTTTACAACTGATTCTTATATACTTTTTAATAGTTATACCCGTAACAGCATATTCCGTGCTAAGAAGCTTTCTGAATACATAAACTTGATTTAAAAAGATTTATTTTTTAGCATTAATTTTGTTTCGATCAATCAAAAGTTTTAAGAGGAATAAAACTAGATATTACAAGAAGTAAATATGAGCTCTTCCTAGAAAAGAAAACACACACACACACATATATACAAATAAAAAGCATTGCTCGCATATGTGTGCCTTATAGACTCAAAAAGTACAGAACTCATTTCACTGAATTTTCATAATTTGTTTTTATTATTGCGAGGAGTATTTAGAGAACAGTTTGAATAAATTCCGAGTGACTATAAACTGAAGAATCTGTGATAAATTAGGCGATATTTAAAACAGGTCCCCAAACTTTAATTATATATCGTATGTTGTCAAAAATCGGGAAAATACCGAACAAATTTTAACATAGCTTATTAGCAAATTTAACGTTATTAAATTAGAATCATTATTAAATTAGAAGTAATTTACGCAATTAATTGATGAAATTTTAATGTAGAATTATTTGCAATATAGAAATAATATATTATTTACGTGTCCACACATACACATATATGTGTGTGTATGCATTTTTTACGTATTCTCTATATGGAAAAAATGCATTTTATCATACAGCTCAATTTATATAATTTTAATTGAATAAACGAGTTGATATCGAACCACAATTGCATTTATTTAATTCATACTAATACTTAAAATTTTGCAAAAGTGAAGCGTTGCCAGGTCCTTTAGTGTTACATAAATGCTATTAAGAAAGGTTAATCCATACGCTAAAAAATATATTTAACTCTTTGTAACATAGATGGGGGACAAAATTTAACGGAAACAGAATTTGAGCTATAAATTTTATTAATATAATGTTGGCCCAGATCAGCAATTATTCAATGCGGACTAGACGTATGCAGAACTCTCACATAAGATAACGGAATTTTATACCATTCCTCTGTTAAAATATCTTCTAATTCTGCGATGGAAGAAGGCGAAATCATTTTCTCATTTGCTGCTGAAATAATCAAGCTAAACGTTTAATACCGTTAAGGTGTGGAGACTTAAGACAACAGGGCAACTGTTTTCCTGCATTTCGATGTTAATTCAAAACTTGTGAGGCACTTTTCTGTATGGACAGGAGCATTATCCGCCTGTAAGAAGGCACAGCCACGACGGAATTATTTGCTCCATTGAAAGAACGTGATTCTTGAGAACGTTAAGGACTATTACCTGATCCTTTAGAACGAGTACTTCTCCTGAAGAATACCAATAAATAGCACTCCACACCATCAAAAGATTCAACCCCAATGATTTGTTGTTGTAATCAAGCACTCATACAATGCTTCTAAAGGGTGTTACCAAATATTAATTCTTCCTGTCGTGGGAAAAAAAGTAAAAGACATATCTAATTTGTTAAGCTCGAGGAAGCATTCTGCATGAAATGGGGAATTCTCGACGGATGTTTAAATCTGCCGTTAATGCTCTACTGTGGTGGCCGCAGTAGCCGAGTGGCCATAGTCACAAACATGTGGTCGGAGTTGTTTTCTTCGAGTCCTGATGCAATTAAAAAGGGACTGATGCACATTAGAGGGACTGATGCATATTAAGGGCAGTATAGAGGGATTGATGTACATTAAGGGGAGTATAGAGGGACTGATGCACTTCTGTAGAGACACTGTTAAGTCTGTTAAGTTTGTCTAAATCCACTCATTGGTATGATGTGAAAGCTTGGAGATGGATGAGCTTGCTCGGGTGTCATGCACGTCACTTGAACGAGGTTCAGAATCACGAGATCCATCGTCAGTGGCTCTTGTGTTCCTTTGGAGTGCGACGTCATGAAACTATCAATCAATCAATCAATGCACATCTGTGTATTCACATTTTTTCGCGAAAATTTCTTGTCATTGATTGCTGTTTCTCGTCTGACAACTTCTTTCTCTGTCCACAGTTTCCCCATTTGGAAGAAATACGTTGCTTTTTTTTTGTCTGACCATAATTTTAGACACTTTTCCTCTTGCCATACCTCCAATTTCGTTTGTTTAGGTGCTGAAGCTTTTACTAAACGAACAGCAATAGTAAAACTTTTAGTTATCTTTCAATCGTGTTTGTATACATAGCAAACAGTGACACCTACATTCCATATATATTTATATATATCAGCAAATTAGGAATTATTTATTGTGAAGATCACTCACAAAAAACAACTCAGAGAAGATAAAATAAGATAAAAATGAAAATAAAGAGATCTGAAATCCTGTTTCTGATTTTAGACAGAACTGTGAGGCTAAACATGTTTTATTGTTCCAATTCATCTGTAACATCGTATGGCCGAGAAAGTATTCATACATACGGGAACTTAATTATATTTATTGACATCACACCATAAATAAAAATTATGTATATGATAAATTACTAATCATAGCCTAGAAACTAACCAACTTTCATTCAAATATCAGTATAGGTATCTTACTCATTCAGAATAACAAACTCAGATGTCTCGTGGATAATCTACCTGTGTTCAAATTCAGCGGCGATCCTCAACATTTCCCGTTTGTTTCTTCTTTTCTTGCTTCACTTCAGATCTAGAAGAAGTACTCATCTTGTAGAAATTGGAGGGTTGGTGACATAACACCATCCCACTCAACAAATTACTTGAAAACTAAAAAATCAATTGAGCAAGGACACTAAAATAATCCCAAACTACATTTTAAAAGGATAATATTTATAAATGAAGCATCATAATTTAACTTTTTATTAAAAAAAAAAAAAAAAAAAAAAAAAACACTTTTTCCTTAGCAATTATACACAATTTCTCAAAAATCTATGCATTAAGATTTCTCTCTTTTTCTTCACACATGCACACAACAGTTCATTTATTCGAACTTTCTTTTGTTAACTTAGTTAATAATCACCCGCTTACAGTTGTCTTTGAGACAAAAGACATCAGGTTGCATAACAACAACAATAATTTATTTATACTTCTTACTCACGAGTGCCATCTCGCTCGATCACATAAGCTCCACTCGGAGAATCGGTCAGGTCTCGTTTGGGGGGATCGTGTGGCATCAAACACTCACCCCTTTACAAATAAACACTCTCTAGAGGCAGGCTTTAAGTATGGGAGTTAACAGGTCAATTGAAAAGTCCCCGGCCTACCATAGTAAAACACATTTTTTTGGCAAAATTAGTTTTTTTTATTCAACACAATTCCCTTCAAGGGTGATACACTGATTATAGCGACCCTCCAACTTTTCGATACCATTTTTGTAGTACGATTTGTCCTTTGCTTCAAAATAGGCCTCAGTTTCGGCGATCACCTCTTCATTCGACGAAAATTTCTTCCCAGCGAGCATTCTTTTGAGATCTGAGAACAGGAAATAGTCGCTGGATCTGGAGAATACGGTGGATGAGGAAGCAATTCGAAGTCCAATTCATGGATTTTTGCCATCGTTTTCACTCACTTGTGACACGGTGCATTGTCTTGGAGAAGCAGCACTTCCTTTTTCTCCAAATGCGGCCGTTTTTCGGCGATTTCGTCCTTCAAACGGTCCAATAACGCTATGTAATAGTCGTTGTTGATGGTCCTTCCTTTTTCAAGGTAGTCAATGAAATTTATTCCATGCGCATCCCAAAATACAGACGCCATAACCTTGCCAGCCGACTGTTGCGTTTTCCCACGCTTTGGAGTGGGTTCATCGTGTGCAGTCCACTCGGATGATTGGACTTCGGAGTGAAATGATGGAGCCATGTTTCATCCATTGTCATAGATCGACGCAAAAACTCGGGTTTATTACGCTTGATCATCTTCAAACACTGCTCCGAATCATCAACTCGTCGTTGTTTTTGGTCAAAAGTGAGCTCGCGCGGCACCCACTTTGCACAGAGCTTTCTCATACCCAAATATTCGTGAATGATATGATGTACACGTTCAGTTGATATCTTTAGAGTGTCTGCTATTTCATTCAATTTCAATTTACGGTCATTCAAAATCATTTTGTGGATTTTTTTAATGTTTTCGTCGGTAACAACTTCTTTTGGGCGTCCACCGTCTTCGGTGCTCATTTCACCACGTCTAAACTTAGCATACCAATCCTTGATGGTTGATTTTCCTGGGGCAGTGTCCGGAAACTCGGCATCAAGCCAAGTTTTTGCTTCAACTGTATTTTTTCCCTTCAAAAAGCAATGTTCAAAAGCAAACGCACGAAATTCCTTTTTATCCATTTTTTTCACAATAACAAAAGTTGCTTCCCTCAAAATGCTATAATTCACAAACTAATGATCCGACAGCTGTCAAATTTATACACGCATCTTTTGAGGGTTAGGGCTAACTAAAAAACGTATGGATTTAATTCTAGTAGCGCCATCTATGTGTCAGGCCGGGGACTTTTCAATTAACCTGTTAACATGTGGAATATAAATTATTAATATAATTAAGATTATCTTATTGTAACACATGCGTAGTCTCATCAAATCTTAAGTTTTTGAATTGACACACTTAGGCTTGTTGTCATACAGCAGAAATATTAACAATGTTCTTCCATAGTAATACAAAGTTTTATAATTGTCTGGAATTCCTAAAAAAATATTTTTAATTAAAAATACACATACGAGAGTGTACCGTAAAGTTTTAATTATTCTAAAGAATAATCTCTCGAAATATAGAAACTTGATTATTGTTATTCTTTTCGTTACATACTCATCATCCAAAATTTTACATTGCACCCAGCATTTCTTGACCTTCCGAATGCCGTCATTGTAAGATTCTACATATTGAATTCTCTCCTTTCCATAATGCGTGTTACATCAATATATGGCTTCTTGCCAGTAACAAATGAACTTTATATATATAAAGTCAAGTAATATGCATAGAAAATGTTTTCACGATACCCCCTTGTATATATGTGTGTATTATGATTTCTCTTAAATATAATTTAAATTCCTGATTTTTTAAAATTCTATAACTATCACAGTAAAGAGTTAATTTTTTTTTCACTTTAGCTTTTAATTTATGCAATCATGCGCTTTTAAAATCTGTAATGTCAGCGTTTCTCACTGATTTACAACTGTAGGGATAATCCTCACTAGATTCTCTGTCTGCTGCGAAAGTCCCTGAAAATCCCTCCACCCGTTATCAAGGGATCTGAAGAAATTCCTGCATATAAATTATGAGCAAAGTAAATTCCAATATTTCACTTTGTTTGGCCTAGAAGAATGAAACTACGCCTCTGATCTCAACTTTTCATCATGTTATTCACAGAATCAAATGGACGTAGCTTGCGCTATGTTCCTCGCCAGTATCATCTAACTGCCTCTCCCTCATTGAACATGAAATAAATGGATTTTATTCGGATAATTGGAGTTGCTATTCCAATCATGAATGTAGAAGTTTGCCCTTTTTACTCATGCATTAATCCATTAAATATCTGTCATATATATACATGTAGACTTAACAGCTTATTTTTGAATGTCTGTACAATCCGGATTGGTCTGCTCGCAATTTTTTTTTAAACATGAGAAATGGCTTACACATTTCCCCAATAAAATTAATTAATTTTCTTCGAGTATTTTAAAAAATTATTTTCGTTGCTGAAATTTTCTAACATATATGAAAATATATGAAAAAAAAAAAAAAGAGAGAGAGAGAGAGAGGAGGCTTGACTAATATTCTGAGTAAAGTCAACAAAGTCTCAACTTTACCTCTTATCACCCGTACATAAATTTCTGCATTTTACTCTCAAATAAAAAATGTAACAAAATTCTTTAAATTGTTCACAAAGCAAACGTTTTTATCTTCTTTAAGTATGACTCATACTAGATTTGTTCAACATAGAAATGATTCGCTGTAAGTATGTTTATTTTATTTTTTCCTATTCTCCGGTTACCTCAATTTTTTTTTATATCCCTAACAGGCTCTGGACCGAGCTAATCCGACTTAGCAAGGTTTTAAAGTCCACAGAGGGGGCATGTATATATATGGAGAGAGCAAACTGATATAAAAAAGTTATTCCAAAAATAATGTAAGTTAATTTTGTGAGTGGTGAATAATTACATTAAAAAAAAATTCGTATTTGTGTAACTAAAATTGATAGAAAAAAACACACACATTCAGCTGAAAAAAAAAGAAAAGAAAAAAGAAGATAAGCCCAGTTTCTGCATTATGATGGATTCTACAGGAAAGATAATACTCGGGAAAGACAAGGAAAAGTACCTATTGATAAGTGTTCATGCCGCCATCTATGAGTGTTTTGAAGAAATAGAAAATATTATGAAGGTTCAAGAGTTTTTTAAAATTGTGATTTTTATATTCTTTAATAAATAATTAAAAATATTATTTAAATTAATTTTTAAAAAGTTAGAAACCATTTTATTAACAAAATAAGAAAAATCAATTGAAAAATTTTATGTAAAGGAAAAAAAAGTTTCTAAATATTCAAACAATTTTTTTTATCAATATGTGCATTGAGAATTTTATAATCAAAAATATTTTTTAAATGCATGATAAGGATTGGGTATAATACATACAACTTTAAGAACTGAATTTAATTATAAATTAACTTAAAAATTAAATTATCAAAATCTTAAATTTGTTCCATTACTTTTATAAATAATTTATTTTTTGTTGTAAAAATACATTTAAATCAGAAAAATCGGATCGTACAAGTTAGCAACAACAACAACAACAAAAATTACTATAATAATTATATCTTGGCAATTTAATTAAAGAATATAAAATTTTTATACAGACGTTTTTAAAAAATCTTTGAGAGAAAATTAGTGTCTTAAATATCCTCGATTAAAAACATTTTATTCATATTCTATGTTTCTCAGCAACACGATAATAATTTCGACTAAGGAAAAATAAAATTTAGCTAGTTTTCTTTGAAAAACTACATACAAATTTCAAGTAGATAAGGTGACTGATAGGTAAATTGGTAATTAATGTCCCACCTGGAAGCAAAATGATGGCCATTGTCAACGTACCTCGTAGTTTTGAGCTACGGTAAAGTGACGAGAACTTTGAGCCTTGACAAACTTAACTTTCATTACTGAATCTGATATTACTTTTTAAATTCTGTTATGTGTTCTGAAGGAAGATGGATTCAATATAATTTCCAAATGATGCGTTTGGAATAAAACATTTTAAAGTTTTCAGACGATTAATTGTAATTAAATATACTTCATTAATTCGATGTATCTCAAGTTGGATCTTTATAAATCCAGTATTCCAACATAATATGTACTTCAAATAGATATTCTAGGCAATTGTAAAAAGTTTATTAGATATCGATTCTATTTTTAGAAGATAATGTGGATATCTAATAAAAATACATTGTAAGTGGTTCTATATTTTTTATTGCTTGTAATGAAACTGATAATAATTGCAAAGGTTTTAATAATAATAATATCAGGTTTTTTCGACAGGTATTAAATTTTTTTGTTGCAAATACTTCTTCTTAAGCAAATCAGAGAAGGCTATAAGTCAAAATAAAGCGAAACTTTGTTTCTGGTATTTCCAAATAAAGACTTAAATTGTTTTTCACAAGTAATTTACTATTAAACTTTGATACTATTTGAAATACGAAAGCTAAATTTAAACTGTTATTCAACTAATCTAATTATTTTAAATAATACTGTTATAAATGCGTTAATATAACAAAACAGATTTTTTTTTTATCAATTTAATATATATATATATATAGGTTCAATGTGGCCGCCGCTTTTGTGGCAGGGTAATGTACAGTAAAAAGAAATGACGTGTGAAATCCATGGCAGAACTGACGATGCGTAAGAAAATTTGCGCTTTATACTTTCCATTAGAGAGCCGTCTAGCGGTTCACCCCTTGGTCTCTCTCTGCGCATTGATGATGAAAATTGTTTGTTTCTATGTTTTCTATTCCCCCCCCCCCTTAAATGTTTGCCCATGAGTTTCGAAACACCTTGTATAATACAATATTAAAATGCGTCTAGAGAACGTAAAAAGTACAATGTGCCAACTCTCTTTTCGATGCATAGTGGTATAGTGATCGTAATACTCACACGTTATATGTTTTATATTTTCCTCTAATGTGAAATGGAAGTTGATCATAATGCCTGATCAGTTCAATTATTTCCATTTTTCCGTTCTCCGATACAGACATTTCTATTAATACGTGTCCTTTAGCAATGGTTTTTCATTCATTAGATTTTGCTTTGTAAACATTTCACAGAAAAATGAAACAATCTTTCAAAAATTTTCTAAGAAAACAACTTTTCCTTTTTTTTTAATGCTTCCAACTGTGTTTGGCGGACCGACAAAAGTGCGCAAACATCAGAGATAATTCGCCTTATAATTTTGATTCACCTTCAGATGATAAGATCGACTTGTAAGATGGCGTCCCAGTTCCCACATCTAAATTCCGCTAATGAGAGGAATTTGAGCTCCCATAGATTTAAATTTTAATAGATTTAATAGATTTGGTTAATTCACAGTTTGGTCTTTGGTTAATTCACAGTTGCTACATGCGGCTCAAATGAAACATCACCAGTCACAAGTTTGATTCAAAACCACTTGGATACTACAGTCACTTTATCTATATTACCATTCTTCAATGTTAAAAATTATCACTGGGGAATGATACGCTTTGCAATATTTGGATGCTAATCTAAGTCAAAAGTCAAGATTTGTTGTTAAATTTGAAAATCATATAATTTGATCAGTTAAATTGTTTCGAACTTTATAAATTTCATCTAGTAATTAAAAACTTCTCAGACCAGTTTATAAGAATTACTTTTGGTTTTAATAAACGTTTGCATTAGAGTTGCATGAGGAATAATGATGACAGATTTCGTAATTTTGAGTTATAGTCAAATATCGAAGTCAATGCTAGAACTGGTTCTTTATTTATAGTTTCTATTCCACGAATTTTTCCACTTAATGCGAAAAAGATGAATTCTCAGTACAAGGACCTTTTTTGGAACGGTGATTCAAATTTTTGTCTCGACTTGACCTCAAAGCTATCGATTTCAGCCACAGGGCCTAGGACCATACAAGACAAGCTTTATAATCGATAGGTTGAGTTAAATTCTTTAAAATTAGCTATTTTTTTTTAAAAGAATCTTACCTGAATTTGATTCAAAGTTCCAGTAAGATATTCCGGATTCTTTAGTATTTAAAATACGAATCCAGTCTTTCAATTTGTATTTGTATAACTGATCCATGACGTAACTACTACACCATCAATATGGATTATTTTGATCCCAATTAACGGTTATTCTATACATTCTCAGATCATTTTAGCTCGATATTAAATTCACATAATTTTATAATTGAGCTCCTTTTAATTGTCTCGCTCCACAACTTATTTTTACTTAAATTTACAATATTACAATTATAAAATAAAGAATTTCAAGCTGTTTTCAATTTCTATAATAAACTAGTATTTTCTTACTGGCAACTGCTGTTGTAGTTTCAGTTTAGTACCATAAACAAATTCAAGTAAATGCCACTTCAAATTTTTTTGTTAAACTTTCGAATGAGAAATTATTGATTTCTTGGAAAATATTTTTGGAGCTTTTAAAAAACGACATCACAGTCAGTACTGGAGTATGTTGATATTTTATTAACTAATATATTTTTGATTTTATTTGTATCATAATGTCATCGTGACCATGACAACTATTCTGCTTGAATGCGTGAATTTTTGAAGCGTTAATATTAATATATTTTTAGTCGATTATTCTATTTTATCAGAATAATTATTATTTTATTGAATTTTTGATAATATTTATTTTTGATGCTTGAAGTTTAGTAAAATATTTAGTTAATATCGTTTATTTCCGTTATTATATTTAAGATTTTTTTTAATGACAGCGTATAAAAACTAATATAATAGAACTCGCGGTAAATTCCTAATTTAGCGTACTTCTTGGCGCGTTTTTAAAATCGCGCCAAAGTGGCGCCAAATACGGAATTCTCTAAGTCTTAAGTCGGAATCGAGATGGCGTTTTGACCGTTGGACAAAATACATGTTAAATGTGAAATATAGAAAAACATGAACCGAAGCGGTAGAAATGTTAAAGAAACGGCGAAATTTTATCCGATTGACAAAAAACGTATTAAATCAGCGTTTTGTGGCAAACATTAAAATAAGAAATAGGGTAGATCTTAATTTTACTTAAAACAATAAAACTTAGATAAATATATTTAAGATTGTATAAAATAAATAAGATTTTTTTTTTAATAAATATATTTATATATAACATAACTACGAAATGTTGAAAAAAGGTAAGAAAATACGGTTAAATTATGACCGAAAGACAAAAAAACGCAGTAAATCAGCATTTGTGGAAGATATGAAAATAATTTTAAAAAACGTGAAAAAAGCACTAACCTTATGATGGAGGGATGTCTGTGATCAGGCGGGTAAATTATGACAATCGCGTGAAGGTAATCTCTAAACGTATCATCATTCACAATGCTTTCTTCGGCAGTAATTAAATTAGTAATAAATTAAAAAGTAAAATAATTAAGTAATATAAATAAATAAATTTAAAAGTAATATAATTAAGTAGTATAGCTAATAAATAATATAATATTAATAAGAATTATAATATATAGAATTAGAATAAATCAAATATATAGTATAATATAATAAAAATAATAATTAATAATAAAATAAAAATAATAATTAATAATAAAATAAAAATTAATTAGAATTAAATTAAATCAAATAAAAATAGTATAATATTAATAACAATTAAAATAAATCAAAGATAAATAGTATAATATTATATAATTGAGAATAAAAATTCAAATATATATATAGTATATAATATAAATAAGAAATAAAATTGAAATATATATGGTATAATATAAATAAGAATTAAAATATATATAATATAGCCTAGGCTAAAAATTAAATAATATATAAAATAAATAAGAATTAAAATATATATAGTATAATATAAATAAGAATTAGAATAAATCAATCGTCAGAATAGAAACGAGATCCCCTTTCATAGTAGGGTTACCACAAAAATACGATTCTTTCGATTTTACGACTTTCTGGAACTTTTCTGGCTGGGTTACCAGATAGGCGATTTATCGCCAATTTGAATTTTTCTCAGTCGCCAAAAGTACGCTAATTTAAGATCCACCCGAACTCGCTATAGCTTATTTTCTTAAATTTGATGTGCTATTCAATATTTATGTATTTCGTGTAAGGTTGATATTTATTTTAAAAATAAAACATATATATATTTAGGCTATTGATGAATTACTTGGTATCTTATTTTTTTGCAACAATATCAATTGCGTTTATTATTAATCATTAATCAGATAATAGTTATTCAGTAGGAAATATCTTATATTTTTAATTTTTCTCTTCTTTATGTAATACATATTACTTAAAAGTTTTTTGAAAACTTATTAATCATGGTACATAGTAAAACTTATTAATTGTATTATTGTTTTGTATGCTATGCAAATTTTGTGATGTATTATGAAAAACAATAGTGATAATATTTAGAATTAAGTTACCATTTGACTGTCTGAATGCAATTTAAAAAAACCCTAAGAGAAATGGCAATCAAATTCATTAGTACTACATATGTAGGGAAAATAAAGAGCAAAGTATTATATTTTGTTTTATATCAATTTTTTAAATATTGAGTAATTTATCCATCATTTTTATTTGTCAACAGCATTTGCCATTTGAGTTCTAAGTCTAGTATAATAGTGAGATTAATTATTTTGAATCACTTAGATATTAATTTCTTTATTTAATTGTATTGTTTATATTTTTGGAAGTGACATTGGAATTTGAAATTGTTTTTTGTATTTGTTTAGAATGTAATCTTTTTAGAATGTAATTGTATTTTAATGTTATTTACAATTTTTTTTTACATATTTAAATGTGGAAGGAGGACTTAAGAAATAAATCCATTTTCAGTTAATTGGTTGCATGATGTAATTTAATCTGTGTTTTTTCTAAACTCTCAATATATGCTGTAGAAATAGTTTTTAAACTGTTATCACAGAATTTTATGAAAACTTAAGACAGTTTAAAAGTTAAAATCTCTAAATTAATCAATTGAAAACTTGATTGAAATTTTATTTATATCTTGTTGTTGTATCTTAAAGCTAAGTTAATTTTTTAAATTTATATTTTAAATGTCTAGTCTGAATTATTTCTTACTGGTTAAAATTATAAGATAATTAAGATGCATAAGATTAAAATAAAAACTGATAAGAGATTTTGTATTTATCTTGTGAAGTGAACAAAAATCATAGGTGATAAATTAATTATTTATGTTTTGATAGTTTTATGTTATCACATTAACTGCTGTGAAATTCCTAACTTAATAATAATTTATAATTTAAATATTTCAAAGCATTTTCTATTTACAGTTACTGCTACTCTCATAGTTAGTTATATTAAATTTAATATATCATGAATAATGAATGAATATTTCTTTGTATTACATTTTAAGTGTATCTGTAATAACTTTACTCAACTCTTGTTGTTACTTTGTAGTTTCAATTTGCTTTAGCAATATGTCTCAAGTAGTTGGTGTTTGGGATATCACACTAAATGGTCAAAAACACTTGATAGAGTTTGAACATGGTACAACATCAGGCAGACGTATTATCAGAGTTGATGGAAAAGTATGTGTTGTTTTTCTACTTGAAATATATGTTTTTTCTTTAAGATTACATGATACATTAATTTTGTTGTTTGAAAACATAATTATTTAGATAGCTTTTAATGTTTGAATAAATAAAATTTAATTAAATAATTATTTTTCAGAGTGAATTCATGAACACATTGGAGGAAAAATATTGATATTTTTAATTTGTATTGATAGTTTCATATTTTGTAATATAGTAATTTTTAGTAATATAATCTTTTTAAAATTATGTGTTACTTTTCATTGTAATATATTTATTTTTTACTTGCATTACATTTACTTGACTGTTATAATTAAACTGTTTGTTTTAAAAAGTAATATTTATTAAGTTCCCTTTTCATCCTTTTGCTTGTCAAAGTGTTATTAATGTTTTTGTTTTGTGTATAAAAGATCTGAGAATAAAATCAAAAATTCTTTTAAAATTTATTTCTTTTTTTAACTGATATGCAAAATTCTAAGAGCAAAACAACTGTCAACTGTGTTACGTGTCTTACAAATTAAATAACATTGTATTTATATGATATATCATTTTAACTCCATTGATATTATTATATCTTATTAATATATTAGTATATGCTTATATTTTGTGAGTATTATTAGTTTGGAACTGTTTGTATCAGTTTTCTTTTATGTAAGAGAAAGTGTACTCTTAGATTTAATTTGAGTTAAATGCATAAATGATTAAATAAGTTTCTTAAGTAAAATTCTGCCTACTTTATAGTTAATATTTCTGCATGATACACATTTAATTTAATTAATTTATCTTTGATTTATATTGGATGATAAATTTTTATCTTTAAAATCTTCCATTACTTTTATTATTGTTTCTCAGAGAAAAAGGACCTTTATGATTATCCTCATCTCCAATTTAAATTCTATTGCATTGTTGCATTTTGGGTGTATTTTTTAGAACACACACTTGTCAAGAGCTAATCTTTGTATTGTATAATTGAGATAAAATATAGTAAATCGACTGTATAAACTATATATATATAGTTTAATCAGCAATTAGAGTATATATACATCCTTACATATTAATTGTAAGTTACATCCCATGAAAGTAATAACAATCAAATCACCCCATAACAATCAAATATTTTGAGGAATGATGAGAACAATCTTATATTTATACTTATATTAATCTTATAAATGTCTAAATATTGCATTGTTAGGCGAGTAAGAACGAGTGCAAAAGTTTCAGAACTCTAGCTTGATGGGAAGTTGGTTAAATTAACGATCGAAAATTTGATGACACACATACGCACACACACACCAAGTGAAATTCAGAAAAACGTTGTATATAATTCGATATAAAAACCAATCTTTTTTAAAACAACGTTTTTATATGGTGGCAAAATTTATTAGAGAAAATTATTGAAATATTAGTTAAAACTGTTAGTTATTTGTAACTTTGAAATTTACTTAAAAAGAGACATTTGTGAGAGTATTAAAAAATTCATAATACTCAAAAAATCAAAACATGCATTTGAAAGTTTGTAAGTCATTCTATTAAAAAAAGAATGGGAACTAGAATTCAGAAAAAATTATTGTGATAAGACATGGCGCCAAATATTGGAAACTTTCTTTCTTGCGAATGATTACTGACTAAAAGTCAGCGACCCTTACTATCTCGGAGATAGTATCTCCCCTTTGTGAGTACAAAAGGTTTACGATACCTCATGCAGCGCGGGGAGTGCCCGGTGCTCCCAGAGGGGGAAAGAAATTTTTTCCTCAATCCTAAAAGCGCCGAGAGGAAAGAATATTTTGACTTATTAAAATTATTGAAATATTAGTTAAAACTTGTCGCAAACGTGTAAATATTGCATTGTTAGGCGAATACGAACGATTCCCAAAATTTCAAAGCTCTAGCTTGGGAAGTTGGTTAAATTAACGATCGAAAATTTGATGAAACACACACACTCACTCACTCACACACACACACCAAGTGAAATTCAGAAAAACGTTGTAAAAAGGGTATACATATAGTTTTTAGTTAAGATGATGTAATCATATTTAGTTTTTTTAGATTTTTCATAAAAGATAATAGTATGGTTTATCTACCTATTTAAATGTATGAGCCCAAAACTAGCAAGATTTTTCAATGGCAAACAATTTGTAATCAAAATAAAAAAAAGTAGTAAGGGTAGTCATTCACAAAACAGTTTATGTTCATACCAAAAACTAATATTAATTATAAATTGGTAGTGATTATTTTGAGCAATTTATATTTGTAACTAATTTATGGTTTGTTTATATAAAATCTCATTATCTGTTTTTAATTTTGTATTATGTGAGGTAGCCTGTCATTCTGAAGATTTTTTTAGAATACAGCTTATGAAATAAATCATTTATATATTTTTTTTGTTAATCATACAATTCTTATTTTTGTTTTTAAATTATTGGTTCAAAAACAATGTTGGTGAAATTACATATATGTTCATTGTAGTGACAGATGATAGAAGTTTTAAAAATAAAAATTTCCATTTGAGAATTTCAGTGTTCAGAATCTTAATAAAATTAAATTGATAAATAATTTTTGTTACCTCTTATATTTATATTTATGATTATGCATAACTTGTATCAGTTATATTTTTTTGAAAAGATTTAAGAAAAAATTCCAAAAATTATTTTGCATGATTACTTATAATTGTAAATGTTCATTACAGCTTTTTTTTGTTGAAATTTTATAGGAGGTTGTCAAACGTGAATGGCTCTTCAAACTAGTTGGTCATGAGAACTTCAAACTCGGTAACAATAATTGTTCCATTGTAATTTATCCTGCAAAAGGTTTATCATTTGAATATTCTTTAATAGTTAATGGAAAACAATACAAAAAGTTCAAAGAAAATCAATCCAAAATCTTGAAGACATGGATTGTTGATGTGGATAATCAACCAACCAGAATAGTTTTGGGTATGTATTTTTGTATCTGATCTAATTTTTCTAAACTGTAGTTTACTTGATTATTATTATGAGTGCCTCTTAAGTCCTGAGTAAGAGTTAGTTATTGTTATATTCTCTTGCTGATTTTGAAATGCTTTTAAAATACTGTAAAATATAACTGTAGTTATTAGCCACTCAAGGGGCTATTATTTTAGATGGATCATTTTTAGCGTACCAGATCACTTTTCAATTTTTTTTATCATATGCTTAAATTTTAATTACATTTATCTTAAATATATTCAATTTAATAATTTATCGTTACAATTAATTTTAATATTAAAGGAAAAGTTTACTGCTCTCTATTTCTTGATATTTCATCATTTACTTTAATTCTTATGTTTGAGTAATTTAATAATAATTATAAAAAAAAGTGTACTTTTTTGGGCAGCTAAATCTCTTCTTTGCATAGAACTTTTTAATTTTTATTTTGATCTGTTTTGAACATCATAAGTAATAAAAATTCTGTATTGTTTCAGGAATTGATCCTAATTTTATGTAGTATAGTGGAAACATTTTCTCTTTGACAATACCTATGTTACAGTAATATATATCGTGCTAATGAATTTTCATATAATTTTTTAAATTTTTGAGTTATAAATTTTATTTTGTAAAATAAATTAATTATAATTGGGAACAAATAAATTTTGAAAACTATTTTATGTAATTATATTATTCTTTGTTTTCAGTTTCATTCAATCTTTTGTAATGCTAATTTTGGCATCGTAATATAAATTTATTTTAGTTATTTTACTGCAATATACATTCAAAATAATAGCATTTTTTTCTTAGAATATTCCTCTTTCTATATTTTTGCTGTTTTTAAATTTCCAATTACTTACTTTGATTATGTATTTGGTACAGTTTCTATACATGTGTTGGATTTTTTGTAATTGTATGATTTCATTGTTTACTTTTCTTTTTCAATACTGGAATTAAACTTTTAAGGGAAAATTATAACTTTGAATTAAAAAAAAAAATCAACATTAAGGAAAGTAACATATTTTTAAGAATTTATAATTATAGTTCTCAAAATTGATATTCCCATCAATTTTGATCATTTTCTATATATAGAAACAAGATTTTCTGAAATATTTTAGGACCAGCGTATTTTTGTTTTCCTTAAAATATTAAAATTGTTGCTGGATTTTTTTTGATACTTAAATAAGGTATATACTGTTCAAATAATATTTTAAGAACACATTTAATTTTTTTTTTGCTGTGTATTTTAAAAATATTTAATAATTTACAATAGAATATTTCTTACTAATTCATATAGAAGTTATTCTAGTAATTGTAATGAATTTATAAAATTCTTTTTTTTTCATTTGATGATGTATAAAATTAATGTTTGGTTTATTCAAATACCAATGTTTAATTTACTTTTCAGAAAAAGACACTCTTGATGTTTGGGTTAATGGAGAGAAAATGGAAACAGCAGTAAGTGTCTTAATCTTTTTGTGATAATTGAATTTGTTTGGGAATTACAAATAATCCAAATTATAATTAATTTTAAATATCCACTTTTGCAATCTAAATAGTATTTTTTTTTTGTATGCTAAATTTCACATTTGGCTTAGTGTTTTTTTATTTTTGATTGCATTATAAAAGATCAAAACATGTTTCATGAAGTAGAATAATTCTTATTATTAAAAATTAGTCTTATGCAGACATGTCTATGCAAAGTTAAAAAATTCTTTTAATGCCTTCCCATACTTTAACAAGTCTGACTTGTGATGAAAATTTGGCTGAAACATGAATAGCATAAGTCAGACTCATGGAATTAAGGTTGGGCTAATTGTAAACATCATCAAGTCAAACTTGTGGAAGGATTTTTTTGTCAGTTACAAATGTGATATAGTTCTTTCCAGTACTACACAGATATTTAAATTTCTGCTCATATTGTGACTGTTTTTGAACATTAGTCTGGTCTGTTAACTGTGCATCATCTCTACCTGTTAGGCCTGGATTTCGTTGAGCTTATTGCACTGGATTATATAGGAAGATACCTTATAAGTTTTTTTTTGTATGTGTTAACACATTTGCTCTTGTTACTTTTAGGGCGAGTTTGTTGAAGAAGGCACAGAGACTCACTTTGCTTTGGGTCCATATAATGCTTACATCAAGGCTGTAAGTAGTGGCAATAAAAGAGAAGGAATAATTCATTCATTAATTGTTGGGGATTCAATTATTCCTGAAAGCAATGACTGAGCACGAACAGTCACCTCAGTCTGTCCATCCATTTTCAAGTTAGTGATTGCCCATTACCATCTACTGGACTGATAGAGAGTGATTGTTTGTTATCAATGCACAAGAATTTCAAGGAGTACACAGATTGCAAAGCATTAGAGAGAAATGTTACTTTTTCACAAGTAAGACATATATTTTTAAATGCTCTTTTCAGGGTGTTGGTTTTTAAATAGTTATTATATTCTTTGTTATTTACACATAAAGAGGATTGTAGTTTGAAGTAGATCATTTTTATCTTTACAGTGAAAAGCTAGACTAAATTAACCATCAAATTATTAAAAACATTTCTGACGTAATCTAGTCAGTTAACATTTTTTTTTATTTGAGGATTATTATTGCTTTGCACATCTCTGGAGCCTGTTCCTCAGGTAATACAGTTAGGAAAAAAATGAGTGATATTCTTCATTAAGTTTATTTCAGGAGTGTTTAACATGCATCATATTTAGGTTTTTATCTGCTTTTAAGAAGGAAAATAATTATCGTAAAGAATATTTTCATGTTTTGTAATGGTTATATTAACTGTTACATAATGTAATGTTAGTAATTAACTTATATTTCTTATATCTATTTTACTGCGCATATACTTATTTTCTGATTTTGTGCCATAAGATTTGGAGAAACCCAATTTTGCTGAATTAATATTATTTTACATTAAATATTCAAATTAAAGACTATGTTGGTAAATTTTAAATATGTTCACTCTGCTGATTTTTAAAATTTAATGCAATAGAATTTTGTATAATTGCTTAAAACATAGCATTAAGATCTTTCGTTTGTGGCTGTGAAAATAGTTTATGCTACATGAAGTTATTTAAAATTCTGATTAAATTAATGTTTGACATACTTACAAATAAAAAATTCATAATATACTAAAATAGTTATATAAAATTGTATTACTTAACTAATAAGGTGCCATTTTTAGAAATTTTATAAGTCACTTTGAATCTCTTGAAATTACAATAACTACGATAATATATGTATTTTGTTTTATGGAAAAGGGAGGGAAAATCTACTATTAGTTTGATAAAAAAAAAGAATCTCAACTGTTCCCATACTTCAAATGTTACTGAAGAATAACAAAATTAATATCTGTTTTTTAGAAACTAAATTTCAATTTTATGTTTTAGTGTAATGCCAACACCCTGATACAGTACAGAATCTTAACACTGCATAATATGATGCTCAATGATATAATTTATATTTTTGTTGCTGTGTATATACATTCCTACCACACTGATATTTACTTATTTATATTATACAATTGTTATTTTAGTCTAGTCATGAATGATACTTAATATTTTAATCTAGTCATGAATTTTATTCTTATACTCATAATAGTTTTTATGTTAATAAATGTATCCGTCCATGGTTTTCAAAAATCTTTCAGGAAAAGTTTTGTGTAATGATGCATCTGTTCAATTAATATGTATGCAGGTGCTTGCTTTGTACTTTTAAAAATGTTTTTATGTCTGAAATTAAACTGCAAGAGAGTTGCTATGTAATTATCTGGTACACAGAACTGAATAGTAATAGATTATTTTTTTAAAAGAACAATGAATAAGTATTATATACTACATTGAAATATTAAAAAAATATTCAATGTGAGAACATATTTTATAATGTTACATAAAAATGCTGTATTCATATTCTATATTAACTCTGTATGTCTATCGTAGGTGAAAAAATATATTAGAATGAAGATTTAAATGCATATATGAAATTTCTCAAAAACTCAATATAAATTTTATGATTCTGTTTAACAAGCAGTTAATTTTCTTCATATATCATTCAGGCCCAAAAGAATTTTCTCCATATAATTATATATTTTCATTTAATCTTTATCTTTCTTTTATGCATTTGTTACTCATATACAAATGAATGGAGGAAAATGCCCAAGCTAATATAGAAATAATCTTTAGAAAATATGACACTTTTCTAATAAATTAATGAGATTATAACTTAAGGAAGCTGAAATATATTGGTATATCTTTATATAGTTATCCCACTAATAATCAAGCAATTGGTTCCATGGAAACAGCACATATATGTGATCACAAAAAGGTGTTTAAAATAAGTTTATTTTCTTCATTCTCAAAATCATGTCATTACTATTTAAAGTTTTAATACATATTTTTTTAGATTGGTTTTTAAGACAATATTTCCTAAATTCATTTAAAGGGAATGTGGTAGATTGAAAATTTTAAAACAAGACATACAATGCAATTGTATGTCATATTTAAAATTCACAGAAATTGTATTACCTGGAATCATCTATTGTTCTTCTGGGACTTTCAGTGTTATGATTAATCAATATTTACAATTATGTAATAATATTTATTTTTAACAAATATGTAATAGTTTATATGCATGCAAAATTGTGATTTTTTATTTCAAGGAACTAAAGAAAATTTCCCTCTTTAATTTAAATAAACCTCAAAACATTTTTGTTATAAAAATGAAACCTCTAATAATTATGAAATTGATATATTGACATAAATACAGTAATTTAAAGACAAGAAAAAGTTTTGCTGATTTGTTTTCCCATGTTATTAAGTCGCACTTTGAATACTTATAATTTTTTAAAAATATTTCAGTGATTTTTTTTTTTTTGAATAAAATTAAATGATGCAAAAATAATGTCAATATATCATCTTACTTATGGGTAAATAAGCAATAAAAAATTTCCTCTTGATGAATTTAAATAATACTGGTAATTTTATAGAATTTCATGAAAACAATGAAATTGTTGCGTTTTAAAAGTAATGCAATATTAATTACTGAATTTAAGAAAATGAATTCATACATCAAACAATGATATACAATCGATAAAATTTTTATAGTAGACAATAAAGAAGAGCTAAAAGTTTGAACATATTTTTAAAAATAAATACTTTATTTAAAATCTATGTGAAACAAATCTTGTTTCACAATGTTTTTAACATGTTCATCTCTAAATCAAAATTAATGTTAAATAAAAAATTATTCTATTAGATTTATAAATTTGGTATTATGAAGAATTACTTCTTACAGATGGAAATGACAGATTGACATTAACCCCATCTTTCTTAAGAAATAATTACACATTATATAATTAAACATTTACAATTCAAGTTGAATTTATTTACTTTCTAAAAAATAAAAATTTCTATTAACTGACTGTACATCTTAATATTCCTGTGTTGCAATTTTTAAAGGTTAAGGTAAATGACTTATGTTTTAACTCTTTTTTTTTTGAGCCACTTAAAACCTACTATTTGTTAAATACTGATTTAATATGTTAGAATTTTTTTGCAAAAAATCTTTAATGTATTAATTTTATAACTGGCAAAATTATTCTTAGTGTTTTGTGAATATTTGGATATTTAATGATTGGAAAATTAATTTTATATGTGTCAGAAACATGATCTGGTTTATGAAATTTATTAAATGGAAACTAAAAATTCATAATTACATTTAGTAAGGTAAATGAATTATTCATCTGTAGCTTGCTAGCATCTATGAAAAATTGTAAGCAAGTTATTAATGAAATGAAAGACTGTTGATCAAGATGCATATAAAGTATTTGATTTTATAGAATATCACTCAAATTTTAGGCTTACACTTTTAATCTCAACAAGTTTAAGTTCATTAAAGAATCTTTGTAGAAATTTAAAATTAATTTTAATTATAAATGTTTAAAAAATCAAATCTTGCTCAAAGAATCATATAGCTTGGATGCCAAAATTAGAAAAGATAGCAATGCAGTTATATTATAAAAATGAAATCTTAGATCATAGATTTCAGCACTATGCATGTTAATAATATTAATTTCAAAATCTGTGCTATTATGTCTATAAAAGTTGATGTATTCCAATTGTATAAATGTAAACAAGAACAAATATATTATAAATAAAGTTGTCAAACTCATCTGTGTACAAAATGCGAGTATGTTTTCTTGTATTGTAGAGTATTTTTAAGATTCAAGTATAATAGAAAATTAATTATTTCTCAGTATTTCAATTTAATATGCAAAAAAATGCTTTTCACTCCATTTATTAATTCTAATTAATGAATAAAAGGCTTTTCAAAATATTTAAGTTTTCAACAAAGACAGGATTGGATTTGTTACATTAACGTCGCACCAGAAGCAACACAATGGTTATTAGTGATGGACCTTGTAATTTTGAACTTCGGTCAAATGACAAGGACAACACTTGAACTGGCACTTCCCCTCCCAATTTCCACAACAAAGATACAAGAGGTTTTAAATACATTAAAATTACTATATATATATATAGTTGTATTAAGAATTTTGTTATTTCACGCACAAAATATATTTATTATATTGAAATTACTATATTTTTAACCATTGTTAATAATATCTGCAATTTCCATTTCCAATATTTTTATCCATTCTTTTTAAGTTTAAATGAAAGAATTATTTGTACAGTTATAATAAACTGAAAGAAGAGCATTTTCAAAAATTCCTAGAACCCTCCAAAATTGTTACATAAATTTCTGATTTATTTGCAATGAATTTATTAGAAATGAGAATTTTTTTTATTACAGCCATCCATTTCATAAATTCTTAATTCACATGCTAAAAGTACATACAATTATGATCTGGTGTAAAATTTCAATACATTTTTGATATTTTCTGACTATTATATATAGTACAATTCTTGAAAGTTTCTTATATTTCAATAAAATTCTTCTAAACACATGATTTTACAGTTTTATAGCTAGGTAAAATAGTTTTGAGATTTAATGATGCAAACAAAAACATTAAAGGGAAAAAAAAATCTTATGAAACTGACTTTCAAAATTGTTACAATTAAAAT